>OX451739.1:434523679-435055963 GCA_948472305.1 Vicia faba | reverse complement strand
TCTATAACATTAAATTTTAGTTATATGTGAGAAATTGAATATTTTATTGTTTGTTTTTAATTTATTAGTTTGATATGATAAGAAAAATATAGAGAAAAAAAATATAAATTTGACAGAGAGTGTTGCATTTTTTTTTAGATCAATTAAAAGTAATTTAATTCTAGAAAATTACGGAATATATATTTTAAAATTAAAAGTATTTTCTAAGTGTTTCTTTTGTTACTATGAGTTTTAGAAAATAAAAATATTTTAAAGTGTGTGGTTTTTATTTTTGAAAATTTGAAGAATATATTTAGTTGAGCAATTGTAAACGGTTGAACCCAAGCTATTTATCAATATGCAATGTATGAACATATGTATTGTATCATATTTCAATTTTTTAAATATTATTTTAAAATTAAAACATAACAAAAAAATAAATACATATTATGTTTTAAGAATATATTTTAATAAATATTTTATATATATTTAATTTATATATAAATTTAAATTTATATACTTTTCAATTTAATATATATTTTTTAAAATTTGTTTAAGTAATTTATATATATTTTACGTTAAATATATATATATATATATTTTAAATATATCAAATATAATTTATTTTTATCTCTTTCTTATGCACTTAGCTCTTTTGTTATCTTATAATATATTATATTTTAGGATTAAATAACTTTTTAGTCTCTCTAAATATCTCAAATTTTGTTTTTAATTCTTTTAAAATCTTCTTCAAAGAATAGTCTTTCTAAAAAAATTAAATTATAATTTTTGGTCTCTCCTACAATTTAGCGACGGTTTTTACAACTTTGTGACAGTTTTAGCGACGATTTTTATTTAGCGATGAAATTAGAGACCATTTTAACTACGATTTTATCAGGAAAGACCAAAAATTAAAATTTAATTTTTTAAGAGGATCATTCTTTAAAGGAAAATTTTAAAGGATCAAAAATGAAATTTATAATATTTAGAGAGACCAAAAATTTATTTAATCCTATATTTTATCTCTTTTTTTACTTTATTTTTATTTATTTATTTTTTATTTTAAAATAAAATATAAATAAAATAAAATATTTTAATGTTAGTATGCTTTATTGTGAATTTTTTTTATTAATAACCAATTATTAAAATAATATTTCGCAAATAACCGCGTTTCAGAAAAAAAATACGCAAATAACCATGTTTCAGATGACTCCCCAAAGGAGGAGCCATCTGAAATGGCGCATGCACCTATATTTTAAGGGGAGGCGCCATCTCACTTGGCGCCTATGTGCTTAGGGCATGCCCTAAGCCAAGTGAGATGGCGCCTAGGTGTATTTTTAGGGCAAAAATTAATTTTTTTTTGTCCGGTGCGTTGCGTGTTGGACAGAGGATCAACAAAATGGACTTTTTATTAAAAAAAATAATAATTACATCCAATTGTATTACATTAAAATAACAGATAAAAAAACAAATTAAAAAAAATGGATAAAAAAAAACAGGAAAAAAAAAACAGATAAATTAGTGATCCCCTGGAACCCGGTAATGACCCCCGGTTCCGCATCCCCGTCCTCGCCTTTCTCGTGCTGGGTGTCGTCGCGTTTCCTGCTGCGGCAAGGTCGATGGCCCAGCGAAGTCAATGCGGTCCGGATCCATAAAATCAGTCAGATCTCCATATCTAGAAGATCCGCTTTGGTACAGTCGGTTACCCATACCCTCAAAGTTTGGTCGTGTTGGCGGTGGGTGGGGTTCCATAGTGAGTCTGTAGCATTGATTGTTTGAGTATGGTGGGTAGAAAGGAAATGGATCTTGGGGTGTTTGGTATTGAGGATGTTGGGTGGTTTGGTGATATTGTGGTTGATGGTAGGTTGGGTCGGTTTGTTCGTAATCTTCCGACATTCCCATATCAGGGCTAAGGCTGGATGTTGAGGGGCCCATATTGGGATATGTGGAAGACTGTAATTGTGTGTGGGGTATGCGGGTGTGCTGGTATTGGGATTGGTATTGTGGTTGGGTGTGAGGCATATCGGGGTATTGGTAGTGTGGTGGTGATTGTGGTTGGTTGTGTGGTATTTGAGTGTAGTTTTGTTGTGGTGGGGACTGCAGTTGGGTGTTTGTGGGTCTGTTTCTTCTTGGGGGTTGGTGGGAGGTTGATGGGTTTTGGGTTTGTTGTTGGAGAACCGAGGGTTGTGCCCATTGTGTGCGTGGGTCAACCAAGTACCTTGAATGAGACACGTGCATTTCAGGATTACTAACCGACCTGTACCAAGACAAATATTGTTCCGAGTGTCGCATATTACCTTGAATTATGAAAACTGGGAATTGCAAGACATAGCGGTGACGCCTCTGCCACATCTTACACCACTCCGGAGCGAAGTCTTTCCAGTTGGTAAGACCCCACTGGGCGTCGACCCTTTTAAGATGCCATGGGGATAAACAAGTTGGATCACTTGGTATCTCTTGATGCATTCCGAACTGCATCTTCACACGGTTGGTGTGGTGCATCTCCACAATGTTGAACCGAATGATTGCAGTCTTCGCGGTCCAAGTTGCTGCATCCTCCGGGTTTGGATCATGGCCCAAACCCAAATATGGTCTCCATACGAACTGCGATAAAATTTAAATCAGGTTAACACAAAAGTAATGTATAAATAATTTAATTGAGCAAAAGTTAAAAGCTATGACGTACGTCATTCGGGCCTAAGTGATCCAACAAATTACGGTAGAGTGCGACATTGAATCTTGGATTCTTGCCGTAATCCATACCCCTCACGCAATACCTAAAGGAAATGAGAAACATTTTATTCTTAGCATATATTTGGTGAAGAGATGAATAGTTATAAATGCTATAACTTGATAACTTACTTTGTTGCGTACGGGAAACCGGAAGTGTTGTTGTTGACGGGGTTTAAGGACTCCATCCTCCACCAACCCCAGGCTTGTAGTAAAAAAGCGCACCCATAAAATGTACATTTTTACTTGACTGCATTTTTGCACAAGGAACTGTATAGGTGGGCTAAAACTGCAGAACCCCAACTATATTTTCTTGTTTTTTCAAAATTTCTTAGTAAATGTAAATACATAAAATTTACACTATTTCCCGTACTTTCGGGAAATAAAAATGTACCAAAAAGTATCATAAGATAAGTTCTGGCTTTTACTACCCTGTCATTCTCGGAGGAATTTTCATTTAATTCCAAACTTGCATAATGACTTTTCAGTTCAGTGAGTAGTATTCCCTACCCTCTCGCACCACCACCTTCTACCATATCCCTGCCCAACAGTTCTTCACACTGAGAGTTGGGTTGTTGAATCGACCCGTTCACGGCCTTACCATCGACATGGAGACCTAGTAGCATGTACACATCCTCTAGAGTGATGGTACATTCACCTATTGGTAGGTGGAATGTATGGGTCTCCAGTCTCCACCTTTCCAACATTGCAAGAATGAACTTCGAGTCAATGGTACAGTTGGAGATCTTTATGACATGTACAAAACCTGCGTATTCTAGATATGGGACGATAAATGGGTCGGGAGCCAGGTAGTTGTGCAAACGGATTCTAAATCTTTTTGTGTCCTTAGTTCATAATGTAACATGTGTAAGATTAATTAAGATGAACAACGCGTTATTTGAAGTATGAAAAATGTATAACCAAAAAATAAACTTACAAATGCGGCAATGTTTTCCCTTGTGCCTCTGTGAGTATCGCCCATTGTTAGAAGAGCCATTGTTTAAAATGCTTGAGAGTATGAAAGACTTAGGAAGAGATAGGGAGTATGATAGACTTATGAAATATTTCATAGTAGAGAGTGAGACTTGTGTGGGTGTGAGAGTGTTTACCTTGGTATTTGGTAAACAACCGCTGATCCTCCAAATGGTTACTTATTTGGTTACTCGCAGGATCGATCAAATTGATCCTAGGACATAGGTTGATTTTGAAGTTTGATTAAATTGGATATTGGTTAAATGACAATAAAATAAAGAGGCTTTAAGTAAATTGCATGAAGAAAGGACTTGGTAAAATAAACAAGGCTTTAAATGAAAGGGTTCGACAGGAAAGTAAAGAAGAAAGTAAATAAATTTCTGGGAAAGTAAATGACTTTGATTAATAAAGTTGGTGTTTCACACATACATTTCTCAACAATTCTTTCTCACACGCTGGGTACTCGAATCTATATGAGTGACTTTGTATAGAATTGTGAACACACGCGAGAAACTACATGACTACTACTATTTATACTAAAACATCCCAAGTAACCGTCGGGCAGTTACACTGCTTCGAGATGACTCCACTTGGCACGTTCTCAACGTTCGACGCTCCAGATCTTCACACGTTGCATTTGGTAACCGCTGGAAACCGTTTTCCCTCCAAACGCTTGAATTTCAAACTGCTCCACTCTGAACCATCGAACAACTTCGTCGAGAAGCATCTTCGACGAGAGACTCCTTCGACGTCGAAGGCAACCAACTTCTCCCTTGGAAGAAATCTTTTAAGTACCTTGCCATCTTTCGATGGGCATTTCGACGGACCTAGCTAGTCGAAAACATCCTTCAGCTTTAATGGCTGACATTAATAAAACAAGGGTGTCGAATTTAGGAGCCAACAAATTGCCCCCCAAGAATGCCTTATTTCGACTCTGAAAGAAAAAGGCATTCTTTGAAACGCCATTCGACACCTGTCTTTTCACGCTTAGTCACAAATCAACTTGTGCACTTTTTTTTGTCTTCTACCAACCACTGGCAATCCCAAGAAAACCATCATTTATCCGTACCTAAGACGTCATGTCAGTACGGCGTGCAGTGCCAAACGTCATTTCAGAATTTGTCATTATGACAATTCCCAAAAACGAGGACGCACGCTGCGTCCCTCTATTTCTGCAGAACGGCTAAAACAACAGGGGGATGCCACGTGTCCCACTATCTCCTGCAACATTAAATGGCATTTAATGTCCTCGGTTTTGGGGATTTTCCCCCACTACTATAAATAGCAGTAAGTACCCCATTGTGGGACTTTTTACGCCATCTAGCTTTCAGACTTCTCTATTTTCATACAAACTTGTCATCTTTGCAAAACCCTTTCTTTCTTCACTTCGTCTTCAACCTCACCATTAACAATGGCATCTGGTTCCAATGCTCCTAGCGCTACCGTACCATCTGGAAACGTCAAGCCTAAGGTTTTCGTCACCGCTCCAGTAGTAACTGCTACAGGCCAACGAAGGGTCCCTGAACCCTTGGACATCGCCGTACGTGATGCTTACTCACACCACCTTATGATCCCAGTTGGATATTCCAACCAGATCTTTGCTATGTCTGGCCCCTTGTATCCAAGTATTGCTGAGGCCATGAAGATCAAGAGTTATTTTCCGGTAGTTGAGAAACTCAAACCGGTTGCATGCGCCAAGAAAGACGCAGAAGATAATGAAGAGCCTGCTAAAGAAAAAATCGACCTTCGTTTCTTCAACAAAGGTGTTAGGGCTTTCAGGTCTGGCCCTAGCCTTACTCCTGATTACGTTGCTTGGTTGGAAAAGATGGAGAAGCGCCAAGATTCGATCTGGAAAGATATGGGGATTTTCGACCTGGTGATGCTGTCGAAGACAGGTTTGAACTATTCTCCAGAGATGTTGATAGCTTCTCTACTTTTATGGGACTACTCCCACTTTACTTTCCATCTTCCCTGTGGGATGCTGACTCCTACACTCTTCAATGTGGCCGCTATCACTGGCCTTCGACCCACCGGGGACTACTTCGATCCGGAGGAGATGTCGGAGGATCAAATTGGATTCTCTGACACCAAACCAACTTATACCACCTTCATCAATCACTACCACGACAGGTCGACAGATGCTGTGTCGGATGTCGAACACATAGCGTTTCTAGCCTTATGGCTGACTCGCTTTGTATTTTGCTCGAAGTCCTTACAGGTGACCAAGAAGATGGTCACTCTCGCCACTCAACTCCATCATGGCCAAAATATCTGTTTGGCAGAATTGATTTTGGCTAGCCTCTATGATTCGATTAGTAATGGGGCAACTCTTCTAAAAATTATCGAGAACAGGGCCAGTTTGCTACTTGCTGGGCCTTTTTGGCTGCTCCAACTGTGGCTCAATGCCACCTTCGAATCTTTCTTGCCTAAGAAGGTTCAAATAAATGAGCAGGCTCCAGAGATAGCGAACAGATGCGTCGAAGGAACCAGACTGGCTCTGTTGACGCCTATGGAAGATGGACTGGAGTTTCAGCAAACTTTCACCAACTTCGTTCTGATGTTTGCTCGAAGGAAAGAGTTTGCTTCGACTATGGCTCCGTTTGCTCGACGGAAGGTAGGCCCAGCATGGTTCACAAGGCCACATCCAAGGACGTCGAGTGGTCCTCAAGTTGACGAACATACAATAATGTGGGAGGCGTTCCTCACACCAAGGATCATGCCTCTTCGATTCAGGAGCTCTAAGACTCACTTGAGTCTGATTGCATACCAACCAAACCTGGTATCTCGCCAGTTTGGTATTATTCAAACCCTACCTTCTCCAATTTTTCCAAGAGAGAAGTCTATGCTGTACTTCTGCAATGATTACACCGAAGAAGCTGCCACTAAACATATCGGAAGATATGCTGGTCGAACAGTTCTCTCGTTGTTTGACTACCAGCTCAACTTTCTTTGCTCACCATCCTTCGAGGAGTGGTGGAAAAGTTATTACGCTGAGGAGTTTTTCGACGAGAAGGACTTCGTGGATGAGCTTCAGAAATCTTTTGTCCTTGTGTTGGACAAAATAAAGAAATGTAAGTTCATCCTCTCACATTACTTTGTCTTTCTCTTTCGACTACTAGCCTGTTAACTATTTATTTGATTTCAGTTGTTCGAAAGCCTGTAGCCAAGAAGGCTGCAGAAAGCCAACAGGGAGGAGGCCCCTCAACAAAACCTCGACCGCCGGCGAAGACTACAGCGCCGGCGAAGACCACAACCAACCAACAGGGGGAAGGCCCTTCGAAGAAGCCTTCTGTATCGGTAACCAGACTTTCATTATTTTCTTCTGGCTTTCGATTTTTGACTTTCGATGCAACTGCTAAATCGAATTCCCATTGGTTTTTTAGGCACCTTCGCCCAAGAAACGGCCAGCACTGGTGGTCGAATCTGGGAGCGATGAAGAAGGTGATTCTCCTCCTGCTCCTCTAAAAAGGCGAAAGCTGACGAAGGACGCTCCTGCTCCTGCTCCTGAGGGTCGAACAATTAGAATAAAGGTTGCTGGGAGAAAGCCTAGGCCACCTCCAGTGATCATTGAGGAGCCAACGGAGGAGGAACTAAACGTTCTTCTCAACAAGCCTGTCGAAAGCGACAATTCCAGCCCTGGGGCTGAAGCTAATTTACAGGTAATCTCTTAGACCTTTTTGTAACTTAAGTGTAGATACCTACATTCGATTATGTCTCTTTCGATTTCTGAATATTCTTCTTCTTTCCTTTCTCAGGACACCACTGAAAGCTCACCGCCAAGGACCTCTGAAACACTGGAGTCTGCTGAACTCAGCAGGCCACAAGAAAAAGGCTTGGGAAATGACGAATCCCATACTGAAATAAATGAGGCCAATGCTGAGACGGTAGAAAAACCAGCAGAGGATCCTCAAACGGAAAAACAACAGCCAGAAGAGGTTCAGGTGGTGGATCTGTCGGAAGAGAATCATGACGAAGGGGACCATGGCAATGTTGGCGAAGAAAACCAAGGTGCCGCTGGCGAAGAGAACCAAGGTGACACTGGCGAAGGGCACTAAGGTGGCGCTGGCGAAAGGCACCAAGATGACGCTGGTACTGCCCCAGTCCGAGTCGAAGGGAAACAAGTCGAGACACCTAACACTCAACAGCCTCAAACCCAAGACAATGCTGTTGCAAGGGCTGCTACCTCAACGAAGCACAGGTCGAAAGAGGACTTAGAACTCTTGAAACAAACTGACCCTGTTAGCTATCTCAACGCAATCATCGAGAGCAAGAGTTCGTCCGATGCTAGTCAGGAGGTTCCTACCCTGTCGGGGAAGTCCACTGAAACCTCTCCTCTTGATGAAGCTTTAGCGAAGGTTAAGGCCCAGTTTTTCAAGAAGGACTTGATGAAGGCTTTAGAGGGGGACCCCACTGCTCCATCATACTTGAGGGATGTTTTGAATGCTGTCGACTTGTTGGCTGTAGCTCCAGAAGTTTCAGGCTTGATCATGGAGTTACACTCCATGATTGATCAAGTCTCAGCAGATTATAGGCGCCAAAGGGGCTTTAATAGTCAGCTTGAGGTGTTATATGGCAAAAGTTCTTCTGCATGGACTGCTGTTTCGGAGACGACTTCTCGAATTGCGGAGTTGTCGAAGCAAAAAGCATCTATGCAGGAAGAAGTCGATGCCATCGATCGAGAGAATGCTTCCTTCAGGGCACAAATCGAAGAAATAGAGGCTAAGATAAATGCCAACACTAAACGCAAGGAGGAACTTCTTTCGACCGTCTCAGACACCGAGAGTCAAACTGAAATCAAACAAGGCCTGGAATTTGCTGAGAAGGCCCAAGGCTTCGACACTCAGATTGCCAAGCTTGTGCAGGAGAACGCCTGGTGCAAGAAAAGATTGGAGCTGCAGCAAGCCAAATACCTTCGACTCAAGGACTCTGTTCCCTTCTGATTGATTCAGCTTTTGTAACCATATTTTGTAATCTAAATTCGACAACATTGCCATCTTGGCTAAAATTTATAAAAATTTCCATTTTGGCTTTTTATGGTTAATTTAGTTTTGTTATTTTATTATTTTATTTTTATCTCTTGGAGTGTAGGTTTGTATTTTTTCAAATATTTACCATTTACTCTCAAGAGCCTTTTATCTTCACCTAACTCTTCGACTTCATAGGCTCCACCAGAAAAGTTTGGATAACTCTGAATGGTCCTTCCCATTTGGGTGACCATTTCCCCATGCTTCGATCCCTTCGATCCATGGGAAGAATTACCTTCCAAACTAGTTCTTCAGGCAAAAATACCTTAGGTTTTACCTTTTTATTATAAGAGTCTTCTACTCTTTTCTTCTGAAGCCTGAGTAGGTCAAGAGCACGCAATCTCTCTTCGTCTAAATCCACCAGTTCGTCTAACATCATGTTCCAATAAATTTCAGAGGGAATATCATAATGCCTCTGAACCCTTGCAGATTGAAGACAAATTTCTGCTGGCAACACTGCATCATGGCCAAAAGTTAGCCTATATGGTGTCGTACCTATGGCTTCTTTTGGGGAAGTTCGACAAGCCCACAGAATCTGGTCTAACGTCTTATGCCAATTCTTTGGTTTCTTCCCAACATGCTTTTTTATCAAGCCAATCACTACTTTGTTAGCTGCTTCGACTTGGCCATTCGCCTGTGCATAATAAGGCGTTGATGTTAGGAGTTTGAAACCTGTTTCCTGAGCAAATTCCTGCATCTTTCGACCAGTGAAAACTGATCCTTGATCAGTTGTTATCGTGTCAGGGATTCCATACCTAAAGATAATGTTCTTTTGAATAAATTCAATGACATTTTCTTGGTCTACATTGACTAAAGGGATAGCTTCGATCCACTTAGTAAAGTAATCAATGCCTACCAGTATGTATTTCTGACTCTTTGATGATGCTGGTCGAATCTCTCCAATGAGGTCCAACGCCCATCCTCTAAAGGGCCAAGGCTTCACTATCGAGTGAAGTTCGCTTGCTGGTACATGTTGGATGCCTGTATGGACTTGACACTCTTGACAACCTTTGGCGAACTCAACACAATCTTTCAGCATAGTGGGCCAATATAGTCCTTGTCGAAACAACAACCATTTCATCTTATGGCCTGCTTGGTGAGCCCCACATGCTCCAGCGTGCGTAGTCGAAAGGGCTATGTATGCCTCAGTTTCACTTAAGCATTTTAGCAATACCCCTTCAGGCGTTTTCTTGAATAACTCATTACCCATGAGTACATAACTCAACGCCCTGTACTTTGTTTTTCGTTCTATCGAGGCTCCTGGATTTTGAAGATAGTCCACTATGGGTTTCCTCCAATCTTGCTCTGATAAATTATCTATGAACGAAATTTCGAAGTTACTTTGATCAGCATATCCTAGTCTCGTCGATTCCAAGTCTGTTGGTGATAGACAGGTTGCTTTTATCTTTTCTCGAACTTCGATTGCTCTTTGCAATCTCGTTTTTGAAATCTTATACCCAGATGCAATCTGTGCCAAGTCGTTGGCTATTTGATTTTCGACTCTGGGTATGTGTCGAATATTGATCGTTTCAAATTTTTTCAATAAACGATTTGCTATCACAAAGTACATAATGAGATTCTCTCTTATGCATTTATATTCCTTTGTGACCTGTTTAATGACTAACTCTGAGTCTCCCATTATTTCGACTCGAGTTGCCCCCAATTCCAACAATATCTCAAGGCCAGTAATTAGAGCTTCATACTCAGCCTCATTGTTCGAACAAGAACCTGATATTTTGTACTTGAATGTTGTTGGAATTTTATCTGGAGAAATAATCAAGACTCCTACCCCTGTTCCATCTTTATGGCTGGAACCATCGAAGTAGAATTTCCAAGGCTCTATCTCCACATAATTAATATCCTCAACTTGAATTGAGTGGTCGACTATGAAGTCTGCAACCACTTGTCCTTTTACTGCCTTAAGAGGCATAAAGGTCAAGGAGTATTCAGTTAATGCTAATGCCCACTTGCCAATTCGACTGTGCAAGCTAGGTTTCGACAACATATACTTGAAAACATCAAAATGAGACGAAACATACACATCCACTGGTTTTATATATTGCTTGAGTTTTGTACAAGAGAAATACAGACATAGACACAATTTTTCAACTTCACTATATCTAGTTTCTGCATCGTTCAAAACTCTACTGAGATAGTAAATGGGTCTTTCGACTCCATTCTCATCCTCTTGGGCTAACATGCTTCCCAGAGTTTTGTCGGATGCAGCTATGTACAATCTCATACTCCTATTGCTACAAGGAGGCACCAAAATAGGTGGCTTAGTGAGGTACCCTTTGATTTTGTCGAAGGCTTCTTGTTGCTCCTGCCCCCATTCGAACCCCTCTTTATTCAGTCGAAGTAAGGGCGAAAAGGCCCGAGCTTTCCCACTTAGATTAGATATGAATCTCCTTAAGAAATTTATCTTGCCTAACAGAGATTGCAGTTCCTTCTTATTCGATGGCGCTTTCGCTTCCAAAATTGCCTTCGTCTTGTTCTGGTTGATTTCGATTCCTTTCTTGTGGACAACGAAGCCCAAGAAATCTCCAGCTTTCACACAGAATGCACACTTCAAAGGGTTCATCTTCAGACCATGTTCTCTCATTCTTTCGAATGATTGTCGAAGGTGGTCAATATGATTCTTCCTGGAAACAGATTTTATAACAATGTCATCAATATATACTTGCATAATAGTGTTAATAAAATCATGGAAGATAGTATTCATTGCTCGCTGGTACGTTGCCCCAGCGTTCTTTAGGCCAAAAGGCATCACTACCCATTCGTAAGTGCCTAAGGCCCCAGGGCATCGAAAAGCTGTTTTCGACACATCCTCTTCAGCAATGAATATTTGATTATATCCTGAATAACCATCGAGCATACTCAGGTATTCATAGCCAGCGGCAGAATCGACTAGCATTTCCGCCACAGGCATAGGATATTCATCTTTGGGTGTAGCAGCATTCAAATCTCTGAAATCTATGCACACCCTTAACGTACCATTTTTCTTAATTACTGGCACAATGTTTGCAATCCATTCGACATACCTTGTAACACGTATGAATTTGCATTTCAGCAGTCTTTCGACTTCCGTCTTGATCTTCGACAGTATTTCTGGAGCGAAGCGCCTTGGATTTTGCTTGATTGGCTTCTTCCCAGGTTTGATTGGCAACTGAAGTTCTACCAATCCTCTGTCGAGACCAGGCATTTCGTCATAATCCCATGCAAAACAGTCTTTGAACTCTTTCAGCAATTGGATTACTTCCAACCTAAGTTCTGGATCAATTTTGGCGCTGATGTAAGTTGGCCTTTTCTCTGACCCTTCGCCTAAGTTGATTTCTTCTAAAGGATCTTGCGCTAACATTTTAATGTTGTTTGCCAAGGGGTCCTTTTCGAAGCCCAAAGGCTCATCGTCATAGATGGCGTCGAGCCTCTGTTCCTGCATTTCTTCTGGCATGATATCAGGAGGTCTTGGATCGAAATCCTTTCCTGGACCTGCAGCAGATAACTGTTGATCATTGGCCTGTGTGGCCATGTACTTCACTTCGGCTTCGAGAGCCGTTATTATCTTAGTTTCGGCTACATAAGCCGAAATTCGCTTCAAAGATTGTGACTCAGTCATTATCACTGAATTCACTTCCCCAACCAGTTGGTTGGATATCAGTTAACCCACTGAAGTCTATGTGGGACAAGTCTTCTCTGTCCCATTGGAAACCATGCTCAGGATGCAGGTATAGGGAACAAAAAGTGTTTGGCGCTGGCGCCATATCGAAGTCAGGTGTTGGACATGGCCCTATGTGAGCCAAGTTCTTGTCGTAATCTGCCAAACCCAGATGATTCACTTCGCCCAGGTAGTAGCTTTGATCTTCCTCTATGTTTTCGACCATCCCATCTGGACGCCATAGGAGCAGCCTCTGGTGCATTGATGATGGCACAGCCCCAACACCATGAATCCATTCACGGCCCAACAAAAGATTGTAGTTAGGTTTGGCCGATATGACCATAAACATCGTTGGTCGAAGGATAGATCCTACTTTGATATCCAGCTGGATCACTCCCATAGTGGTCCCTATGCCGCCCTCATAGTTCGACAGGACCATGTTGTGAGGCTTAATGTCCTCATCCCTTTTGCCAATTTTCCTTAGCATAGAGTGAGGAATAATGTTGATGGTCGCCCCGCAATCCACCAAAATCTTATTCACAGTAGTTTCTTCGAGTTTAGCCCTTATAAATAAAGGCTTGAGGTGATTTTTCATCGCCTCTGTAGGTGGCTCGAAGAACCCATTTTGTTCCTCAGTGGTGCCATTGTCCATGACGAAATAGCACACTGGCCTGTGTTTGGCCATTTCTTGTTCCACTTCCCAGTCACTTACTTCGACCTCCACCTGTCGGTTGAATTCTCTGGGCAGCACTGAGACTATATTCACCATTATGTCCAAAGTATCATCAGACTCAGAATCGTCTTCGTCTTCGACTTCACTTTGGTTAGGCCAAACTAGCCTGTTGGTTACTGGCTCTCTTTCTAGAGGTTTCCTTTGCTTCCTTCTGACTTTGGTTCGCTGGCAGCCTCCCTTTCAGCTTTTCGTCTCCTTTGGTATCTCCTCCATTGAGATCGAGACATGGGATTTTTACCTTTGTAGTTGCTTGACACTTGTGCAACTTTAGGTGCAGCAACCTGAGGCTCTTTCTTTTGAGTCAAAGAGGAACCCCTTGGCACGTCGAAAGAGTGCCATCTCTCCTCACTTGGCCTTTTTCGACCAGAGGTTTTGTACCAAGTATCTACTGGCACATTTGTGGGAGGCCTAAAAGTCAATGGCCTCTTTTCTTGGTTTGAACCTCTTTGGGAGGCTCTTCTGGGATCATGTCGAAGATCAACATTTTCCCTTCTCTTATTCGCTTCTCTTACGCCTTGAATGTGCTCAGCAGCTTTTTTGTCAAAGATCGAACTGCATCTTGGACACAGCATCACCTCTGATTTCTTTTTCTGGCATCTTTGTAAAAAATCTGCCAAATTTTCATTTTCCCGAGGGAAAGCAGTCTTATTAGCTTGTTCTTGCCTCATGGCCTCTTCTGATGCTTTTGGGTCAGAAAGTTCGACCATGTTGATATTCATTGTATCTTTGTTAGCAAGAGTTAACTACTTCATTTGTATCTCCAGATTCTCCGTCTGGCCTTGAACTGTGGCCAAGTGGGAACTGGGTTTTGGTCCAGTTTTTTGTGCTTCAACGGTCTCCAACTTCGGACTTTCGACCGCTTTCTGAACGGCTTCAATTGTCTTCCTGGATAAATTTCCAGAAAAACTGCCAAAGATTGGCATGTTGATGTGGTCCTTTGAGACTTCGACCATTGTGATTCCTGGCTTCTTCGACTGGCTCCTGGTTGCCTCTATCACGTTCACCTCAGAGGGCTCAGCATAGTGGGCTTCAGCCTGCAATGGATTTGAGTCGACAACCATGGTGGTTTTGTCAGCAAACTTCAACCTCCCTTCTTCGATAGCGTCTTGCACAAGATTCCTGAAAAGAAAACATTGAGAAGTTTTATGGCCCAAAAAATTATGATATTTGCAAAAACCTCTCTTCTTTCTTTGATCAAGAGGAGGCACTTTTACCCCTGGGGGTACTATCATTTGGCAATCTTTAACCAGCAAGTCGAATATTTCATCACATTTTGTGATGTCAAAACTATAAGTCTTTTTGGGGAACCTATCGTTGGTCCTTTCTGGACCAATGGGATTTTTCCCATTTGAAGGGACTAACAGTTTACAAGAGTATGGTGGCCCCTGTTTCAGTTCTGCTAAATCGACTTCTCCTTCTTCGATAGCTAAAGTATCGTCGAAGGATTCTGGATCTTCGTCATCCATCTCAACGTACGCTATCCTCTCTCTCTTGTGAGTTTTCGTTGCCTTTGCTTTTTCAGCTTTGAGGCGTTCTACCTGTCGAACTCTATCGGCCAGTTGGGCCATGTCTCTCAGGTATTGGGTGTCTAGCTTCTTCCTAATAGAATAATCTAAACCGCCTGCGGCTATTTCGACTAACTCATGTTCTGGCACTTGTGTAAAGCATCTCGCCTTGAGCAACCTAAACCTATTTAGATATTCGTCTTTAGGTTCAGTGAAACGTCTCTTCACACTGGCCAATTCTTTCAGGCTTATCTTGGTTTGCCCCATGTAGAATTGTTCATGGAACAATCTTTCCAACTGGGTCCAATGATGGATCGAATTGGGGGGGAGAGTTGTAAACCAAGTAAAAGCGTTCTTTGTTAAAGAACTTGGGAAGTACTTGATCCTTAGGTATTCGTTATTCGAAATGTCACCTGCTTCGATCAAGTATCTCGCCACATGCTCGACATTAGATTCTGTCGTGTCCCCAGAGAACTTAGTAAATTTGGGGACTTTGCATCTAGGAGGTAAGTCTGTCTGTAACACGTATTCTGACAATGGAGATGTAAAGTTGGGCCTTCGAAAGCCCATGTTCATCCCGTTTTGCGTCATGATCCTTTCGATCATGGTTGCCAGATTATTTTCCAAACCCGTGTTTTGGTATTGGATATGCTGGACTACTTCGTCAGCATTTTGATTTCTGTTAATTAACCTTACCTCTGGGGTTATTACCCTAGGTTCCTCGACGGGTTGCTCCAATCGTGCCCTAAGGTTTTCTTCGACAGGCTGTTGAGCCTGGTTGATGGTGGTTTCTTCCTCTAAGAATATCCCCTGGTTTCCCCTTATTTGCGCCCTTTGGGGCTGTCGAATAGGTTGGGGTACTCCAAAGAAATCAGCCAAACGCGTCATTTGCGCTGTCACTTGCTGATTCGATTGAGTAGTGTTTTGTATTAGAGGGTTTAGCACTGTACTCAAAGTTTGTGCCAACATTTGCACCATATCATGGTTGCTTTCGTCCATTTGTTGCCTCAAGACTGCTGTCGAGGCATTTGTAAGGCCATGGGCTACTTGGGACGTTCCTCCTAAGAGTTGGTTCCTATTTCTATTCGCCATGCCTACTCCAGAACCTTGGAGTGGCGAAGAGGCACTCACTAAAGGGTCTGAAAAAGTGGACGCAACATTCGTTAGGCTAGCCACTTCAGAAGTTGGCATACCATAGAGTGGCATAAATCCTGGTGGCGCAAAAGGCCTTGTGCCTAAATTTCCCCTTGGTGGGGGAGTTCCCAAAGGCATCCTGGGGCCCGTGAACGAAAGTAATGGCCCCGTTGCTGTGACCGTTACTGCTGGTGTCGAACCAACAGTTGTCGCTTCACTTACGGTCGTACTAACCGTTGCTCCCACATTCGTTTGTGGGATTTCGTTATTGTTTGGCGGATTCGCCATCTCTTCCCTTCCTCTGGCAGTATTGTTATTGTTAGTGTATATTCTACCACTTCTCAATAACATACAACACTCCTCGAAAAGATGAGATTATTTTCAACAATCAACACACAGTCCCACTGGGCGTGCCAATTTGTTTACCTTGGTATTTGGTAAACAACCGCTGATCCTCCAAATGGTTACTTATTTGGTTACTCGCAGGATCGATCAGATTGATCCTAGGACATAGGTTGATTTTGAAGTTTGATTAAATTGGATATTGGTTAAATGACAATAAAATAAAGAGGCTTTAAGTAAATTGCATGAAGAAAGGACTTGGTAAAATAAACAAGGCTTTAAATGAAAGGGTTCGACAGGAAAGTAAAGAAGAAAGTAAATAAATTTCTGGGAAAGTAAATGACTTTGATTAATAAAGTTGGTGTTTCACACATACATTTCTCAACAATTCTTTCTCACACGCTGGGTACTCGAATCTATATGAGTGACTTTGTATAGAATTGTGAACACACGCGAGAAACTACATGACTACTACTATTTATACTAAAACATCCCAAGTAACCGTCGGGCAGTTACACTGCTTCGAGATGACTCCACTTGGCACGTTCTCAACGTTCGACGCTCCAGATCTTCACACGTTGCATTTGGTAACCGCTGGAAACCGTTTTCCCTCCAAACGCTTGAATTTCAAACTGCTCCACTCTGAACCATCGAACAACTTCGTCGAGAAGCATCTTCGACGAGAGACTCCTTCGACGTCGAAGGCAACCAACTTCTCCCTTGGAAGAAATCTTTTAAGTACCTTGCCATCTTTCGATGGGCATTTCGACGGACCTAGCTAGTCGAAAACATCCTTCAGCTTTAATGGCTGCCATTAATAAAACAAGGGTGTCGAATTTAGGAGCCAACAGAGAGATGTTTCATATGGTATGTATTTATAGGCAAATAAATTTGCTATAGTGGTTGCTTGTGCTTGCATGCCTGCGAAGTATCACATTTGCAGGCTAGGTGGCAGCCTAGGGGGTTACACATATACATGCATGCATGTACAAAAAATGAAATGTGTCACTCTTGCAGGCTAGGTGGCAGCCCATGCATGTATCACGATTGGACAATAAGGGAGGCGCCATTGGACTTGGCGAAAGAGTACAAAAATGAATGGTGTCACCACCCCAATTGGCGAATAAGAGGTGTCCTTTGTTGCAACCTAGGCTCAGGCTACGTGACAGCCTTTGAGATTCCTTGCATTAGTGCATGTAAGCCCATTGGAGTTGATGGGAGGAGACTTACAAAATACATGTGTAGGTGGAGACTTGGGGCGGGCTAGGTGGCAGCCTAGGGGGTTACAAAACTGCATGCATGTATCACGATTGGACAGTAAGGGAGGCGCCATTGGACTTGGCGAAAGAGTACAAAAATGAATGTTGTCGCCACCCCAATTGGCGAATAAGTGGTGTCCTTTGTTGCAGCCTAGGCTCTGGCTACGTGACAGCCTTTGGGATTCCTTGCATTAGTGCATGTAAGCCCATTGGAGTTGATGGGAGGAGACTTACAAAATACATGTGTAGGTGGAGACTTGGGGCAGGCTAGGTGGCAGGCTAGGGGGTTACAAAACTGCATGCATGTATCACGATTGGACAGTAAGGGAGGCGCCATTGAACTTGGCGAAAGAGTACAAAAATGAATGTTGTCGCCACCCCAATTGGCGAATAAGTGGTGTCCTTTGTTGCAGCCTAGGCTCAGGCTACGTGACAGCCTTTGGGATTCCTTGCATTAGTGCATGTAAGCCCATTGGAGTTGATGGGAGGAGACTTACAAAATACATGTATAGGTGGAGACTTGGGGCAGGCTAGGTGGCAGCCTAGGGGGTTACACATATGCATGCATGCATGTACAAAAAATGAAATGTGTCACTCTTGCAGGCTAGGTGGCAGCCCATGCATGTATCACAATTGGACAGTAAGGGAGGCGCCATTGGACTTGGTGAAAGAGTACAAAAATGAATGGTGTCACCACCCCAATTGGCGAATAAGAGGTGTCCTTTGTTGCAACCTAGGCTCAGGCTACATGACAGCCTTTGGGATTCCTTGCATGTAACATTATTGGCAGCCTTGGGGGGTTGCATCCTTACTTAATTGAAATTTTTATCATAACATTGATTCACATAATCTCAAACAGCCTTTAGTCTTACAACCAAACTTTCAAACCTGCAAACAATCAAACATTCTAACCTTTGAATCACTCATAAAATTCAAACATTCCAACCTTCAAACATTACAGCATTCAAACCTTCATACAATCAATAAACCTCAAACATTCCAAGCTTCAAACCTTAAAACAATTCTACGCAATAGCCTATTCACCACAATTTATCGTCAAAACACATTTCAACGGTGAGACATACATTTGTCCCACCGCTGGGTTTTTGTTTAGAGACACAAACAACATCTGATTTCTCTTAAACGGGAAAGCCAATTTCTCGTACTTGAAAAAAAGATTGGAGGCCAAACTTGAACGAGGCCCGGTGTCCCAGATATTTTATCAGAATCCAGTTTTCTTTGGAAACAACCAAGTAATTTTTTATAAGGTTGAAGTTCAAGATGACGAGGATCTCCAGAATATGATTTCCAGCCATGTCTATTTCGGATACGACTCTATTGAGTTGTACGTTTTGCTGCGAGAGCCTCAGCCTCAGCCTCAGGTGACACAGGAGGTTGATCCTTTGGAGAATGAACAAGCTGAGGTAGATGCAGTTGATGATGAAGAAGAAGATAACGAGTTAGAGTTTGATGAAATGGTGAATGATGATTTCGACGATGATGGCATCCCAAGTATTCCTGCAAACAAAATCTACACACCACCTCCGCACATGACAAACTTCAACATGGGCGGAGATGAACCTTCTACTGACTTATTTTTCAATCCGTATATGCAGTCGGATGAAAATTTAAAAGAGAAGGACAAGTTTCATAACAGAGAGGAATGCATCAGGGCCATTAAAAAATTTCACATGCTCAACTCGGTTGATTTTAAGGTGGATCGTGTCAACCCGAAAAGGTACAAGATCAAGTGTGTCCACCCTGACTGTATGTTCAAGCTGACCGCTTCATACAGATTAAGGGGTGACTGCTGGGTCATAGGTTCCATGACTACCCACACTTGTGTAAGTTCCACTCAATCACAGGACCACCGAAAACTTAACTATGATCTAATCTGTCAAGAAATCCTACCCCTGGTCAGCAACGACCCATCTTTGAAGGTGAAAACAATCATCTCCCACATCACCACGGTTTTTAACTACACTCCGTCTTACCGTAAGGCGTGGTTAGCAAAGACTAAGGCGATTGAAAGGGTGTACGGAAACTGGGAGGAGTCATACCGAGAACTTCCCCGCTACCTGAATGCACTCAAGACGTATTCTCCAGGTAGTGTTTACGTTCTGGAAACATTGCCAGCGTACGCCCAAGATGGTAGTCTAATGAATGGCAACGGAATATTCAGTCGCGTGTTTTGGGAATTTCAACCATGCATCACAGGGTTTGCATCATGCAAACCAATTATACAAATTGATGGGACTTGGTTGTATGGGAAGTACAAAGGCATGCTATTGATGGAAGTTGCACAAGATGGCAACAACAACATTTTCCCCATTGCCTTTGCCCTTGTCGAGGGGGAGACCGGTGGTGCTTGGAGCTTTTTCCTGAAAATTCTGCGGACACACGTGGCTCCTCAACCAGATCTCTGTTTGATCTCGGACAGATATGCCTCCATTGAAAGTGCCTATAATAATCCAGCAAATGGTTGGCATGACCCTCCTTCTACGCATGTCTATTGCGTTTGGCATATCGTCCAGAATTTCTCGAGGGAGGTCAAGGACAAAACATTGAGGAAAGCGGTTATGAATGCGGGATATGCATTGACACAACCCACATTCAAATATTACCGCAACGAGATCCGTTTGTCTAATCCGGAAGCTGGTAGGTGGATCAACAATATTCCGGTGGGAAAATGGACTAGGTCATACGACAATGGCCAAAGATGGGGGCATATGACAACGAATCTTATTGAATCAATGAATGGGGTATTCAAGGGCATACGAAACCTCCCAATCACTGCCTTGGTAAAATCTACGTATTTTAGGATGGCTGCGTTATTTGCAAAAA
Source organism: Vicia faba (assembly GCA_948472305.1). Classification (NCBI taxonomy): domain Eukaryota; kingdom Viridiplantae; phylum Streptophyta; class Magnoliopsida; order Fabales; family Fabaceae; genus Vicia; species Vicia faba. Next base: position 435,035,786 of record OX451739.1, on the reverse strand, counting down.
GAGATGAAATGTGGAATGCGGTGTTGCAATCTGGACAACTATGAATTGAAAGCTGCATGAAATACATTAAGGCTGAAAGTGCTAAAGCCAACACTCACATGGTTATATGGTTTGACCGACACAGCCACAACTTCATTGTGAAAGAGACAATCGACCACAATGAAGGCCTGCCAAGACAAGAATACAGGGTCATTTTACCTTCTCAATGGTGCGATTGTGGCAGGTTTCAAGCATTTCGTATGCCTTGCTCTCATGACATTGCCGCTTGTGCTCATACCCATCAAGACGCGCTTCAACTTCTGTCAAACGTTTACAAATCTGAAATGTTGCTCAATGTTTACAACAACAACTTTCCTTTGGTAGCAAAACCAGATTATTGGCCTGAATACGACGGCGAAATAGTGTGGCACAACGACCAAATGCGAAGGAACAAGAAGGGTCGTCCCAAAAGTAAGCGCATCACAACAGAAATGGACGATCTTGACAGGTTGGAAAGAAAGTGTGGTTTATGCCGTCAGGTCGGACACAATCGCAAAAACTGTCCGAATCGGGCGTCTGGCTCGACCACATAAATATTGTAATACATAAATTTTTTTCATAATTGTGTTGTAAACATTTGGGTTTTCCGTTAACAAATTTTGCTACAATTAATAAAACGCGTACAACAATAATTAACGATATTCCATCTAGGAAATTACAACTGTTAACACAATTTCATCTGACCCATGCATCATCAACATTACATCACTGTCTGTTTTGACTTCCTCCAACCACACATTAGGTCTTCCTGTCGCATGTGAGGTTGTTGTTCGTTTTCGCTGGATCCTTCGAATTTTCCCCCCTCCGCAATGTCTTCATCTAGCCACCGCATCAACTCCCGCTTCAGACGCTCCATGGAGTGAATGTGCCAAAATTTCATTTTCATCGCAGGTTTCGTGGCGGAGAAGATAACGTAACCATCTCTGTTAAAAATCATATGCGACATCATGACGCAAATAACAGAGTACAAAATAAAAATACAGTGCGAGAAAGTGTGAGAAATTTCGGAGAAACGGACGAATTATTTATAAAACAACATTTTGCCCTAGTTTTGCCCTAGGAGCCAAGTGAGATGGCGCCTCCTCTCACTTTTAAGGAGCATGCGCCATCTCACTTGGCTAAAAGTCAAGGGAGGCGCCAAGTGAGATGGCGCCTAGGACAAAACCCTAGGTGGAGGCGCCAAGTGAGATGACTCCTCCTTTGGTTCATCTGAAACATGGTTATTTGCGTAATTTTTTCCGAAACTCGGTTATTTGCGAAATATTATTTTAATACATGGTTATTAATTAAAAAAATTCCTTTATTGTAGATTATTTGATAATGAAGTAGTATATCATTTATTTTTTAAAAATTGATAGATTCTAAAATTATTTTAGAGACACTAAGTAAAAAATAATCAAAATATATTTGTTTTTTTTTATAATTAGGAAATTATTGTAAGATAAATATGAATTGTATTTTATAAAATTTATGAAAATAATATATAAGAGTAAATTATTGTATGTTGAATAACGTTTCGTTGAGATTTAATAAATGTTTAACTATATTTTTGTCTTATTGTATTTTATTAAAAAATAATAATACTAAATTTATTGTGAGTAAATTATTAATTTTTTTTAAATTAAACAAAGTTAAAAATTAAATATTAAATTTTGTATTTTTGTATTTTACAAGATTCGAACCCATAATATTTTATATAGAATAATAATATATCTTAAATTTTTGAAAATTAATATAAATTTTTAAAGATGTCACATAAATAAATAAATAAATAAATGATTTGACCAAAAGAAATTGAAGTGTCGCATGATAGTTTAATGCACGGTATTACTTCAAGAGGGGAATCAAGCAAGACTGCAAGAGCTAGGCAAGAACAAAAAGTAAAAGGTCAAACATGCAAAGCTTGGAGTAACTCTTGATTGTATCAATCATTCCACAAGAAACAAGATCATGTTAGTTAAAAATACAACTCAATAATTTCCCCTAGCTGTTGAAATTATCGGAAACAAAAGAATCACATTGTCTTGTTGGATATAGTTAATATATACACCCACAAACACACACTTGTTGAAGCAATTCTCATTAACAACCAAATATCATTTCCATTTATATTTAGCAATGGCTTCCTCTTCTCCTAAATTCTACACCGTCGTTATGTTCATCGGCCTTACCCTGCTCCTTTTCTCCACACCGGGTACGTACAACTATATATAAATTTATTGCATTACGTTCGTTTTATTTTTTGAATGGACTCTTAGTATCGTTATTTAGGTAATAGCTCATTAGAAAAACTAGAATTTCATCAAACGAGCCATTGATTATCAAATGATTACAGTGATATCATAAAGGACAAAGTGAACACACTCACTATGTTTTTGATAACTGTGTTTGCAGAGGTGCAAGCAAAACTTTGTAAAAGGCGCAGCAAATTATGGTCAGGGGTTTGTTTGGTATCGGGAAACTGTAAGAAAGAGTGCATCAACATCGAACATGCAGTTAGCGGGGCTTGTCTCCGTGATAACTTTGGAGGGTCTTGCTTCTGTTACTTCAAGTGCTGACCAAATAGACACTAAATTTATGTTATGTTCAACCTATGTGAATCTATTTACACAATAATGGGAACTAGGAAAATGTTGTGTTTTCTTTATTATACATGGTTTGTATCTCTGCTGATATATCTACATGTTCCTCTTTTTGCTTACATTAATTCCAGTAATACTTTTTAAATATATATATATATATATATATATATATATATATATATATATATATATATATATATATATATATATATATATATATATATATATATATATATATATATATATATATATTAACAACAAAGACATTAAAGCTTAAAGGTATTTACAACAACAACAATAACAATATTACTAGGACAGTCATGGAGATATATAATATTTATGTGCCGGAAACGTAATGAGACAGTAAAAGAAATGAATGGTTATGAGTTTAGAATTTTCTTATTCAAACTTCATACGAGTTTCCTTATTTATTTCGTTGATTTTGTTTGGTTTAGTGAAGAAGATGAAAATGTCGAATAGAGAGGATTATTCAAACTGTTTGTGGACTTTTGTTGGGGTGTTCTAGTGCTTAAAAAATTCAAGCAAAAAGGAAAAGTGAATGAGATTTAATATTATAATTTTGGAAAACAATGTTGGATGTTTGTCTCTAGGTTGGTAGTAAGAACCGAATAAATATTTATTTATATTTTAATTAAAAATATATTAAAATTAAGGGCATAAATAGTTTTTTGAATTTTTTTTTAGAATAACCAGGTATTAAAAAAAAATTCGCAAATAACTATGTTTCTGAGAAAATTACGTAAATAACCATGTTTCAGAAAATCCCACAAGGGAGGAGCCAACTCAGTTGACGCATCCACTCCCCATTTTGCGCTAGGCGCCATCCACTTGACGCCTCATCTCTCTTTTAGTCAAGTGAGATGGCGCGTGCACTTTAAAAGTGAGAGGAGGTGCCATCTCACTTGGCTCATAGGGTAAAATGCAATTTTTATAAATAATTCGTCTGTTTCTCTGTCATTCCTCACACTTTCTCGCACTGTTCTCTTATTTTTTTTCTCTGTTATTTACGTCATGATATCGCCAATGATTTTTACCAGAGATGGTTACGTTATTTTCTCTGACACAAAGCTTCCGATGAAAATGATATTCTGGCACATTCACTCCATGGAGCGTCTGAAGAGGGATTTGATGTGATGGCTAGAGGGAGACATCGAGGAGGGGGAACAAATTAGAAGGATCCAGCAAAGACGAACAACAACCTCACTTGCGACAGGAAGACCTAATTTTTGGTTGGAGGAAGTCAAAACAGACAGCGACGTAATGTTGATGATGCATGGGTCAGATGAAATTGTTTTAACGGTTGTAATTTCGTAGACGGTTTATCGTGTTTTATTTCTTGTTTGCGCAAGGTTTATTGTAACAAATATTGTTAATGAAAAACCCTAATGTTTACAACTTAATAAAAGAAAGATGTTTTGTAATACAATTTTTATGTGGTTGAGCCAGTAGCTCGATTCGGACAATTTTTGCGATTGTGTCTGACCTGATGACATAAACCACACTTTCTGTCCAGCTTGTCAAGGGAGTCCATTTCAGTTGTGATGCGCTTACTTTTGGGACGACCCTTTTTATTCCTTCACATTTGATCATTGTGCCATACTATTTCACTGTCGTATGCAGGCCAATAATCAAGTTTTGCTACCAAAGGGAAGTTGTTGTTGTATACGTTGAGCAATGTTTCAAATTTGTAAATGGGAGACAGAAGTTGTAGCGCGTCTTGATGAATATAGGCACACACAACAATGACATGAGAGCAAGGCATACGAAAGGCTTGAAACTTGCCACAATCGTACCAACGAGAAGGTAGTATAACCCTATACTTTTGTCTTGGCAGGCCCTCGTTGTGGTCGATTGTCTCTTTGACAATAAAGTTGTGGCTGTGTCGATCAAACCGTATAACCAGATGGGTGTTGGCTTTGACACTTTCTGCCTTAATGTACTTTATGCAGCTTTCACTCCATAGTTGTCCAGATTATAACACAATATTCCACATTTTACCTCTTTTGGCAAACAACGAAGCCATTCTAAAATATGTTGATTTAACCAAAGCAGTTACTGGGAGGTTTCATATGCCTTTGAATACCCCGTTCATGGATTCAATTAGATTTGTTATCATGTGGCCCTATCTTTGTCCATTGTCGTATGATCTAGTCCATTTTTATACCGAAATATTATCGATCCACCTACCGGCGTCCAAATTTGACAAACAGATCTCATTGCGATAATATTTGAATGTAGGTTGTGTCAATGCATATCCCGCATTCATAACCTCTTTCCTAAGAGCTTTTTCTTTGATCTCCCTCGTGAAATTTTGGACGATATGTCTAATGCAGTAGACATGCGTAGAAGGAGGGTCATGCCAACTGTTTGCAGGATTGTTGTATGCACTTTCAATGGATTCATGTCTATCAGAGATCAAACAGAGATCTGGTTGAGGAGCCACGTGTGTTCGAAGATTCTTGAGAAAAAAGCTCCAAGTACCACCAGTCTCTCCCTCGACTAGGGCAAAGGCAATTGGGAAAATGTTGTTGTTGCCATCTTGTGCAACTGCCATCAGTAGCGTACCTTTGTATTTCCCATACAACCAAGTCCCATCAATTTGTATAATTGGTTTGCATGACGCAAACCCTGTGATGCAAGGTTGAAAAGCCCAAAACACTCGACTGAATATTCCATTTCTGTTGAGTTGACTACCATCTGGGGCGTACGCTGGCAGTCTTTCCAAAATGTAAACAATAGTCGGAGAATAAGTCTAAAGTGAATTAAGGTAGCGAGGAAGTTCTTGGTATGACTCCTCCCAGTTTCCATATACCTTTTCAATCGCCCTGGTCTTTGCTAACCACGCCTTTCGGTAAGACGAAGTATAGTTAAATACGGTAGAGATGTGGGAGATTATGGTTTTCACCTTTAATGATGGATTGTTGCTGACGAGTGGTAGGATTTCTTGACATATGAGATCATAATTTAGTTTCCGATGATCTTGTGATTGAGTAGAACTGACACACGTGTGGGTAGACATAGAACCTATGACCCAACAATCACCTCTTAATCTGTATGGTGCAGTGAGCTTGAACATACAATCTGGGTAGACACACTTGATCTTGTACCTTTCTGGATTTACACGGTCCACCTTAAAACCGACCGAGTTTAGAATGTGAAATTTTTTGATAGCTCAGATACATTCTTCTCTGTTACGAAATTTGTCTTTCTCTTTTAAGTTTTCATCCAACTGCATATACGGATTGAAAAATAAATCAGAAGACGGTTCATCTTCGCCCATGTTGAAGTTTGTCATGTGCAGAGGTGGTGTGTAGATCTTGTTTGAAGGAATACCAGGTATCCCATCATCTTCGGAATCATCATTGACCATGTCATCAAACTCTAACTCGTCATCTTCTTCTTCTTCATCAACGACATCTACTCCTACTTGTTCGATCTCCAGAGGATCAACCACTTGTGACAGTTGAGGCTCTCGCAGCATAATGTACAACTCAATAGAGTCGTACCCAGAATACTCATGACTGGAAAATATATTCTGAAGGTCCTCGTCATCTTGAACCTCAACCTTATAAAATATTATTTGGTTGTTACCAAAAGAACCAGATTCTGATAAAATATTTGTGTCACGGGACCTCGTCCAAGTTTGGCCTCCAATCATTTTTTGAAATACAAGAAATTGGCTTTCATGTTTAAACAAAATCAGATGTTCTCAGTGTCTCTAAACAAAAACCCAAAGGTGGGACAAATGTATGTCTCACCGTTGAAATATGCACTGATCACATATTGGGGTGCAGAGGCCATTGTGTATGACTGTTTGAAGGTTTAAAGGTTGGAAGTATAAGAGTTAATTGCTTGAATTTTTGAATATTCTAGTGTTTGAGTGATTAAGTGTGGGAGTATTTTGATAAATGTAAGATTAAATAGGTTGTACTGAATTTGAATAAACCAACAATAAGCACTCTCTAAGGCTGTCACCTATCCTGCACCTACACTGCAACCCATGCCAACCTCTAAGGCGCCTCCCATCACGTCCAATCGTGTTACATGCATGCAGAGATGCCTTCTCCAAGGCTGTCACCTAGCCTGCACCTACACTACAACCCATGCCACCTCTTATTCGCCAACAGGGATGGCGACACATTTCATTTTTGTACTCTTTCGCCAAGTCCAATGGCGCCTACCTTCACGTCTAATCGTGTTACATGCATGCAGAGATGCCTTCTCCAAGGCTGTCATCTAGCCTACACCTACACTGAAACCCATGCCAACCTCTAAGGCGCCTCCTATCACGTCCAATCGTGTTACATGCATGCAGAGATGCCTTCTCCAAGGCTGTCACCTAGGCTGCACCTACACTGCAACCCAGGCCACCTCTTATTCGCCAACAGGGATGGCGACACCTTTCATTTTTGTACTCTTTCCCCAAGTCCAATGGCGCCTACCTTCACGTATAATCGTGTTACATGCATGCAGAGATGCCTTCTCCAAGGCTGTCATCTAGCTTGCACCTACACTGTAACCCATGCCAACCTCTAAGGCGCCTCCCATCATGTCCAATCGTGTTACATGCATGCAGAGATGCCTTCTCCAAGGCTGTCACCTAGCCTGCACCTACACTGCAACCCATGCCACCTCTTATTCACCAACAGGGATGGTGACACCTTTCATTTTTATACTCTTTCGCCAAGTCCAATAGCGCCTACCTTCACGTCCAATCGTGTTACATGCATGTAGAGATGCCTTCTCCAAGACTGTCACCTAGACTATACCTATACTGCAACCCATGCCAACCTCTAAGGCGCCTCCCATCACTTCTAATCGTGTTACACGCATGCAGAGATGCCTTCTCCAAGATTCTCACATAGCCTGCACCTACACTGCAACCCATGCCACCTCTTATTCGCCAACAGGGATGGCAACACCTTTCATTTTTGTACTCTTTAGCCAAGTCCAATGGCGCCTACCTTCACGTCCAATCGTGTTACATGCATGCAGAGGTGCCTTCTTCAAGGCTGTCACCTAGCCTGCACCTACACTGCAACCCATGCCAACCTCTAAGGCGCCTACCATCACGTCCAATCGTGTTACATGCATGCAAAGATGCCTTCTCTAAGGCTATCACCTAGCCTGCACCTACACTGCAACCCATGCCAACCTCTAAGGTGCCTCCCATCACGTCCAATCGTGTTACATGCATGCAGAGATGCCTTCTCTAAGGCTGTCACCTAGCCTGCACCTACACTGTAAACCATGCCACATCTTATTCGCCAACATGGATGACAACACCTTTCATTTTTGTACTCTTTCTCCAAGTCCAATGGCGCCTACCTTCACGTCCAATCGTGTTACATGCATGCAGAGATGCCTTCTCCAAGGCTGTCACCTAGCCTGCACCTACACTGCAACCCATGCCAACCTCTAAGGCGCCTCCCATCACGTCTAATCGTGTTACATGCATGCAAAGATGTCTTCTCCAAGGCTGTCACCTAGCCTGCACCTACACTGCAACCCATGCCACCTCTTATTCACCAACAGGGATGGCAACACCTTTCATTTTTGTACCCTTTCTCCAAGTCAAATAGCGCCTACCTTCACGTCTAATCGTGTTACATGCATGCAGAGATGCCTTCTCCAAGGCTGTCACCTAGCCTGCACCTACACTGCAACCCATGCCAACCTCTAAGGCGCCTCCCATCACATCCAATCGTGTTACATGCATGCATAGATTCCTTCTCCAAGGCTGTCACCTAGCCTGCACCTAGACTGCAACCCATGCCACCTCTTATTTGCCAACAGGGATGGCGACACCTTTCATTTTTGTACTCTTTCACCAAGTCCAATGGCGCCTCCCTTCACGTCCAATCATGTTACATGCATGCAGAGATGCCTTCCCTAACGCTGCCACATAGTCTGCACCTACACTGCAATAGTGACACTTATCATGCATGCATGCATGCACCCACCTACCACCTCACTTACTCTATGATAAAAATTTTCCTATAAATACAGAGCCTCACATACTTCTATCGCATCCACAACCATCTCACTCACTACTACAAACTCTTTCATAATCTCATATAATTTTAAACTCTTTCATAATCTCAGACATTTTCAACAATGGCTCTTCTCATAATGGGCGATTCTCACAGAGGCACAAGGGATAACATTGCAGCATTTGTAAGTTTCTTGTATACTTATACATTTTTCATACTTCTATTAATGCTTTATTCATCTTACCTACTCTTACACTTTTTACATTATTAACTTAGGATACTGAAAGATTCAGATTCCGGTCACATAACTACCTTGCTCCCGACCCGTTGATCATACCCTATCTCGACTACGTAGGTTTCAGAAATGTTTTAAAGATCTCCAACTGCACGATTGATTCAAAGTTCATACTTGCAATGTTGGAAAGGTGCATACCAGAGACCCATACATTTCATCTACCAATAGGTGAATGTACCGTCACACTAGAGGATGTGTACATGTTATTGAGTCTCTCTGTCAATGGTAAGGCGGTTAATGGGTCGGTTCAACAACCTAATTCTTTGTGTGAAGAATTGTTGGGCAGGGATATGGTTGAAGGTGGTGGTGCGAGAGGTCAGGGATACTACTTACTGAGCTAAAAAATCATTATGCGACTCTGGAATTGAACGAAAATTCCTCCGAGCTAGATAAGGTAATAAAAGCTAGAAATTATATAATGATACTATTTGGAACCTTTTTTTTTCCCGAAAGTACGGGAAATAGTGTAAATTTTATGTATTTAAATTTACTTAGAGACTTCGAAAAAACTAGAAAGTATAGTTGGAGTTCTGTTGTTTTAGCCCATCTATACAGTTCCTTGTGTAAAAATACAATCAAGGAAAAATATACATTTTATGGCTGCGCTTTTTTACTTCAAGCCTGGGGTTGGTGGAGGATGGAGTCCCTAAACCCCGTTAACAACAACACATTCATTTTCCCATACGCAACAAAGTAAGTCATCAACTTATATCATTTAATACTATTCATCTCTTCACCAAATATATAATAAAAATAAAATATTTTTCAATTCCTTTAGGTACTGCGTGAGGGGTATGGATTACAGCAAGAATCCAAGATTCAATGTCGCTCTATACCGCAATATATTGGACCACCTTGGCCCGGATGATGTACGTCATACCTTTCAACTTTTCTACTTTTAAATTATTTATTTATTACATTTTCATTAAGCTGATTTAATTTTATCCGCAATTTGTCTGGAGACCATATTTGGGTTTGGACCATGAACCAAACCCCGAGGATGCAGTAATTTGGAGCGTAAAGACTGCAATCATACAGTTCAATGTTATGAGATGCACCACAGCGACCGTGTCAAGATGAAATTTGGAATGCATCAAGAGATACTCGGAGATCCGACTTGTTTGTCCCCGTGGAATCTCAAAAGGGTCTACACCCAATGGGGTCTTACCAACTGGAAAGATTTTGCTCCAGAATGGTGTAAGATGTGGCAGAGGCGTCACCTACATGTCTTGCAATTCCCAGTTTTCCTCAACCATGGTAATATGCGACACACGGATCAGTTTTATCTTGGTACAGATCAGTTAGTACCCCTAAAATGCACGTGTCTCATCCAAGGTATTTGGTTGACCCACGAACACAATGGGCACAACCCTCATTTCCCCAACAACAAACCCAACACACATACACCTCCCACCAACCCCCCGATGAAACAGAACCACAAACACCCAACCACAGTCACCACCACAATACAATTACACCCACATGCCCCACAACCAACCACAATCACCACCTCAGTACCAATACCCCCATATGCCTCACACCCAACCACAATTTCAATCACAATAACAATACACCCACATACCCCATACACAATTTCAGTCTTCTACATATCCCAATATGGGCCCCTCAACATCCAACCTTAGCCCTGATCTGGGATTGTCCAAAGATTATGAACCAACCGACCCAACTTACCATCAACCACAACATCACCAAAGCACCCAACATTCTCAATACCAAACACCCCAAGATCTATTTCCTTTCTACCCCCCGTACTCAGACGACCAGTGCTACAGACCAATGAACCCCACTCACCACCAACACAATAAAACTTTGAAGGTATGGGCAACCGACTACACCAAAGCGGATCTTCTAGATATGGAAGTCTAACCGATTTCATAGATCTGGAATGCATTGACTTCGCTGGGCCATCGACCCTGCCACAATAGGAAACGCGACGAAACCCAGCACGGGAAAGGCGATGACGGGGATGCAGAACCGGGGGTCATTACCGGGTTCCGAGGGACCACTGATTAATATGTATTTTTTTATGTAATTGTTATGTGTGTAATAATATTGTGTAAATAAAAAGTCAATTTTGTTGATCCTATATCGTTTACGTAACGCATCACATTTAAAATAAAAAACGCGAAAAATCGCCTCCGAATTGTACTAAGGCACCATCTCACTTGGATTAGGGAAAGCCTTTCACACCTAGGCGCCAAGTGAGATGGCGCCTCCCCTTTAAAATAAGGTGTAGGCGCCAACTGGGTTGGCTCCTCCCTTGTGGGGTTTTTTGAAACATGGTTATTTGCGTAATTTTCTCTGAAACATGGTTATTTGCGATTTTTTTAATACCTAGTTATTCCAAAAAAAATTATAGTTTTTCTCTCAGTTTACATTAATAATTAATAATCGAGAGAATAATTAATTTAACTTTTAATTAATGAATAGAATAAAATAAGAGTGTCATTTTAAAAGATATAAAATCATAAATATAAGTCGTCGGATTTTGAAGTTTAACCCTAAATAATTTTTCAATTTAATTTAAAAAAATTATTAAAAAATATAATAAATAAATAACAAAAAAATTAATAAATAATTAATTAATAAAAATAAATTAATAAATAGGTAACATCTATTGCAAAAAAAAGGTGGTGAACAATAAGAAATATTAATTCTAACATATTATCATTGACCATTTTCTTTTTTAATTGCAATATCTTCTAAGTATAATTAAAAATATATTTTTTAATTTTGTCAAGCCAGGCTTACAATAATTTATTGAGTGGTTCCTTGATGACAACTTTGAGAGGTTATTTAAAAAAAAACAACCACAACAATAACAACAACAACAAAACAACAGTAACAACAACGAAAACATAAGAAAATCAATAACAAAGAGAACAAAGAAAACTAGAGTTTTATTTAGGGGCAAAATATGGATTCGTAAATGGAAATTTGAGTTTAGAGGCATAAAAATGAATTAGGTTTAAGGCTAGAGGATGAGTTTGTGGTGCTTTATACATAAAAGTTGGGATGACATTTCTCCTCGATTTTAACAAGTAAACGAGATGAAAGGTTATTTATTTTTAACATTAAAATTAAAAAAGAATTGCATCATTATAATTATAAACAAATATAAAAATGTAGTTGTTGAGAATCGAAGTATGTCCCTGAGGGACTTTCCCCCTCATTTTTTCACAAAATCGAGTAAGTAGGTGATATATTTTTAATTAAAAAATTAAAAGTTAAAATTAAAGTGTCTAATTGAAATGATTTTTTCTCAGTTCATTAGTTCACCGAGGTAATTTTTTAAAGAAAATATAGTATTTGTTGTAGTTCCACCGACTTTATGACAAAACATGTTTTCATAATTCTCTTATACGTGATCCCACCAACTTTTCTAGGATTCATGTCCTTGTCACTTCTAATGCGTGAAACGTGTGTTTTCAAAACTCTATTTATGAGAAATTATATTTCTTTTTAACAATTGTGAGCACACTTTTTTTGTCGGTCAAAAATTCAGACTTCCTCAGTTGTGTGTGATCATCAAAACTAATTTAAAGAAAATTGTTCTTCAAATTAGTTAAAAATTATGGTTTAGTCTGACTCTTCCTTATAAAATCGACTTTTAGGATGATGATAATCCCTATTTATAAGTATTCTGATATAATCCAACTTGTGTAGCGCAAGCCCAAGTTAGTTACGGTTTAGGGTTTGTTACTTAGTCTACGAGTCATATATATATATATATATATATATATATATATATATATATATATATATATATATATATATATATATATATATATATATATATATATATATATATATTCACATTGTAAATTAGTTTTATATTCAATTCAATAATATCAATCCTCAGTTCTTTATTATCTCTCTGTTTTCTCTTCATAAAAGTGCCTCACGCACTTACAATTTGGTATATAGAGCTTATGTTAGATTCTTGATCATGTTTTCAAGATTCACATGTCAGTGATTGTGTTTCAGGAATCATGGGTTGTTAATTAACCGTTGCAAAGATGAATGGTACTAATGACATTCTAAATTCTCTTTAAATTTCTGACGAAAAAATTAGAACTGATGGAGTAAGCAGATGAAGTCCTTGTTCAGTTTTCATGGAACCCTAGAAGTGGTCGAAAATGGCACTCCTGAGCTTGCTCAGAATGTAGCTGAAGTGCAAAAAACTGCACACAAGGAGGCTAAAAATAAAGATTGGAAGGATGTGTATTGCACTCAATAGGCAGTTGATTTTGTGAATTTCAAAAATATCTCTCATGTTGAATCGATGAAGGAGGCATGGGATATTCTTGTCAAGTACTATGTGTAAGTATAAGAGTGCGCCTAAGAGGGGGGGGGGGGGGGGGTGAATTAGGTACTTTAAAAGTTTTACCGTTTTAGTGATGATGGATATTATTTTTCTGGTTTAGTGCATGAGTTTACAAATGTGTTTCTTTCTTTTATGGTTTATGACTAGTGATGAAAGCGGTAAATACGTAAAAGTAAAGAACACAAAGATGTATCCTGGTTCCCCTCACAGTCCGAGAGTACTCCAGTCCCCTTTCAACATGAAAGAGATTTCCTTATTGTTAGATCTCTAGACAAGACACCCTAGTCCTTCTATACAAGACTCTAACCAATAAAACCACCAAGAACAATCCTCTTGGACCAAGAACAATCCTCTTGGATTTTCACTATGTCAACAATGAGAAAAATCCTCTCAAGGTGACCTTACTTGTATCCAACAATCCTGGAAAAACAAGATTTCAAAACCACTTGAACTTATTTTCAACAATCCTAAAAAATAAGCAAGTATATAGCAATATTTGATTTGAGTGAGTTTGTAGTGTAATAATCACTATGAGTGATTTTATTAATGAATTGATCTTCTTTTCCAATGATAACAGTATACAATGACTCAAGATATATAATGCTCAAAGTTTTCTGGTTAACAATATGTGAAAGTGTGCAGAAAACTTGTGTATGAAAATGTATAGCAACTTGAGTTTGTTTTTTGAAAATTCAGAAAATATATTTGGCCTTTTCTCCAATCCTTCGCCCAGATCTATTTCTTCTAAAGGATCTTGCGCTAACATTTTAACGTTGCTTTCTAATGGATCCTTTTCAAAACCTAGAGGCTCATCATCATAAATAGCATCTAGCCTCTGGCTTTGAACTTCTTCCTTCTTTGCGTTAGGTGGTTCTGGATCTAAGTCTTTCCCAGGACCCTCTGGGAGAAATACTTGTTCATTGGCTTCAATAGCCATGTGTAATCGGTGGAACTGGAACTGACTGTTTAACGCTGGTTCGTGAAATGTCGCGGAAGCAAGAGTCGCCACCGTCTTTTATTTTCTCCAAATGGAAAGGACAAAACCACAGAAAAATTCCTTATTGAGATTGTTTCTCGGTTCGGGAGGTAGATTTATAGAAAGGGAAGGTGTTAGCACCCTTTCTATCCATGGTTATCCATGGGCTCTTAGATACTTGCTCATTTGTATTTTCAAAATTGTTTGTTTGCTTTTCAGAATGAGTGGGTTTGAAAAAGTTCCGTTTAAAGATTTCAGATCGACTCTTGTATCAGTCCTCAAGAGTGTTTGAAAAATTGTTTTGAAAGCTTTTTGAAAGTGTCGGTGTGAAAAGAGTTTTTGATTTGTTTTGAATTAGAGAAAGTATCTACGAGTCATCTACCTACCCTAAGGAATTAGGCTGTGTAAATGTCCTTAAGGTAGTGCCATCCCACCATTGAGAGGTAGGTAGCACCACCGTTGGAGGTGTTCGGGTCAATTCGTTTGTAGGGACAATGTGGTCACCAGAGCAACAATAGGACACCTTAGAAGCTACCCTTATGCTATTGATCCTTTTTAATTCGAGGCAACTTTTCCGAGGCAACTGGATCATGTCATGGACATAAGGACTTACTAAAACGTCCTATACTCGACGACCACGTTTCGAGGACAAGGCAACAGTGAGGCGTACCCTAAGAGTGGTGTGTGAATTTGTGTGTTGTTTTCAGTTTAGCAATTATCTTGTACATGTATCATGGTGATCTACACTTGTTTTTAATTTAGGCCATACATTCTTTCATGCAAAGTTTAATAGTTTAAAAGTGCGGAAATTTAAATGCGGAAAGTAAAATCCTACGCTATTACAAGGCGCGGGTCTATACATCGCCAAATTAACAAAGACCCGTTTTAATAAAAATGCGGAAAGTAAAACCTAGTTACTATTACAAGACTTGAGCAATTACATAATATTCACAAAGGAAAATAAGAATAAATGCGCGAAAGAATTAAAATTGAACGTTCGAGGGCGTTGGACCCTTTTGCAATTAAATTGAAATTAAAAGTTAATTAATTATTAAATTAAAGAAAAGAAATGTTTTTTTTATGGTTTTTGTATTTATGAAATAAAGAAAATTAAAATTCAAGAGAAACCCTAATTCTAAGTTGTTTTTAATTATTAAAGAAAAATATTAAAGTTTAACCTAATTTACTAAATAATTAATGTATATATTTATTTACAAAATAAATTAGTAATTAATAATAATGATAATAAGAAAAAAATTATTTATTAAGAAAAAAGATAAAAATGCTAAAAAACCTAATTTCTACATATTTTAATTATTAAGAAAAAGTTTAAAGCTTTAAAACCTAAATTAACTAAATTTATTATTTAAATTTTATTTACAAAATAAATAATGAATTAGATATTACTTAAACATATTTTTAGTTTTTCTGTATTTTATATTGTGAAAATTAATTTATGGAATTAAAGAAAACAATTAAAAAGAATAATTGAAAAGAATAAAAGAAAAGAAAATTAAAAGAAGGAATACAAACAAGGAGGGGTGTCTGGCCCTTTTTGGAGGTTTTTTGTAGAGTAATTTGGCCTATTAGACAAAAAGCCTTGTTTGACTTTCTGGCATCACGTGCGTGTTCATTGACTCCTGAGTACCGTGGTTTACATTCTTTGGCCATTGGATTGGGTTTCATGGCCATTTGTATTCTGGCTGTTGGTCATTTGTGTTCTGGCATCAACGTTCCTTAATCTTCTCAGGATATCTGTCTCGTCATGCATAAGTTGTTCTTTTGGCCATTTGGCTTTTGGCTTTTGGCTTTTGGCCATTTGGCTTTTGACTTTTGGCCATTTGTATTTTGGCTTTTGGCCATTTGTATTTTGGCCTCAACGTTCCTTAATGAACCTGCATGGGATCCTGTCTAAATCTGCAGTGTTGAATCTCATGAACACATTAAATAAAAATCATAAAATGCAAATAAAGCCAATATATGAAGAAATTTAATGTTTAGGCACAATATGGCATTTATGAATGATTATACCCTTTTGATCATGGAGATCAAATAAATCATACCCTTACTGGAAAATTAGTGACCTGAATGCTTTTATGCCCTTTGGATCATGGAGATCAAGCCAGCCTTATCCTTACTGAAGAAGTAGTGAGGTGTTGGTTTGTAACTGTGATGGCTTGTTTGTAGTGAGAGAGGGATTTGTAATAAGGATTTCAAGGTTTTAGGGTTCTTGAAAGAATTTGATATTCTAAGAGTATTGTGGCAAGATTTTTTCTCTCTTGTTCTCCTCCCTGGTTTGTGTGAAAAGAAGGTGATTATATAATGGAAATTAGGGTAAAGAAAATGGGCTTTGAATGTGCAATTGGGCCTCCAATGTTCACTTGAGTTCGTCACTTTACAGGCTAAATCGCAGGGACTTAAGTGCAATTTTTGAAGTTGAAATGTAAAAACAAAATGTAGTCTACATCGAGAACTAACTCTTGTCCGAAAATCGGCCCAATCTGATAAACGGTGAATTAGTTATGAATTTTTGAAGTTTCAGCTCAGACAAACTTATTTTGGGCTCCAGTGTCGACTCTGACACGTTCTTCAATAAAAAACTGGTATTGATCGGAGCATAATCCGGTCTCGACTTTTGAAGAAAAGTTGTAGATCTATGAGTCAGGGACCTTGTGTAAAAATATGAGTCCAATCCGATAAAAATTGACCGAGTTATGAATTTTCGAAGTTTCGGCCCAGATGAAATAATATTCAGCATTCAGGATTTTCAGCGTGTTACACATTCTGAGCAAAAAAAGAAGGCCTTTTGAATACCGTTTGAACTCAATACCTTCTGTGAAAATGTAGCCAACTCAATTTGTGAAATTTTGGCGCCGGAACCAGCTCGATACGATGAAAATCGATCAAGTTATGATTTTCTGAACATGACGCAAATAAACTTCTGTCACAAATTTTCTGTATGAAAATACTTGATAAATCCACATTTTTGAAGATCTTCTGATCGAAATTGGCTTCCAGCCGTGAGAGATGAAAACGTAGATAATGTCAAGACGGAATTTTGGCCACCGGAACGGGTTCAAAACGTGTCGCGATCTTCAAGTTATGAATTTTTTAACGCGTAAAAATTGCACTTTCAGCACACTTTTTCACCATATTTCTTCAAGAAAACTCGCACATTCGGATACCTTCTTTAAAGAATTGACTCTTGAGCCGAACCTGAATTTGAGAATACGTTATCAGAGATATCTTGGTGAAAAAACACCTGAATATGATGCGCCGGGTTGGACTTGTGAATTTTTCTTGAAATGTTTTGAGAAATATGGGAGGGCAAATTTTGGGGTACAACAGTTGCCCCTGTTCAATCTTCTTAAACCTGATGATGTAGATTGGCTTGCGTGCCTTTCGTGATCCGAAGGTGGAAGATGATTGAACACTAGAGTGCCCAGAAATTTGCACTCACATAGTAGAGTGTCAGCAGTGTGATGATGGGAATGGGCTTACAGATGCCATTTGGAGACTGATGGGTAGGAGGATGGGCTTATAGATGCCATCTGGAAGTGTGATAGAACTTTGCCGGGAATGGTCTTATAGACGCCATTTGGAGATTGTCGATCGCGTAAGGGACTCCTTAGCGAGAATTTGCGTACCTGAAAAAGAAAGATAATTACCTGGCCTGTTACAGGAGTTGATCTTCAAATTCTTTATATAGATGTGCCCTGGCTGGTTACAGGAATCGAATCTTTAAACTCTTCAGACGTGCCCTGGCAAGATACAGGCATCGAGTCTGGAGAATAAAGTTGTCAACAGATACCCCCTGGCAAGATACAGGAATCGGATCTTCGAACTCTTCAGACGTGCCCTGGCAAGATACAGGAATCGAGTCTGGAAATGTTAGGTTGGTGAGTTATCTCTACTGACAGAATATCCTCATGGACGAGTGGTCTTTAACGACGAGTGTCTATAACAACGAGTGTCTATAACGACGAGTGTCTATGACGACGAGTGTCTATAACGACGAGTGTCTATCACGACGAGTGTCTATAACGACGAGTGTCTATAACAACGAGTGTCTATAACGACGAGTGTCTATAACGACGAGTGTCTATAACGACGAGTGTCTATAACGACGAGTGTCTATAACGACGGGTGTCTATAACGACGGGTGTCTATAACGACGGGTGTCTATAACGACGGGTGTCTATAACGACGGGTGTCTATAACGACGGGTGTCTATAACGACGGGTGTCTATAACGACGGGTGTCTATAACGACGGGTGTCTATAACGACGGGTGTCTATAACGACGGGTGTCTATAACGACGGGTGTCTATAACGACGGGTGTCTATAACGACGGGTGTCTATAACGACGGGTGTCTATAACGACGGGTGTCTATAACGACGGGTGTCTATAACGACGGGTGTCTATAACGACGGGTGTCTATAACGACGGGTATCTATAACGACGGGTGTCTATAACGACGGGTGTCTATAACGACGGGTGTCTATAACGACGGGTGTCTATAACGACGGGTGTCTATAACAACGAGTGTCTATAACGACGAGTGTCTATAACGACGAATGTCTATAACGATGAGTGTCTATAACGACGAATGTCTATAACGACGAGTGTCTATAACGACGAGTGTCTATAACGACGGGTGTCTATAACGACGGGTGTCTATAACGACGAATGTCTATAACAACGAGTGTCTATAACGACGAGTGTCTATAACGACGAATGTCTATAACGACGAATGTCTATAACGACGTGTGTCTATAACGACGTGTGTCTATAACGACGGGTGTCTATAACGACGAGTGTCTATAACGACGAGTGTCTATAACGACGAGTGTCTATAACGACGAATGTCTATAACGAAGAGTGTCTATAACGACGGGTGTCTATAACGACGAGTGTCTATAACGACGAGTGTCTATAACGACGAGTGTCTATAACGACGAGTGTCTATGACGACGATTTGTATCAGAGAAATCTTTAGGCATTGATTTAACTGGATTTGTATTCTTTGACTGGGTTGGTCTCTTTTGACTGTATTCGTCTACATAGCTGATCATTTAACTGTATCCTTCCTGAAAGGTAAAGGTCAGTCATATGCAATGCATGATATGAATCTAGCAATGATGTTCTCCACATATGAGATTGTATGATATGATGCGTATATGCATGTATCATGATGTATAACAATGTGATGTTTATGAATGTATCTTCGTCTGGGAAAATAGATCTTTGACGGATGCCGGGAAGTCAAATCCTGGGCTGATGTTGAAGAGTGAGATTCTTCGTTTCCGTTGGGGATGATGATTGCAAGAATACCGGTAGGAGAAGATGACTCCGTTGGGGAATAAACTTGGCGAATAGATTACTCTGCGGGGAGGTAACTCTGTTGGGAAAGAGAGGTACTTTGCTGAGGTTGATGCGGATAACTCCGCTGGAGATACTGTTGTTGTGCTCTGTTGGAAGTTTTGATGAACTCCGCTGGGGAATAAGAAGAACTTTGCCGAGGACGATCTTTCCGTGGCTTTTAGCTGAGGATAACCCAGTTATAAGCTCTGGTGGAGAAATAACCTTTGAATAAAATCGGGGAGACGCGTTCGCTCTGCAGGGAGTGAAGGTATCTTGGTCGTATTCTTCAGCTGAACTTACCTTGGCACTTCGGTGGACAGGGCAACCGGATCATTTAGACAACTCATTATTGCCCCAGTTTCTGTTGGAGAAGAGGGTACCTGTAAAGGTGTTTGATGACTGCCGTTTGATAAATCTTCTTCTGGTAGGCAAGTGACGAGATACCGGGACATAGTCGTACGCTTTGATCCCTAATTTTTTGCCTGGACCGCCCTTTCGGGTTTTCAGTCCACCGGGATACCCATTTTTGCCCAAGCCGCCTTTTCAGGTTTTCGACTTGCCGGGTGTACAGATTTTTTTCATTTTCATCCCTTATTTTGCTCGAACCCTTTTGGTTCGCCGGGAAGCCCTAATTTTTGCCTAGGTATGTCAACCTAGCGGGTCTTTGATTATGCGTAGTATTTTTTTTCCGACTATGTCCATGTTCTCAGGATGTAGGGTGGTGTCCCTGTTGTTGTGTTGCCATGCTACCAGAAGATGTTTGGTCATGCAAGATTCGTTGCTGGGAATTCATGTCCAATGCCCCAAGTGGCTCAGGCAGAGGTTTGCCCCTGGCTGTTTGGCCTCCTGAGAGATTCTCTTAATCTTGACTGGACTGCCCCAGATGGTGGACAATGCTCATGCCATGCCCCTTGCTTGGAAGTGCTTTTGTTCACTAGATATTCGTCGTGCGAACTTCTATGTTGTTCAAACAAATAATCATATGCAAACAATGTTATATTAAAAATGCAAAGCTTATGTCTGTCTTGAAGTTTTTGAAAATGCATCTTTTTCATAAAACAAGTGAATTTTTTTGGTAAACGGTGATGTCAACTCGTTATTTTACCGCAAGCCTTAAGGAGTCAGGATACCTTTCGTAACAGTATGATTTCGAACTAACCCATGCTTCAGCTAGGACTTTTTAGGGTTGTAATGTGGCCTGGTTCACGGTTTAAGAAACAAAGGATAAAGGCTCAAATTTTATTTGTACGTACCCGTTCTTCGTGATGTTCTTCAAACCTAAACTCAGCTGATCGTGCGTTTAGATCTCGTTTGAGTCTTTGTCCTGATATTCCAATGATGGTTCGGATTTTGGCAATTTATTTGAATAGGCAGTCATTTCCCCCTTTTTTGTTGTTGAGGGTTTGTAGGACCTCTTTTTTTTGTTTTTATTATCCCTATTTTTTGCCTGAACTGTTTCTTTTGTGATTACAGTCAGCGGGATGCCCCAGTTTTGTAAGTCTCCTTCATAGGTTTTGACTTAATGGGTTTTTATTTTGAGAAATGACGACTGCCTATCTTTATGATTATTCGGAACCAATCACTGTCTTTTATTTTGTAAGGACCTCTTTGGTGCTATTCGTTGTGCACTTGGATCAACTGAGAGAACTACCCTGCCCCAGGTTATAATTAAGGGTTTTAATTTTTTTGTGAAAAGAAAAAACTCCTACTTCTTTGGCTCGAAGGGGTTGACGAGGGATTATCTTCCTTATAACTCCAGTGTTTAGGAATTGAAACAATGCATGTGCCTCATCAGCGGGGTCTGTTCAAAAGCATATTGTAGATTGTGGTATCGTTTTCGTCATCCTCCCTCAAGAGGCTTAGAATTATTAACCGAGAATTGATCATCACAGAAAAAATGAAAACAGTTTGCATATAGTGAATACGAAATAATTACTTCAAAATAGACATGTGTAGTGCATTAATGAAATAACAATGTTTAACATGAATAAATGTTTGAACAATCAAAAGAAAATTACAAATTGAGCATTCGAATGAACAAAAAATCCAGTCCTAGCCATATTTTGGCAAGGGAGCAGTGATCACATTGGGAGTCTCTGGAGAGTCGAGCTGGACTTCCTTTGCGTCGATCAGATCCTGGACCTTATTTCTCAAAGTCCAACAGTCATCTGTAGCATGCCCCGGGCTGTCAGAATGGTAAGCGCAGCGAACGTTGGGGTTATACCTTGACGGCGTCCTGTTGGGATTCTTTGGAGGGTCCATGAGAGTTACCAACTTGGTTTCTAGCAACTGTGGCAATATCTGTGACAAGGTCATGCCGAGAGGAGTGAATTGCCTTTTGGGTCTCTCTTCCCTTTGCTGATTGTGACGCTGAGGAGCGCCGGCCGGTTTTGCAATAAGCGCCACGTTGACATCTTGGCGGTGTTCGGACCTATTCTGCCCTCTTGAGCCATAGATAACACTAGATTCTCTCTTGGATGGTTTCTTTTCAGTGTTCGAGGAGTCACCATTCTGTATTTTCCCTGACTTGATGCCAGCTTCTATTCTTTCCCCGGTCAAGACCAAATCTGTAAACCCAGCAGCAGAATTCCCAATCAGGTGGTTGAAGAATGGACCAGACAGGGTCCCCAAGAACATGTCGACGAGCTCGCGGTCAGTTAGAGGTGGTTGTACCCTTCCAGCAAGGTCCCTCCATTTTTGAGCATACTCTTTAAAGCCCTCGCCTGTACCCATAGACATTCCCTGGAGCTGAGTGCGCGTGGGAGCAAGGTCGGCATTATACTGGTATTGCTTGTAAAATGCAGTGGCTAAGTCTTCCCAGGTACGGATGTTGGCTCCATTCAGTTGATAGAACCACTCGAGTTGAGTCCCTGAAAGACTCTCCTGGAAGAAATGGATCCATAAGTTCTTGTCAGCCGTGTAGGGCTGGATCCTCCTCATGTATGACCCATAGATGCAGCTTAGGACAGGATGCCCCGTCATACTTTGCAAAGGCAGGTGCCTTGAATTTGTGCGGGATCACTACCCCAGAAGACAGACCTAGATCTTCGAAGTCCAGGCCGGGCACTTTTTATATCTCCATAGCACTTAGCCGGTCTTCCAACTGTTTATACTTGTCCTCAGCTGGAGGGTATTGCTCTTCATTGAAGTCAGTCTCGTTGTCAGAGACCACAGGACTAGGAACCTCTCTCTCATGGGGGCTGTCCTTTCCAACAGATGGGGTAGTCTGCTCAACTTCATTTAGTGATCCATTCCCAGATTTGCGTCTCGGGTTGAACATCACTGTCTTCTTCTTCTTCTTCTTCTTCGAGAGCAGAGTCTTCAGATCTTGTTGCCCCTGGGCCAAACTCATGATCAGCTCTTGGAACTGGGCGTTCTGAGCCTGGAGGGCCTTGATGGATTGCTCAGTAGATGATTCAGGATTCATGACGATCGACTGAAATAAACAGCGAAGAAGGTAAGCAACCTGTAAAAAGGGATACCTGTTATGCAATGATATGTATGTATGCATGCAATGTTTTCAAGGATCTCACGGGGTAAACAGAGAAATATGTTAGAATTTGGATCCGGTAGCTTGACTGAAGGAACTTCATGTTGTTGAGAGTCCTTCTTCAAGGGTCAAAGGCTCACCATATCCAGTGGGTCATAGCCCCTGACAATCTTGGCTAGAGGAAAATAAATCCCCTTTGCCCCTTGCTGGACAGTTGGTTCATCATGACCTGCATCACAAGCCCTTGAGATCCTTGAAATGGGTTAGTCTTATGTAGGATGTATGCAATGATATGATGTTATGCTATGCATGGGGTAATGTGGGTAAACCCTGTTATGAGTCCAGATTAAGGACTGTAAACAAAACCTGCAAGAAACTCAAGTGTCAGATAATAAGTATGCAAGTAGTCAAGTTTGAAAGCACACAAGTCACACAAGAGAGCCCTTAAATTTTAGGCCAGCATGAAGTTTAGGTACTACCCTCTTTCAGTTTCGTTGGTTAAGACCTGTCCTAGAAAATAGTAATCGGGTTCTAGAGGATCCCAATATCACTGACTACCCTCAATCGGTCATAACTCCAGCATCGCAATCTTTTCTTGCAGCCAGAACCATCACGAGAGTTTAGCCTCAATGGGCATAGCATACTGCTACTGTTCTATTGGCCAAGTTGGGTCATTTAAGGTTCTAAGGTCGGTTGGTGCTTAATGACTCCTCAGAAGACCCATATTCTCCTCGTTACGACACAAGGGATATCGGTACAGACCAAGGTGCCACACCAATGTAGCCACTGCTTCACCCATGTCGGTCTACGCCGGACAGGTCCCTCACAGCTTATGCTACCTAATAGGGTATCCCCAGATCCGGGTTAGGATCTATGTAACTCCGAAACAGCCCACAATAATAAAGCAAACAAGCACAACAATTGAAAACACAAGTGATCTTAGTCCTAAGGTACACCTCACTTCATAAAATGTCCCCAGCAGAGTCGCCAGTTCTGTAATCGGTGGATCTGGAACTGACTGTTTAACGCTGGTTCACGAAATGTCGCGGAAGCAAGAGTCGCCACCGTCTTTTATTTTCTCCAAATGGAAAGGACAAAAGCACAGAAAAATTCCTTATTGAGATTGTTTCTCTGTTCGGGAGGTAGATTTATAGAAAGGGAAGGTGTTAGCACCCTTTCTATCCATGGTTATCCATGGGCTCTTAGATACTTGCTCATTTGTGTTTTCAAAATTGTTTGTTTGCTTTTCAGAATGAGTGGGTTTGAAAAAGTTTCGTTTAAAGATTTCAGATCGACTCTTGTATCAGTCCTCAAGAGTGTTTGAAAAATTGTTTTGAAAGCTTTTTGAAAGTGTCGGTGTGAAAAGAGTTTTTGATTTGTTTTGAATTAGAGCAAGTATCTACGAGTCATCTACCTACCCTAAGGAATTAGGCTGTGTAAATATCCTTAAGGTAGTGCCATCCCACCATTGAGAGGTAGGTAGCACCACCGTTGGAGGTGTTCGGGTCAATTCGTTTGTAGGGACAATGTGGTCACCAGAGCAACAGTAGGACACCTTAGAAGCTACCCTTATGCCATTGATCCTTTTTAATTCGAGGCAACTTTTTCAAGGCAACTGGATCATGTCATGGACATAAGGACTTACTAAAATGTCCTATACTCGACGACCACGTTTCGAGGGCAAGGCTACAGTGAGGCGTACCCTAAGAGTGGTGTGTGAATTTGTGTGTTGTTTTCAGTTTAGCAATTATCTTGTACATGTATCATGGTGATCTACGCTTGTTTTTAATTTAGGCCATACATTCTTTCATGCAAAGTTTAATAGTTTAAAAGTGCGGAAATTTAAATGCGGAAAGTAAAATCCTACGCTATTACAAGGCGCGGGTCTATACATCGCCAAATTAACAAAGACCCGTTTTAATAAAAATGCGGAAAGTAAAACCTAGTTACTATTACAAGGCTTGAGCAATTACATAATATTCACAAAGGAAAATAAGAATAAATGCGCGAAAGAATTAAAATTGAACGTTCGAGGGCGTTGGACCCTTTTGCAATTAAATTGAAATTAAAAGTTAATTAATTATTAAATTAAAGAAAAGAAATGTTTTTTTTTATGGTTTTTGTATTTATGAAATAAAGAAAATTAAAATTCAAGAGAAACCCTAATTCTAAGTTGTTTTTAATTATTAAAGAAAAATATTAAAGTTTAACCTAATTTACTAAATAATTAATGTATATATTTATTTACAAAATAAATTAGTAATTAATAATACTGATAATAAGAAAAAAATTATTTATTAAGAAAAAGGATAAAAATGCTAAAAAACCTAATTTCTACATATTTTAATTATTAAGAAAAAGTTTAAAGTTTTAAAACCTAAATTAACTAAATTTATTATTTAAATTTTATTTACAAAATAAATAATGAATTAGATATTACTTAAACATATTTTTAGTTTTTCTGTATTTTATATTGTGAAAATTAATTTATGGAATTAAAGAAAACAATTAAAAAGAATAATTGAAAAGAATAAAAGAAAAGAAAATTAAAAGAAGGAATACAAACAAGGAGGGGTGTCTGGCCCTTTTTGGAGGTTTTTTGTAGAGTAATTTGGCCTATTAGACAAAAAGCCTTGTTTGACTTTCTGGCATCACGTGCGTGTTCATTGACTCCTGAGTACCGTGGTCTGCATTCTTTGGCCATTGGATTGGGTTTCATGGCCATTTGTGTTCTGGTTGTTGGTCATTTGTGTTCTGGCATCAACGTTCCTTAATCTTCTCAGGATGTCTGTCTCATCATGCATAAGTTGTTCTTTTGGCCATTTGGCTTTTGGCTTTTGGCCATTTGGCTTTTGGCTTTTGGCCATTTGTATTTTGGCTTTTGGCCATTTGTATTTTGGCCTCAACGTTCCTTAATAAACCTGCATGGGATCCTGTATAAATCTGCAGTGTTGAATCTCATGAACACATTAAATAAAAATCATAAAATGCAAATAAAGCCAATATATGAAGAAATTTAATGTTTAGGCACAATATGGCATGATTGAATGATTATACCCTTTTGATCATGGAGATCAAATCAATCCTACCCTTACTGGAAAATTAGTGACCTGAATGCTTTTATGCCCTTTGGGTCATGGAGATCAAGTCAGCCTTATCCTTACTGAAGAAGTAGTGAGGTGTTGGTTTGTAACTGTGATGGCTTGTTTGTAGTGAGAGAGGGATTTGTAATAAGGATTTCAAGGTTTTAGGGTTCTTGAAAGAATTTGATATTCTAAGAGTATTGTGGCAAGATTTTTTCTCTCTTGTTCTCCTCCCTGGTTTGTGTGAAAAGAAGGTGATTATATAATGGAAATTAGGGTAAAGAAAATGGGCTTTGAATGTGCAATTGGGCCTCAAATGTTCACTTGAGTTCGTCACTTTCCAGGCTAAATCGCAGGGACTTAAGTACAAATTTTGAAGTTGAAATGTGAAAACAAAATGTAGTCTACATCGAGAACTAACTCCTGTCCGAAAATCGGCCCAATATGATAAACGGTGAATTAGTTATGAATTTTTGAAGTTTCAGCTCAGACAAACTTATTTTGGGCTCCAATATCGACTCTGACACATTCTTCAATAAAAAACTGGTATTGATCGGAGCATAATCCGGTCTCGACTTTTGAAGAAAAGTTGTAGATCTATGATTCAGGGACCTTGTGTAAAAATATGAGTCCAATCCGATAAAAATTGACCGAGTTATGAATTTTTGAAGTTTCGGCCCAGATGAAATAATATTCAGCATTCAGGATTTTCAGCGTGTTACGCACTCTGAGCAAAAAACGAAGGCCTTTTGAATACCGTTTGAACTCAATACCTTCTGTGAAAATGTAGCCAACTCAATTTGTGAAATTTTGGCGCCGGAACCAGCTCGATACGATGAAAATCGACTAAGTTATGATTTTCTGAACATGACGCAAATAAACTTCTGTCACAAATTTTCTGTATGAAAATACTTGATAAATCCACATTTTTGAAGATCTTCTGATCGAAATTGGCTTCCAGCCGTGAGAGATGAAAACGTAGATAATATCAAGACGGAATTTTGGCCACCGGAACAGGTTCAAAACGTGTCGCGATCTTCAAGTTATGAATTTTTTAGCGCGTAAAAATTGCACTTTCAGCACACTTTTCACCATATTTCTTCAAGAAAACTCGCACATTCGGATAACTTCTTTAAAGAATTGACTCTTGAGCCGAACCTGAATTTGAGAATACGTTATCAGAAATATCTTGGTGAAAGAACACCTGAATATGACGCGCCGGGTTGGACTTGTGAATTTTTCTTGAAATGTTTTGAGAAATATGGGAGGGCAAATTTTGGGGTACAACACCATGTATTTGACTTCAGCCTCTAAGGCCGCTATCATTATACTTTTGGCTACATATGCCGAAATCTTTTGTAAGGCTTGTGATTCAGTCATCATCACCATACTCACTGCCCTAGCCAGTTGGCCGTATGTCATCAACTCCTCCATAGTCAATGTTTGATAAGTCTTCTTTATCCTACTAGAAACCATGGTCGCAATGCAGGTAGAGGGAGAAAAAAGAATTTGGTGCTGGTGCCAAATCGAACTCTGGAGGATTGTATGGCCCTATATGAGCCAAGTTTCTGTCGAAACTATTTTTTCCAACGTTATTAACTTCACCCAAGTAATAACTTTGGTTAGCTTCTATATTCTCTACAATACCATCAGGGTGCCAAGTCGTGACCCGTTGATGCATCGAAGATGGCACTGCACCTATGCCATGTATCCACTCTCTACCCAAGAGTAGATTGTAGTTGGGCTTTGCTGAGATGACCATGAACATAGTTGGTCGAAGTATTGTTCCCACTTTGAGGTATTATTGTATCACCCCCATAGTGGTTCTAATGCCTCCCTCATAGTTCGACAGAACCATGTTGTGGGGTTTGATATCCTCATCTCCTTTGCCCAATTTCCTTAGCATAGATTGGGGAGTTATGTTGATTGTAGCTCCACAATCAACCAGAATTTTATTGATTGTTATTTCCTCTATCTTTGCTCTAATGAACAAGGGTTTTAGGTGATTTTTCATCACCTCCGTAGGTGGCTCAAAGAATGCATTTTTCTCCTCGACGTAACCATTGTTCATTACATAATAGCACATTGGCTTATGTTTGGCCATTTCTTGTTCGACTTCCCAGTCGGTCTCTTCGACTTTGACTTGGCAGTCGTATTCTATAGGTAACACTGATACTACATTTACCATAATGTCTAAAGTAGCATCAGATTCAGAGTTACCTTTGTCATCTGATTCATCTCGATCTGGCCACTCCAACCTTTTGGAAATTGGTTTCCTTTCTAAAGGCTTTCGTTGTCTGCCTTTGTCCATTTTTTGTGGCACGTTGGTGCTTGACTCTGGTTGAGGCTCTTCTGTAGCCTCCCTTTCGGCTTTTCGCCGTCTTTAGAATCTCCTCCACTGGGAGCAAGACATGGGGTTCTTACCCTTATAGTTGCTCAACACGTGAGCCACTTTGTTTGTAGTCGTAGTTTGGGATTCTTTCCTATATGTCAAGGATGACCCTCTTGGCACATCGAATGATCTCCATTTCTCTTCACTTGGACTTTTCCTGTTTGCTGTCTTTAGCCAAGTATCCACGGGGACATTAGTTGGAGGGCTGAAAGTTGATGGCCTCTTCACCTGGTTCATTGGTCCACTTCTGGGATCGTATCTAACTTCAGGAACCATATGGGGTTGGACATTGGTGGCCCTTTTCTCTTTCATTACCCTTATGCCCTGTATGTGTTATGCAGCCTTTTTGTTGAAGATGGAGCTGCATCTTCGACATAACATAACTTCATACTTTTTCTTCTGGCATCATTTTAGAAAGTCAGCCAGATCCTCATCTTCTTTTGGAAATGTAGTTTTATTCACTTTCTCTTGTCTAATGGCTTCCTCTGAAGCCTTTACCTCAGATACTTCGACCATGTTGACTTACACATTGCTCTTGGCAGCGAGATTCATTTTTTGCATTTTGGCCTCAAGGTCCATCGTCAAACCCTTGACAACAGTCACATAAGAACTTACAATAGTTCTTTTGCTGGAGTCTTTAGCAACTCCTTTATTTAGGCCCTCAGTAGCCTTTTTGTTTAGGCCTTCAGTGGCCTTTCTAACTGCTCCTGCAGTCTTTTTGGAGATGTTCCCAGTAAAACTTCCAAAGACTGGCATATTGACGAAGTCTTCAGAAGTTTCAACCATATTAATGCCTGCTAGTTCAGCATAGTAGGAATCAGCTCTTAGTGGGTCTGCATCAATTTTCATTTGGGGTTTGTCAGCAAATTTAAGTCTTCCTTCTTTGATTTCTCCTTGAACGAGATCCATGAAAAGAAAACATTGTGAAGTTTTATGGCCCAAAAAATTATGATACTTAGAAAAACCTCTTTTTTTGTTTGTTCTAAAGGAGGCATTATTGCCCTTAGGGGCACTATCATTTGGTCATCTTTCACTAATAAGTCGAATATCTCATCACATTTTGTGACGTTGAAACTATACGTTTTCTTTGGGAATATATCGCTGTTCTTTTCAGACTCAGTAGGATTCTTCCCGTCTGAGGGCAGTAACACTCTACAAGACTATGAAGGCCCATGTTTTAACTATGCTAAATCTATTTCGCTCTCTTCGACGGCTATTGGATTACTAGATGTCTCTTGATCATCATCCATTTTGACATAGGCTACCTTTTCTCGTCGGTGAGTCTTAGTTGCTTTAGCTTTTTCAATTTTAAGACGTTCAACCTGTCGAACTCTATCGGCCAATTGGGCCATGTCCTTCAGATATTGGGTATCTAGTTTCTTCCTAATAGAATAGTCTAGGCCCCCTGCAGCCATTTCGACCAATTCATGCTCAAGCACTTGTGTAAAGCATCTGGCTTTGAGTAGTCGAAACCTATTTAGATATTCGTCTATTGGCTCGGTGAATCTTCTTTTCACACTTGCAAGTTCTTTCAGACTTATTTTGGTTTGCCCCATGTAAAATTATTCATGGAACAATCTCTCCAATTGATTCCAATTGTGGATTTAATTGGCTAGGAGGGTGGTAAACCAAGTAAAAGCGTTTTTTGTTAGAGAACTTGGGAAATATTTAATCCTAAGGCTCTCATTATTTGATATTTCCCCAGCTTCTATCAAATATCTCGCTATATGTTCCACAGTTGATTCCGCCGTATCCCCTGAAAACTTAGTGAACTTTGGAACCTTCCACCTAGGGGGTAAATCTGTTTGTGAGATATATTCTAACAGTGGGGATGTAAAGTTTGGCCTACGAAAGCCAACGTTCATTCCATTTTGTATCATGATCCTTTCGATTATGGATGTCAGATTATTTTTTGTGCCATAATTATGGTGTCGAACTTGCTGTATCATCTGGTTAGCATTTTGATTCCTATTTACCATCATTAAACCTTGATCACCATATCTAAGGATCTGTGAGGGAAGTCTGGGTATTTCGACCCTAGGTTGTTTGACCCTTTGGTTAATAGTTACATCTTCTTCTAATACTACACCTTGATCCTCTCTCATAGGAGCTCTCTGGGGTTGTCGAATAGGTTGTGGAACCCCAAAAAATTCAGTCATGCGCGCCATTTGCGCTGTCATTTGTTGGTTTGACTGAGTGGTATTTTGTATTAGAGGGTTCAATATTGTACTTAGAGTTTGGTCCAATATTTGCACCATGTTATGGTTGCTTTCGTCCATCTGTTGCCTCAAAATTGCTGTGGAAGCGTTTGTGAGGCTTGGCATTGCATGGGATGTCCATCCTAAAAGTTGGTTCCTACCCATACCATTTACAGATCCCTGTAATGGTGAAGACGCACTTACTAAAGGTTCTAAAAATGTAGACGCAACATTCATAAGGCTAGCCATTTCAGTAGTTGGCATGCCATAAGGCTGGTCTCGACCTATCCAGGATGTCGAAAACCCTGGGGGAGCGTGTGGTCAAAATCCTGGATTCACCCTTGGTGGGGGTATTCCTGTTGGACCTCTGGGACCTGCATACAAAAGTATTGGTCCCGTTTGGGTTGCTGTCAACGTTGGTATCAAACTAACAGTTGACGAGACTATTTCACTAACGGTTGGTATTACCGCTGTTCCCGTAGTAATTGGTGGAGGTATCTCTCCAATATTTGGCTGATTAGCCATATTGCTTTCACTATTTCTCTTTTTAGTTGTACACTCGTTGGTGGTTATTTTACCACTTCTTAATAGCATGAAAAACTTTGTAAAAGACAGAAAATCATGCGAAGCATATATATTATGATTAATAAGCAAAAACGGAAGACAAGATAAATAAAACAACAGTAATTAGCAACTGTAGCGATAAAAAATGTAGCGGGGTAAATCGGAGATCGAATTATTGATTAATTCGTCTCACAAAAGCAAGAGTCACCACCGCGCTTTATTGTTTCCAAAGGAAAAGGGAAAAGAGCGAAATAAAACCCTAAATATGCAATGTAAATAATACTTTTTAAAAGTAATGAAAATACAAGGCGTTTTGGAAAAGAGATCTTATGGTTCGGGGGTTGGTTATACAATGGGAAGGTATTAGCACCCAATGCATCTATAGTACTCTATAGGAACCTTTTGAAATATCTGTTTATTTAAAAAATGATTGCTTGATTAAAAAAAATGAATCGTTTTGGCCGAAAAAGGGTACGGACGATTTTTTTGAAGATGCGACAACCTAATGTCGAAGTTTTTGCTTAAAGGGTATAAGTTTCGAAAAGATTGAATATTTGAGGAAAATTTATCCTAAATTTTAATGAAATGTGAAAGTTCGCGCAATTAGACTTGAAGACATGAAGTCAACAAATTTACTGTTTTTCCCTTGGATTTAAACATAAACAGAATAAACAAATAAATATGAAAATAATAAACAGACAAAATATACGGATAATGATTAAATAACAATAATTAAATGATAGACTAAATGATGTGAATAATGCATTTTGGATTTTTGATTAAAAAGAAAGTATTTTAATATGTTTTCAATTTTTACGCGTTTTTAATATGGTCGTTGGTTTTGGTTTTTGGTGATACAGGTTTGGCTCATGACAGTAGATTCCTACTGGTTTTTGTGTTTGGCCATAAGGTTTTGGTTTTGAAATGGTGATATTGGCTTTGGTGGCTCAATCAGGTGCTCTGAGGTTTAGGCCATATTGTTTGATGCGTGGTTTTGGTTTAACTGATTTTGGAATGGTATACTGGTTTTTGGTTTATGACAGGTTTTGGTTCAACTGTTTGATATAGTTTGTGCCATGCCTTTTGTATGGTTTATGCAGTAGAAACGGTTTTGAATGGTTTGATGTTTTATATAGTTTTTGGTTCTACTGGTTTTTGTGTTTGGCCATAAGGTTTAATGCAGTTGCAGGTTAATGGTTTAGGTTGGGTAATGGCTTGATAGGTTTAGACCATAAGGTTATGTTGGTTTTATGCAGGTTGATGGAAACAGGGGAATCGTTTTTTTTGTTGTTAGGCCATAAGGTTTGTATGGTTTGGATAATGGAAAATGGTTATGCAGGTTCTTACTGGTTTGTATTTCTCTTGTTGACAGCAGTTTTTTCTAAGTTTTTCTAAGGCTTGGAGATTGATTGATGTCCCATGTTTTGAAGTGATTCTAATATGTTATAACCACTGCCTCCTTTGTTTACGTTACAGCCTGGAGATTTGAATATTTTTACAATCTTCTTGGCCTTCTACATCATACTGTTACAGCAGTTTTGTTTGTATTCTACTCTTGTGCTTCTGGTGTTACTGTGATACTGCAGTAGCTTTGTCTTATAATTCCTTCTGCCTAAACCAAAACCTGCAAAACCAATTTCTTTCTCTCTCTCTATCTCTCATGTACCAATTGATGCATTAAGATGATATGCACTGTACTTGTTATGAAACTGCATGGCTGGAACATGATGAAAAAAGGAAATATATATATTGCTTGCAAAAATTGTTTAACTGCATATTTAACTTGCTTACTGCATGGCACAGTGGGTTTACGTTGGAATTTTGTTTGTGCCTGCATATGCTGTTGAAATTATGCATGGACTTTGTATGCTGTGCATATTTTGAAAAATGCATTGGATTTTAAAAAATGCAATTAATTTTAAAGATGCAATTTTTTGGCAAAAATGAATTTGTGCATTCATTTATAAAAATTCCTCTCTTTTTTGTGAACCGGGAGAAATCCCGTGATTTGCAAAAAAGGGTAAACTGATTCCAGCCATTGCTTTTAATGATGAACATTAAATAATTTTGCTTTTAATTATTTGTTCAAATTCTAATTTCTTTTAATTTTGCAGGTAACATCAAGTGAGCAGACAAAAATGCATTGGATCAGAAGATTTAGAATTAGGAACATTAGATTAATTTTTATTTCATTTTAACTTGGTAAAATTATTATTGCAATTTTGTTGTAATAAATACAATATTTACCACAATAATTGTACAATTAGAAAAAATGAATAAAATTCTAATATTCGCCAATTAATTTCCTCTTTCTCTCTAATTATTTACTTTATTGTTTACAATTCTTTAAATTGTATAATAATTGAAAATAAATCTCAATTACCTAAATTCAGAATAGTAAACAAATAAATAAATAACATCATTGGTCAATTAATAGTTTCAATTATTTAATTCATTATTCATGACTTTCCAAGTTATAATAATTAAAATAGAATTTCAATTATTTTTAACTTAGAATGATAAATAATTAAATAATTATTATCGACCAATTAATGAACTTTTTTGAATATTTATTATATTATTCATAAATCTTTGAATTATGTAATAACTGAAAATAAATTCCAGTTATTTAAATTTAAGATAGTGCATAATAAATAAATACTGTCTGCACGATTAATGCGCCTCTTTTCTAATGTTTATTTTATTATCTATACATCTTTAAATTATATAATAACTGAAAACAAATTCCAATTACTTAAATTTAGGATAATAAATAATCAATAAACATTGTTTTAGCATGAATCGATTAAATGATTTAGTGTTCAAAATAAATAGCTCTCGGCCGGAAAAAGTTATGAATTTTTTTAAAATCAATGGATCAAAACACTTATAATGTAATGATGCAGATGGGAAATGGTATCTTAGGTCAAAATTTGGGGTACAACAGCTGCCCCTATTTAAGTTTCTTCTATCCGGAGATATGAAGATTAAAAATCTTCGTTTCGACGAGATTGAAGGTACTTAAATACATAATTACGCAAATTTTGTCCTAAGAGGTCGTCATTATGTTTGTTATGAATGCAGTGATTGAATTCACAGTGGAAGATGTTATATGAAACAGGACAATGTTGGAGGAATCGAACACCAACAAGACGCAGATACATGGACTATACACCAACTGGGGAAACAAGTTATCAACTTCAAACGACAGACTCCTGACAGCGAATAAAATCGAGGGAATACGACCTCCGACCCTAACAAAGAGAGCATCTTGCATAGGCCATAGAAGATTATTGACCCAAAACAGTAAGTTCGCAACTCAAGGTCAATGATAGACAGAGGGTATCAAATTACTGATAACAGATTACTGATTTCTGAAGGTAATGATTCCTGACAAACTTCTCTGCGAGATTTTCGGAGATATGCTTATTAATGCTAGTATAATAATATTTTAGATACGCAAGTTGTTCAAATAAAGAAACCGCCACTTGTCGTCGTGCAAGGAAACTACCAATAACATACAAGTTGCTCAAATAAAGAGGCTGCCACTTGCTGTTGTCCAAAGAAAATACCAATAACATACAAGTTGCTCAAATAAAGAAGCTGCCGCTTGCTGTATTCCAGAAAAGTAATAACGTACAAGTTGCTCGTGAAGAGCTGCCGCTTGTCGTTTTCCAAAAGATGATAATGCACTAGTAGCTCGTGAAGAGCTGCTGCTTGTCGTTTTCCGAAGATAATAACAACGTACAAGTTGCTCGTGAAGAGCTGCTGCTTGTCGTTTTCCAAAAGATAATAACGCACTAGTAGCTCGTGAAGAGCTGCTGCTTGTCGTTTTCCGAAGATAATAACAACGTACAAGTTGCTCGTGAAGAGCGGCTGCTTGTCGTTTTCCAAAAGATAATAACGCATTAGTAGCTCGTGAAGAGCTGCTGCTTGTCGTTTTCCAAAAGATAATAACGCACTAGTAGCTCGTGAAGAGCTGTTGCTTGTTGTTTTCCGAAGATAATAACAACGTACAAGTTGCTCGTGAAGAGCTGCCGCTTGCCGTCTTCCCAAAATCATAATGAAGGAAATTGCGATGACAATGGCAGAGAATAACATCTTCGTCAGAAAGAAACATGAATCAAACTTTCCCGAGGAGATCATATAGCCAACCGTGCAAAATAAATGCACCAACCATCTAGGTCGCAAACTCACTGGAGAAAATCAAAGAGGTAGCCTATGCAGGAGGCAACAACTTCATCCAGGAATAAACCGGAGAAAAGACAGTCAAACAAGACTCTACCCAATGAGAAAGTAATTCGACTGGGGATTCATCCTATCCAGAAATGGACAAGGTAAGCTGAATCAAAAATCATCCACGAGGATTAGCTTAGTTGGGGAATTTAGAAAGGAAGCACATTTTCTGCCTAAGCTAACCTTCTACTTGGAAAGAAATACGTACGTTGTTCGAATAAACGAAGTACGACCCAAAATCAACGGCAAATGTGGATATGCATGCTGATATGAGTGTAAATGAGTAAACAAATGTCATGCTGACAAAACAGACAGATGGAATATCTTGGAGATGATAAGATGTCACAACAAAATAGATACTCAGCCAAACTTGAAAAGACGGAAGATGACCGGAACATGAAACACAAAGCAACGTCGGAGCGTAACGCTACAAGGCTCAAGTCTTCTGAGGAGAAAAGTATTCAAATCCAAACTTACAAAACCAAAAGACCACTGGCAAGAAACAAAACGCACCATACTTCCGAAATCTCCCAAATAAAGCTAACTGAAACAAATCTTAACTGGTACACTTGGGGAGTCACCAAACTTAGTACCACCAGAAACATGAGCTTACACAAATAACACCTCATGACGATTTCGGAATAAAACATGTTCATCATGCAAGGATAAATTATTGTACTGTTTTGCATTTCATGGCTTGACCATCCTCGGAACAACTGTTAATATTCCTTTCATTATTTACGACACATTTTTAAAATAAGAATACTTTAAGTAAATTTGTTCCAACTATTTCCGTAAAAATTAAAATTTTGCCCCCAAAAGGTAAATGCTCAAATTTCATTAATAAGATGGTAGTTTGCTAACAATGCGACTCCAGCGGTTTACAAAAGTTTGGGAAATAGTATATGAAATAAAAAGGTTACACAAAAACAATGATCGCTATTCTCCCTAACAACTTCGAATTCCAAAATGTGCTCAAATGCCAAGACTGGTCTGACCAAAAGCCTGCCTAAGCGAAATACTTCTTGACCGCATCGGCGTTCAATGGACGCGGGAGTTCTTCACCGTCCATATTGGTGAGAATCAAAGCACCTCCAGAGAAAACTTTCTTAACAACATACGGTCCTTCATAATTCGGAGCCCACTTGCCCCTCGAATCAGGTTGGAAAGATAATATTTTCCTGAGTACTAGGTCACCTTCTCTGAACTCGCGCGGTCGAACCTTCTTATTAAAAGCCTTCTTCATTCTCTGCTGATACAGTTGACCGTGACACAAAGCTGTCAATCTCTTCTCTTCGATTAAATTCAACTGATCATATCTACTTTGACACCATTCGGCCTCAGAAAGTTTGGCTTCCATCAACACTCTCAGAGACGGAATCTCAACCTCCACGGGGAGTACGGCTTCCATACCGTAAACTAGGGAAAAAGGGGTCGCGCCTGTTGAAGTTCGAACTGAAGTACGGTACCCGTGTAAAGCAAACGGAAGCATTTCATGCCAATCTTTATAAGTTACCACCATCTTCTGGACAATCTTCTTGATGTTCTTGTTAGCAGCTTCAACAGCCCCATTCATCTTCGGTCTGTAAGGAGAAGAATTATGATGTTCGATCTTGAACTCTTCACAAAGCTCCTTCATCATCTTGTTATTCAAATTCGAACCATTATCAGTGATGATCTTGCTCGGGATACCGTATCGGCAAATGATCTGATTCTTGATAAATCTGACTACCACCTGTCTGGTTACATTAGCATAAGATGCTGCTTCCACCCATTTAGTAAAATAATCGATCGCTACCAAGATGAAACGATGACCATTTGAAGCTTTGGGCTCAATCATTCCAATCATATCAATGCCCCACATAGAGAAAGGCCAAGGTGAAGATATAACATTGAGGAGGGTCGGCGGCACGTGCATCTTGTCCGCATAAATCTGGCATTTATGACACTTCTTCACATATTTGCAGCAATCAGATTCCATTGTCATCCAATAGTAACCAACTCTCAACATCTTTCTAGCCATTGCATGTCCATTGGCATGAGTGCCAAAGGATCCTTCATGCACTTCTTGCATCAGCATGTCTGCTTCACGTCTGTCTACACATCTGAGCAAAACCATGTCGTAATTCCTCTTATATAAAACTTCTTCATTGAGAAAGAAACTGCTTGCTAATCTTCTCAACGTCTTCCTATCTTTATTGGATGCCCCAGGCGGGTACTCTTGAGTTTGAAGAACACGTTTGATGTCATAGAACCAAGGTTTGTCGTCAGTAACCTCTTCTACTGAGAACACATGAGCAGGTCTGTCGAGGCGCATAACCCGGATTGTAGGCACATCATTTCAACCATTTACTTGAAACATTGAAGACAAAGTAGCTAAAGCATCAGCCATTTGGTTCTCATCTCTAGGGATATGGTGTAATTCCACTTTGTTGAAGAAAGTTAACAATCTTCTATCATAGTCTCTGTAAGGGATCAAACCAGGATGACGAGTCTACCATTCTCCTTTGATTTGATTAATCACCAATGCCGAATCTCCGTAAATATCAAGAATCTTAATCCTTAAATCCACTGCTTCTTCGAGACCCATAATACATGCCTCATATTCAGCCATGTTGTTCGTGCAGTCAAACTTCAATCTCGCCGTGAACGGGATATGAGTACCTCGGGGAGTATGATTGCCCCAATTCCATTTCCATAAGAATTCACAGCTCCGTCAAAAATCAAACCCCAACGGGATTCAGGATCAGGTCCTTCTTCAGGTAACGGCTCTTCACAATCTTTAGCTTTCAAGTACATAACATCTTCATCTGGGAAATCAAACTTGATGGATTGATAATCGTCAATTGGTTGGTGAGCCAAATGATCGGCTAAAATACTTCCTTTGATCGCTTTCTGAGTGTGGTATTCAATGTCGTATTCAGATAACAACATCTGCCAACGGGCTATTCTTCCAGATAAGGCGGGCTTCTCAAAGATATACTTGATCGGGTCCATTTTGGAGATCAACCAAGTAGTGTGATTAATCATATACTGGCGCAGACGGCGAGCAGCCCAAGCTAAAGCACAACAGGTTTTCTCAAGCAATGAGTATCGAGACTCACAGTCTGTGAATTTCTTGCTCAGATAATATACAGCATGTTCCTTTCTTCCGGTCTCATCTTGTTGACCAAGCACACATCCCATGGAATCTTCCAATATAGTCAGGTACATAATCAAAGGTCTTCCTTCCACCGGAGGAATCAAAATGGGAGGTTCAAGCAAATATTCTTTGATGCTATCAAAAGCTCTCTGGCAATCTTCTGTCCACACACATCCTTGGTTCTTTCGGAGATGTTTGAAAATCGGCCCACAGGTAGCAGTCATATGAGATATAAACCTAGAGATATAGTTCAATCTCCCGAGGAATCCTCTTACTTGTTTTTCCGTCTTGGGTGCGGGCATTTCCCGAATAGCTTTGACTTTATCAGGATCTACTTCAATACCTTTCTGGCTGACAATGAAACCCAGCAGTCTTCCAGAATGAACGCCAAAAGTGCACTTGTTAGGATTCAGACGGAGTTTGTACTTTCTCAAACGCTGGAATAACTTCAACAAATGTTCCAAATGATCTTCCTCAGTCTGTGATTTGGCAATCATGTCGTCCAAATACACTTCGATCTCCTTATGCATCATGTCATGGAACAAAGCAGTCATGGCCCTTTGGTATGTTGCGCCAGTATTCCTCAAACCAAACGGCATAACCCGATAACAGAAAGTTCCCCAAGGTGTAATGAAAACGGTCTTCTCCATATCTTCCGGTGCCATCTTGATTTGATTGTAACCAGAGAAATCATCCATGAAAGAAAAGACTTTGAACTTGGAAGTACTGTCGACCAATACGTCAATATGAGGTAATGGGAAGTCATCCTTCGGACTAGATCTATTCAGATCTCTGTAGTCTACACACATCCGAACTTTGCCATCTTTCTTTGCAACAGGCACTATGTTGGCTAACCACTGAGGATAGACCGATGTAACAAGGAAACCTGCATTGATCTGCTTCTGAACCTCCTCTTTGATCTTGTCAGCCATGTCGGGACGAGTTCTTCTCAACTTCTTCTTGATCGGCGGACATTCAGGTCTCAACGGTAAACGATGTTCCACAATGTCATTGTCCAAACCTGGCATATCTTGCTAGGACCAAGCAAACACGTCAACATACTCTTTGAGAAGCTCCAACATTTTCTCTTTGACTTCTGGGATAAGCAATGCTCCGACTTTGACTTCCTTTCTAACTTCTTCATCACCCAAGTTGACCGACTCTAAAGGTTCTTCAAATGGTTGAATAATCTTCTCATCATGCTCAAGCAAACGGGAAATCTCAACAGGAATCTCTTCACCATCCTCTTCTTCGGCTCTGAACACAGGGAATTCAAAGTTGGGAGAGGGCATAGGATCATTGTTTTTGATGGTTAAGTCATGGATTAATCTGCACATATGATTATGCTTTATTTTAGAAATCGATTTGTGCAAATAAAGCAAAAGGTTATTAATTAATTTTCATTACTATTTCCCCGAAAAAGTGAAAAATAAAACAGTAGTGGACAAAATAACATTTTTATTCATTAAAGGGAAATACTTGAAACAAAGAGCCCAGACATCTCTCTTTTGACTTGGGCAGAGCAAAAGGAATTATTTTTCATAGCCCGACACAAAATACGTTTCGCCTTGGGCAGAGCGAATTTTTTCAAAGGAAAATAAACAAAACATTACTCGGAAATGTGCATAACCACGGGAACATCAACAGCTATCCAGTTTTGGCAAGCCAATCCAGGCGTCACAAAAACGGGCAAATCTTCCTCGGAATCATCATCTATGATAGCATCAACCTCAGGATGTACAAACCCTGCACTTCGGAAAACCTCTTGAATCGGACGAACGACCACCTCTTTCTTGACTCTTGCAGATACTGGATGAAAACCCAGACCTTCCCCAGACTTGTTCTCGGGTAACGTCAACACCTGGCCCCATCCTTCGGCCGAACCACTTTCCACCACTCGCCGCGCATCCTCAAAAGAAGATATGGATGCCCCTTGCTTCTTCATTGTACTCTTAGTAACAGAAAGACCTTGGAACTGGGTTCCAACATCTTTGTCCGCATCAATAAAAGAGAATGATGATAAATGGCTTACCACCATAGCTTGCTCTCCCCCAATCATCACTAGCTTCCCATGCCTTACAAACTTTAGTCTCTGATGAAGCGTAGAGGTGACTGCCCCGGCATCATGGATCCAGGGACGACCCAATAAACAGCTGTAGGCAGCACGGATATCCATCACTTGGAAAGTGATTTGAAAAGTATGGGGACCAATCACTATAGGAAGATCCACTTCTCCAATAACTGTCTTCCTAGAGCCATCAAATGCTTTAACAATTACTCCACTAGGCCTCATAGGAGCACCTGGATATGAAAGCCGAGATAACATAGTCTTGGGCATCACATTCAACGACGAACCTGTATCCACCAACACACTTGATAAGGTATCGTTTCCACAACTTACTGAGATGTGCAAAGCCATATTATGGTTTCTCCCCTCCTCCGGGAGTTCTTCATCACTGAAACCAAGATTGTTACACGAAGTTATATTTCCCACAATTCCATCGAACTGGTCAACCGTCACATCATGGTCCATGAACGCCTGGTCCAAGACCTTCATCAAGGCTTCTCTATGCGCACCAGAATCTCTTAATAAGGCAAGCAAGGAAATCTTGGAAGGTGTTTGCAAAAGTTGGTCCACAATCTTATATTCACTTCTCTTGATAAGCTTCAGGATCTCATCATCCTCAGGGTGAGGGATAGGTTCACTGGGTCGGCCTATCTCAACCCTTGGTTCAACATTTCTTACTGGAATCTCCACCGGTATGGGCCTCCTAACTTGAACTTCTGGTCTCTTCAAAGGTACTGCTGCAAAAACACGTCCACTTCTCGTAACTCTACTCACATCAGCAATGTTTACAAAAGATGGTCTCGTTGGTATAGGGACTTCTACCCCATTCTCAATAATTGTGGCATTATACTTATACGGTACAGCTTGGTCTGAGCTGTAAGGCACAGGGCCAGGTGGGTAAATAATCAAAGGATCAACAGGCGCAGTCTGACTATTGTAAGCAATCTCTACTGATTCGGGCAAATTGAATTGTGGTATGATAACATTCACTTCATCCTCCGGATTTCGGTCATAGGTAATAGTGATAACTCTCTGATCTAGCAACTTCTGAATATCCTCCTTCACAATAGGACAATCATCCTCTCTTGAACAAAACTCACAAACATGATAATCATGCTGGTGCCTAACAAAGGCAAGTCTTCTCAAACTCTGATGTAACCTGACCAACGACTCTCTTATGTGTTCGACTTGAAAAACTCGAAACTTCCCCGGACAACCTTCCACCATATTCACTGAAGCTGCCCCATGTCGAGGCAAAGGATTATCTCTAACATTTGGATTAACATCCTTGAAAGACAAGATACCATTCTTAATTAATCTCTGTACGTCCGCCTTCAGAGCAAAGCAATTCTCAAGGTTGTGCCCTGGCGACCCTTGATGATATTCACAAAACTGATCCGCCTTATACCACGGAGAAGCACTGTTCGGTGCGACAGGAGGAGGCTTTGTCGTGATGAGATTCTTTCTGATAAGAGCAGGGAACAATTCAGTATAAGTCATAGAAATGGCATCGAACTGCGGTTTTCTGGGTGAACGGTTCTGATTGTTGAATGGATAAGCCTATTGTCGAGGCTGCTGCTGAAAAGGCCGTTGTTGAGTTGGTGGAGTTTGATGAGCTGGGGTCATCAAAGTTGGGCGGACAGCCGGAGTGACTGCCGCAACGTGAGAGTAACCTCTCCTAGGTCTACCTGGGAACAAAGCGCTAACATCCTGCTCTTTTCTTTTCGGGAAAACACTTCCAAACTTCTTCGCACTGCTAGACGGACTCCCTTCTTTAACCAAACGCCCTTCACGAATCCCTTCCTCTAACCGCATGCCCATGCTTACTATTTCGGTGAAGTCACTGGGTGTGCTGGCTATCATTCTTTCATAGTAAAAGGAACCTAAAGTCTTCAAAAATATCTTCGTCATCTCTTTCTCCTCAAGAGGTGGATAGATTTGAGCAGCGATTTCACGCCACCTCTGGGCGTACTCCTTAAAAGATTCCCGGTCTCTCTACGACATCGCCCGGAGTTGATCCCGGTCCGGCGCCATGTCGATGTTATACTTGTACTGATGAACAAAAGCTTCACTAAGATCGTTAAAGTTACGGATCCGAATACTGTCTAAACCCATATACCACTTTAGAGCAGCACCCGTCAAACTATCTTGAAAATAATGAATCAACAATTCATGATCATCGGAATACGTAGACATCTTCCTCACATACATTGTCAAATGACTTCTAGGACACGAATCACCCTTATATCTCTCAAAGTCTGGCACTTTGAATTTTGCTGGAATCTTGACATTCGGAACTAAACAAAGGTCATGCGTATTCTTCCCAAACAAATCCTTCCCTTTCAATGCTCTAAGCTCCTTCTGCATTTCCTGGAACTGATCCTGAAATTCCTCCATTCTATCAAAGAGACCCAAACTTTCAGCAGGCTCGGCAGGATAAGTAGGTTCATTCAAGTATGGCACGGAGTGGACCACAGAGCAACGGTCGTCATAATCGGTTGCGGAAAAGGTGTAACAGATGGAACTACTGGCGGCATGGCAGTTGTCTCTGGTTGAGGAAGAGACAAAACATGTTGAAATAAAGGTTGTACGGCAGGCTGATACCCCTCTGGCACAAAGTTGTAAGGCATTCCCCACGGAAAACCTTTCGGCATCTGATGTTGAAGCGGAGAGTTGACTTGAGTCATGGAGGCAGGAACTGTGACAATCTCGGAAACCACTGGAGTTGAAGTCTGAATCTCGGCAGCTGTAGTCGATGGCTGATTCTGAACAGCCACCAAACTTTCTACTA
Organism: Vicia faba; assembly: GCA_948472305.1. Taxonomy (NCBI): domain Eukaryota; kingdom Viridiplantae; phylum Streptophyta; class Magnoliopsida; order Fabales; family Fabaceae; genus Vicia; species Vicia faba. The sequence continues at coordinate 434,992,203 of OX451739.1, read as the reverse complement.
ACGCAGTTAACTTTTCCATCTCGACACGAAGTGTAGCAACTTCCCCACGGAGCTCATGATTTTCCTGTTCCAAATCTTCCATTTTCCTTTGACGATTGGCCCGAGTGTCGTATCGGTGAGACAGCTTGACAACCTTGAGTGTGAAAAGGACAAGGATGAGACTCTAGAAAACATGTGAAGTGGAATGTGGAATGATGCATGATGTGGCGATGCAAATGATGACTCATTTTAAAAGTTTTTCAAGGAACTTTGATAATTTTGCATACATCAATGGTAAAGGAATTTGGAACAACAAAAACTCAATCCATTAATCGAAAGCGATAAATTACAACTTACAATTTGGAATATCAAAATAGTAAATTACAACTTTGGGATAACAAATCCAATAATGAAAGCAATGAATTACAACTTCGACACGTGGAATCCATAATGAAGTGATAAGTTACAATTCTACAACATGAAATCTAAAATAAAGCAATAAATTACAACTTTGGGGCATGAAGCCCATAATAAAATAATAAATTACAACTTCGGAGCATGAAGCCCAATAAAACAATAAATTACAACTTCGGAGCATGAAGCCCTTTTACATAATTTTACAAAATTACATCAATAAGCCAAACTAAAAGCTAAAGGTCACACGGAATCCTCGGATGAAGGACCAAACACCAGCTGTAACCGGAGCTTCTTGATCTTTTCTTCATAAACGTCTTCCATCTCCCTCTTCTCAACTATCAGTCGATCGATGATTTCTTCCTGAGGATTAGGAACGAGAGCCACGCTTACCGAACCTTCCCTTTTTCTCTTCCTTTCACTCGCATACTTCTTCAGCAAGGCATCCTTCTGACGAAGCTTCTCATCGTGATCGATGAACCGGCCGTCTTAAATAAGCAACAACTCCTCCTTTTCCCTTAACTGTCGAGTCAGGACTCGATTCTCATACTCAGACATATGGTACTTTTCCTTCCAAGCATCCCTCTCGGACTTCATCCTAGCCAGATTTCCTTGATATTCTCCTACATCCGCGATAGGGATAAAAACAGATGATGGTGCAATGGCAGGGAATAAAGGTTTCTCAAGTTTATAGGGCATCTTGAGAGCACAAGCCCTAGCACGGACCCACTGTAGGTAAGGCTCCAAAGAAACGGCACCTCTATGTCCCAGCATATCTCTCCATTTCCTGTGGATATGGCGCCAAGCTCCTTCGATCTCCCTCTTAGCAGCCTGATGATCTTGTCCTTCCTGAAGAAAGAAACCACTCACATGGATGTTGTTTGGTTTATCTCTCATCGGGTACCCGAACTGATGGCGCGCTAGAACAGGGTTGTAGTTGATTCCACCTCTCGTACCGAGAAGAGGTACGTTAGGGAAAGCCCCACAGCTATCAATGATCTCCACGTCGTGGTAAACTCGATTATACCAGTCAATGTCGAAATGATTGAGAGCCATAATCTTTGGCGCCCAACGCGGTTCCTTCTCGAGATCCCAAAAAGCATCAGACCCAGGTAGATGCGAGACGTACCACTGATACAGCAACGGTACACAACAAATAATCATCCCTCCTTGATAAGAGTTTCGAAGGTGGATGGAGTAATATGCGTCTCCTAGCAGCGTAGGGACCGGATTTCCAATCAGGAAAATTCTGATGGCGTTGATATCCACAAACCTATCAACGTTAGGGAATAGGAATAGACCATATGCAAGTAAAGCAAACACGTCTTCGAAGGCAACAGTATCCTTTGTCTCAGCAAAATAACGAGCTTTCTTCAACAAAAACTGCGCCGGCAAACCTCGGATTCCCCCTTTCGTAGTCATGTTCTCCTCTACCTCTGACTTCTTTAAGTGGGTGATAGCTGATATCTCGTGAGATTTGGGCTCCTCTTCTAATCCAGAGAAAGGAACACGGTCGGCGATCGGCAAACCAAGAATATAAGAGTACTCCTCTAAAGTGGGCATCAACTGATAATCCGGAAAAGTGAAACATCGGTACAAGGGATCATAGAATTGAACCAACATGTTGAGGATGCCTTTCTTCATCTTGCGCTTCATGAGCGGTACGATGGACCCATATTTCTTCTGAAAATCCGTCGGACTCTCGATCTTCGGAATCAAACTCTTCAGTTCTTCAATCTCAGGCTCCTTGAAACTAAAGCTTCGAGTATTTCTCCTTCCAAGTTCCATAATAACCTAAGATGTCTGCAAAAATCATTCCGAAGTTCCTTGAAAAACAAGTTTTTTTTTTACAAAGATGTTGATGAATGCATGAATGAATGATAATGCGACAGTCACATACAAGCTTGCAAACATGGGGTTCAAGGGTTCAACGTTCAGCATGGATTCGAGGGTAAAGCCCACCCAAAGGTATGTACTAACGGTTCAATCACACCTGTAAGACATGGTTCTAAGAGTTCCCAGAGTCCACATTCCTCCTTCGGATATTACCAACGTCTTGATTACTCAATAATTATCAATATTCTCAAGAGAAACTCGTCCGAGCATAGCATCGCGTAACAACTACTTCTGAATTACTCCGTTATAGTCTCCGCGTTACACCTAAAAAGGCCAAGATGGGTTAGGGTTCTACGGTCCTCAACTTCTCGGGCTCCTAGGTCGAAAATAATAATGTCTTCCCGATTACTCGGTAAACAAATATTAAGTTCAAAAGGGCCTTCCATTGAGTGGGGGATCTCATGCCTCCTTCTTCGGGATTACTCCCTCAAAGTTAACATGACTATACCGCCCGTCCTATTCCTTAAGTGTTACTTAATCCGGGTATAGGATTCGTCCTTTGCAAAAAAAACTCAAACACCCCAATTTAAACATATAATCAAGCAAAACAAATAATAATAGACAGATAAGACAAATTAGGCTTAACCCACTTAGGGATGGACCAGCAAGAGGTCAATCTGTCCCCAGCAGAGTCGCCAATTCTGTAGCGATAAAAAATGTAGTGGGGTAAATCGGAGATCGAATTATTGATTAATTCGTCTCACAAAAGCAAGAGTCGCCACCGCGCTTTATTGTTTCCAAAGGAAAAGGGAAAAGAGCGAAATAAAACCCTAAATATGCAATGTAAATAATACTTTTTAAAAGTAATGAAAATACAAGGCGTTTTGGAAAAGAGATCTTATGGTTCGGGGGTTGGTTATACAATGGGAAGGTATTAGCATCCAGTGCATCTATAGTACTCTATAGGAACCTTTTGAAATATCTGTTTATTTAAAAAATGATTGCTTGATTAAAAAAAATGAATCGTTTTGGCCGAAAAAGGGTACGGACGATTTTTTTGAAGATGCGACAACCTAATGTCGAAGTTTTTGCTTAAAGGGTATAAGTTTCGAAAAGATTGAATATTTGAGGAAAAGTTATCCTAAATTTTAATGAAATGTGAAAGTTCGCGCAATTAGACTTGAAGACATGAAGTCAACAAATTTACTGTTTTTCCCTTGGATTTAAACATAAACAGAATAAACAAATAAATATGAAAATAATAAACAGACAAAATATACGGATAATGATTAAATAACAATAATTAAATGATAGACTAAATGATGTGAATAATGCATTTTGGATTTTTGATTAAAAAGAAAGTATTTTAATATGTTTTCAATTTTTACGCGTTTTTAATATGGATAAGAACAAAATGAGAATTAATTAAAGGAGTCAAAATATTTTTAGTTTTTTACGTCTCTATATTTTGTATATTTGTACTAACATTAATTAAAACGAGTGAATTAAAATATTTTTTATTTCCATATGTTCTACATTTAATATGTTTTTTTTCTTTTTTTTAATAAAAGGTATTATTACAAAAATGACTTAATGGCCTACACTAAATTGAGTATTTTTAACTAATTTTATAAAAAGTCTTAATTAATATAACAAAATTGTTTATTAGTAATTAATACTATTAAGAATAAATATATAATTAACTATATAAAAGGTTGTTTATTATTACTAATTAGAAATAAAAGTGAATTAAGCTAATTTATCAAACTAAAGGAAATAGTAAAATGGGCCAAAAGGGGGATTTTAGGAGGCCCAAGCTTAAGCATCAGAAGCAGGATAGGAGGGGGGGGGGGGGGGGGGGGTGGACGAAGCAAAACGTTGGGCTAAAGGCAGCAACATGGGGTGAGGCCCATTTCAAAACTTGTTTCTTTAGAGGGTTAAACAAAATTAGGGAAATCACATTAGGGTTAAGGGTTTTGGCCGAACGACGCTCCTTGTGTGTCATCTTCTTCATCTTCGCTCCATCTTTCCAATGCTTTTGCTTCTGAGTCCCTGAGTTCGTTTCTAAATTCTTTGCCATGGCCACCAGCTCCCACTGTCTTCTTCCCTCTAGCCACACGAAAAGGGGGCGACGGATTTTACGGTAAAACGTGTTTATTCGTTAGGTTTTGTTATAGTTGCATGCGTTGATTTTGATTATGTTGATTCTGATTCTTATTATTGTTTGTTGGAGGTTTTATGGAAGTGAGAAGGGGAAAGTAAATTGTTACCTAGAGGCGGAGACGGAGGAGGACGGTTGAACAAGCTAGGAGGCCAGGAGGCGAGGAAAAGAGGCGTGTCGTGGGCTTGCTTCGGTGGCCGGTACTTTGTATCTTCTCTTCTTCTTTTGCCTTGGTACTGTATGCCTTGTTATGTGCTTCGAATGCTTGCTTGCTACTGTTGAAAAATCTTTTTGACTAGCTTCTCCTTCGTTCTCACTTCTGTATGCTTTGTTACTGTGGCCTTATGACAGCCTATGATGACAAGTTCTGAGGCTTTGGGTATTTGGTCGTTGGTTTTGGTTTTTGGTGATACAGGTTTGGCTCATGACAGTAGATTCCTACTGGTTTTTGTGTTTGGCCATAAGGTTTTGGTTTTGAAATGGTGATATTGGCTTTGGTGGCTCAATCAGGTGCTCTGAGGTTTAGGCCATATTGTTTGATGCGTGGTTTTGGTTTAACTGATTTTGGAATGGTATACTGGTTTTTGGTTTATGACAGGTTTTGGTTCAACTGTTTGATATAGTTTGTGCCATGCCTTTTGTATGGTTTATGCAGTAGAAACGGTTTTGAATGGTTTGATGTTTTATATGGTTTTTGGTTCTACTGGTTTTTGTGTTTGGCCATAAGGTTTAATGCAGTTGCAGGTTAATGGTTTAGGTTGGGTAATGGCTTGACATGTTTAGACCATAAGGTTATGTTGGTTTTACGCAGGTTGATGGAAACAGGGGAATAGTTTTTTTTTTTGTTAGGCCATAAGGTTTGTATGGTTTGGATAATGGAAAATGGTTATGCAGGTTCTTACTGGTTTGTATTTCTCTTGTTGACAGCAGTTTTTTCTAAGTTTTTCTAAGGCTTGGAGATTGATTGATGTCCCCTGTTTTGAAGTGATTCCAATATGTTATAACCAATACCTCCTTTGTTTACGTTACAGGCTGGAGATTTGAATATTTTTACAATCTTCTTGGCCTTCTGCATCATACTGTTACAGCAGTTTTGTTTGTATTCTACTCTTGTGCTTCTGGTGTTACTGTGATACTGCAGTAGCTTTGTCTTATAATTCCTTCTGCCTAAACCAAAACCTGCAAAACCAATTTCTTTCTCTCTCTCTCTCTCTCTCTCTCTCTCATGTACCAATTGATGCATTAAGATGATATGCACTGTACTTGTTCTGAAACTGCATGGCTGGAACATGATGAAAAAAGGAAATATATATATTGCTTGCAAAAATTGTTTAACTGCATATTTAACTTGCTTACTGCATGGCACAGTGGGTTTACGTTGGAATTTTTTTTGTGCTTGCATATGCTGTTGAAATTATGCATGGACTTTGTATGCTGTGCATATTTTGAAAAATGCATTGGATTTTAAAAAATGCAATTAATTTTAAAGATGCAATTTTTTGGCAAAAATGAATTTGTGCATTCATTTATAAAAATTCCTCTCTTTTTTGTGAACCGGGAGAAATCCCGTGATTTGCAAAAAAGGGTAAACTGATTCCAGCCATTGCTTTTAATGATGAACATTAAATAATTTTGCTTTTAATTATTTGTTCAAATTCTAATTTCTTTTAATTTTGCAGGTAACATCAAGTGAGCAGACAAAAATGCATTGGATCAGAAGATTTAGAATTAGGAACATTAGATTAATTTTTATTTCATTTTAACTTGGTAAAATTATTATTGCAATTTTGTTGTAATAAATACAATATTTACCACAATAATTGTACAATTAGAAAAAATGAATAAAATTCTAATATTCGCCAATTAATTTCCTCTTTCTCTCTAATTATTTACTTTATTGTTTACAATTCTTTAAATTGTATAATAATTGAAAATAAATCTCAATTACCTAAATTCAGAATAGTAAACAAATAAATAAATAACATCATTGGTCAATTAATAGTTTCAATTATTTAATTCATTATTCATGACTTTCCAAGTTATAATAATTAAAATAGAATTTCAATTATTTTTAACTTAGAATGATAAATAATTAAATAATTATTATCGACCAATTAATGAACTTTTTTGAATATTTATTATATTATTCATAAATCTTTGAATTATGTAATAACTGAAAATAAATTCCAGTTATTTAAATTTAAGATAGTGCATAATAAATAAATACTGTCTGCACGATTAATGCGCCTCTTTTCTAATGTTTATTTTATTATCTATACATCTTTAAATTATATAATAACTGAAAACAAATTCCAATTACTTAAATTTAGGATAATAAATAATCAATAAACATTGTTTTAGCATGAATCGATTAAATGATTTAGTGTTCAAAATAAATAGCTCTCGGCCGGAAAAAGTTATGAATTTTTTTAAAATCAATGGATCAAAACACTTATAATGTAATGATGCAGATGGGAAATGGTATCTTAGGTTAAAATTTGGGGTACAACAGCAACGTCCCACCGGGTGTGCTAATTTCTTCACCGTATTTTCTGGTAAACAATAGCTGATTTTCAAAAAAGGGTAACTTTTTGGTTACTCGTAGGACCGATCAATTTGATCCTAGGACATATGTTAATTTGTGATGTTGTTTGGACATAAAATTTAATGTGGGTGAAGAACGCACGTTCGACTGGGAAATGGATTTGTTTGAGCGTAGAAAGTTAATAGAACAAAGGGGTCGAGGAGAGTTTAGGTACATGAATCTGGGTAAAAGTGCAGATAAAGTACAAACAAGATAAAAAAGGCAAGAAATGTAAAGAGAGGAATAAAAGACTTTGATTGTAAAATGTGGTGTTTCAAACGTACATTTTTCAGTATTCTTTCTCACGCAGCGGATACTTGAACAGTATTGAATAATTTGTATGATCAGTTGAACACACGGAAATCTACATAAACTTCATATATTTATACTAAAACTAGGTAACCGTCGAGGAGTTGCCTTGCTCTAGGATGAAGACAAGTGTCTTCTGCATGTGCTTCGACCCCTCTTTTCACGCCATGTTGCTCTTCTCAATTGCCAAGTGAACTGCTTTTCCCTTCTTTCTTCAGATTCAAAATCTTCTGGGATGGATATGAAGTTCCCTTCTGGTCTAAGACCTTGGAGTCTCTTCAGTCGAAGGTATTGAGAACCTTTTTGGTCGAAGACTCAATTTTAACTTAGAATTTCTCTAAGTACTTTTCTGTTTTGTCAAAGCCTTTCCAACTTAGACTTGTTCAATCTGTTTTTGGCCTATAAGGCCAACTTGTTGTAGGTGTCGAATTTAGGAGCTAACAGTAGGTGGTAAACCAATAAACTATAACGAAGATTTAAAGAATAAACAATGGAAGTCTTCTATTGTCAAAGAGTTACAAGAAATCAAAAGAAACAACACATAGGAGTTAGTTAAATTGCCAGCATATACAAAAGGCCTGTTTGTTCCAGCTTTAAAAAATGGATTTTTTTTCTCTGTATTTTTTAAAATAGATTTTACAAAACTGTTTTTTTAAATATTATAAATTTTTTTATATTCATTTTTTCTAAATTGAAACACTAATTTTGACATACTATAACATCAATATACATTATTGAAGACCAAAATATAGTCAAAATCACAACTTTTTCAAAAAATTATATTTTAAAACTGATTTTTATGAAAATCTATTTGAAATAGCTTTAAAATTAAGTGATTTTTTGAAACATTGACATCCAAAAAAAGTTTTAATTAAAAGATGAAATATCTAAAATAACATTTTAAGAACAACTATTCAAACCAAATTTTCATTTGAAGCCTTTATATAAAAAAAATTTATGCAACACTATAAAAATCATTTAAAAATAAAAGCCAAAACAAACGGGCCCAAAAGCTATCAAAGTGAAGTGGGTGTTTAAGTTGAAGTACAATGCTGGTGGTTCGATATCAAGATATAAGGCGAGATTTATAGCTCAAGGATTTTTCCAGAGAGAAAGACTCAACTACTCTGAAGTATATGCTCTTTTCGTTAGATTGGAGACTGTCAGATTGGTTATCCCCATGGCATGTAAGCCAGGCTGGTCGACATTCACTTAGATGTAAAATCAACATTTTTGAATGTTCACTTAGATGAAGATGTATATGTCACACGACCTTATGGATTTATGATTCATGAGGAAGCAAGGAAAATATACAAGTTGCACAAAGTGCTATATGGTTTCAAGTAAGCAATTGGGGCTTGAAACAAGAAGATCGACTCATACTTAGTCGAATTAGAATTTGTCAAATAAAAATATGAGTATGGTGTCTATGTTTATGTTGAGGCATACGATATAAACATTATTTTATTATATGTCGATGACTTGCTGGTAACTATAAATAGATTGGAGAACTTGTCGAAGTTCAAAGAGCTGATGATGAGGAAATTTAAAATGTCGTATATGGGAAACTTGTCGTGTTTCCTAGGCTTGGAATTTCAAATTACCAAGCAGGATGTGGTGCTACATCAAATAAATTATGTCAAAGAGATACTCAAGAGATTCATGATTGATGATTCGACTCCTGCAACTTCGCTTGTCGAACCAAATTTGAAGTTGGAGAAGCATGAAGGGGAAGAAAAAGTCAATGTAACTTTGTTCAAAGAAATTGTCGGATCTCTGAGATATTTGTGCAATATTCGACCTAATATAGGTTTCTTATTAGGATTAGTGAGAAGATACATGAGTCAACAAAGGGTGTGACACATGAAAGTTGTAAGAAGAATCGTGAGATACATAAAAGGATCGATAAATTATGGAATTCTATCTCAACGAGATTCTAAAAGCAAATGAAGTATAGTTTCTTGATATTCAGATGTTGATTGGTATGAGAAAGAAACTCCTGAATTTGAGAAATAAATTAAGAATAGTTCAGATCGACTATGATTTGCGTATGATTCGACAACTTGAATTATATGGGGTATGTTGTGATATAATATAAGTTGTGTAGCTCAAGTCCAAGTTAGTTATGGTTTAAGTTTTGTTACTTAGTCTACAAGTCTATGCATGCATATAAATATACATATTGTAAATCAATTTTATATGCAATTCAATAATATCAATCCTTATTTCTTTATTCTCTCTCTCTCCCCACTAGAAGTGTCTCACGCACTAACAATAAATTCATGTTCAGATTATTTAGTGTTCGTTGTGAGAGTCTTAACACACCTCTTCATGCCCACGACTAAACAACTAGAGTGTGGAAATAAATGATGGGTGACCCAATAGCAAAAATCTGATAGTCGACCGTCCATCGAATCTCAAACCAGACTCTTAACATCATATTAAGAAACGTGACTAAGACTTAACTCAACCCTATAAAATTAACTTATAAGTTGATAATTACCTATATTTATAAGCACATGGTCCGACTATATTCTATTAGATGTGAAACTCTTGAGAAAAATCATTTTTGATTTAATACATATGACATTGGTGGACGTATTATTAACTCTTGTTGCAATATGTTTTGGGAGAGTGCCATAAAAAATGAATATCGCCATGGTGGGCATGTTGTTAACTATTGTTGCAATATGTTTTGTGAGAGTGTGTTATAAAAAATTCACAACAAATTTTTAATTTCTTTTCGTCTATTGTTTTTAAAATATTTGATATCCTAAAATACCAATTTTTTTTCAAAAACATTAAATAAAAATTATAAATCTATATTCTTCAACAATTATAACATAACATAGATAACTGCATAAATAATGTCGGAAAAACATAAATAAATAAAATATATAATATGAGATATGGTTTGCAAGGAGGAGAAAAGAACGTTAAAGGATGACATGGAAATTCATGTTTTAATCTTAATTGAAAAATTGTGAAGAAAAACAATTAATTATTACGCCATGTAAAATTTGTGATACAAACATGCATAGCTTGCAACAACTCTTTGATTACATCGACCATTACACAAAAAGAGGGGAAGAATCAACCAAATTTGATTACATTGACCATTAAACAAAAAGAGGGGAAGAATCAGCCGAATTATATCGAGTAAGTTAAAATGCATGCAACCAAAACAAAACATGCATTAACGGAATTATTAAAGATTAAAAATTGATGGCACGATAACCACAAACCCTCTGCTAGGGTTTGCTGCAAAAGACGACAAGACATTGGAGGAAGAAGATCTTAGGGAGCGGAGCACCAAAAAATCCAAGGAAAAAACAGACATATCGTTTCGAGATATAATTTTTGGGAACATGCCGTGGAGATGGAAGATACTGAGGTGGAAAATAGGTCTGATGATGAAGGTCTGGAAGAAGAACCAGGGGGTATAAGAGTGGAGGAGAAAGCAATTGGTAGGTATGAATGCCCATCTTTTATTTTTGCAGAAACTGAGGAGAAGAGAATTCAAAGACCGTGGAAGAGTGAAGTGATTCTCAAACTTATGGGTAGAAGAACTGGGTACAAGGTGTTGGAGAATCGACTAAATCAGATGTGGGTTCACAAAAGAATTATTAGCATTATTGATCTCAGTAGTGACTACTATTTGGTGTGGTTCTCGTATGAGGATGACAAGAAGGCGACATTAGCTAATGGTCCATGGTTCATCTATGACCATTATCTAACAATTAAGGACTAGAGACCAAACTTCTAACCAAATAGTGATATGATTGATGAAGTTTCTGTTTGGGTTAGGATATCTGGGTCTCCTGTTGAATACTATGATCCAAGAGCATTAACGTTCTTTGAGAATCGTATTGGGTGAACCATAAAGGTAGACAAGACTACAATTAAACAAGAAAGAGGAAAATACGTGAGAATGTGTTATAGTGAACCTTTCTAAACCATTGTTGGCCATGTTTAGCATTAATGATAACATCTATACAATAGAATACAAAGGGCTTCATCTTTTGTGTCTTGTGTGCGGTAGCTATGGGCACTATAAAGAAGTGTTAGTGTAGTCCCTGTATTATACATATCATTGTACATACTGTATTCCGTAGATTAGTACAATTATAGCATTAATGCCACCTCAGCTTATTACTAAACATGAGTACCACACAATAGAATATTAGCTTATCCTCTTTGTATATAAACCATACATGTAATCTATTTTCTAATCAATGAAAGAGTTCAATATTTCTCTAACTGATTCGGTTATTGTTGTTAGTTTTCTGTTACATTGCTTCTTCTTCATGGATTCACATGGTGAATGCTTCACCATTACCATGGTATCAGAGCATCAAAATATTTGGTAGCCATCGTTTCCCTTCTGGTAATATCTACCCCTTTGTTCATCTTAATTGCAAGTCTGTTATCTTTTGATTTGCTTCGTCTTCTTCCGCCCGTGACTCTTTCATTTTGTTCTTGCGATTTGTGATTCTTGTTCTTCAGAAAGGATCATCATTGTTTTCATTCTTCTTTCCTTTTCTTTTGCAATCAAGCTTGTTTTGTTTATCCTTTGATGGTGTACCATAATTTCACAGACGTTTCTACGAATTCCTCCAACCCATACTATATTCACCCTAACGAAAATCCATCCTTGATCCTTGTTACTTCACTTCTTGATGATAAGAATTATCATACCTGGGCTAGGTCAATGCACATTGCATTGATCTCAGAGAATAAAGAACGTTTCATCGATGAAACGCTTCCAAAACCTCCAGTATCTGATGTGATTTATGCTCATTGGGTGTGACGCAACACCATGATTTTAGCATGGATTCATCTTTCCATATCAGAATCGATTGTGAAGTCCATGCTGTGGATTGAAAGCGCTGTTGGTGTATGGAGAAACATGCAGATCTGTTTTTCGCAAGGTGATATTTTTTTCATATCTGATATTCAGGAAGACTTGTATAGATTTCGTCAGGGTAGCTTGGATGTTTCAAATTACTTTACTCAGATGAAGGTGATGTGGGATGAGCTAGAAGCTTACACACCTATTGCTACGTGTTCTTGCGCCATATCCTGCTCTTGTGGAGCTCTTTCCTCTGTTCGCAAATATCGTGAGCAAGATTATGTAATCTCTTTCCTTAAAGGATTGAATGAGAAATTAAATCAATCCAAGACTCAAATCATGATGATGAGTCATTTTCTTAACATTGACAACATTTTCTCTGGTTATCCAGCAGGAAAGAGAACTTAACACATCTCAAAATGCTAATAATTTGAATTCCACCTCTTCTGAAGAATCAGCGGAAAGGGTAACAACCATTTCAGAGGAAAGGATAACAACTATAGAGGAGCTAAGGGCACAAATAGAATATGTACACACTGTGGAAGAAACAACCACACCATTGAGACTTGTTTTCTCAAACATGGTTACCCACCAGGATTTTGAGGTAAAGGAAAATTTGCTAATTCTAATTCACAGTCTGTTGCTTCTGTTGAAATAGGTCAAACATTTCCAGAACAAAGCTCATCTCAATCTATGCTTGGCTTCACTCAAGAGCAATATCAAAGCATCCTGGAATTAATTCAACAACCAAAGGAAAACCCTAAAGCCAATTCCATCTCTACATCACCATTTGTCCTCAATTCTTACTCTCATCCTAAAACTGGCAAGAAAATCACCTAGGGATTCTAGACACATGCGCCACTGATCATATAACTTTTGCCATGTCCAATTTCACTTCACATAGAACAATAGTCCCTATCCATGTTAGCTTACTAAATGGTTCACGAGTCACCATAAATATTTATGGCAACATAGCTCTTTCTGCAACTTTAGTTCTCCATAATGTCTTATACATTCCCAGTTTCAATGTTAATTTACTCTCTATTGCAAAACTGGTACATAATAATTCTTGTTTTGTTCATTTCACTAATAACTCGTGCCAAATCCTGCAGAATCATTCCAAGGAAATTATTGGTTCAACTAAGCTTCAAAGAGGTCTATATGTGCTTGATTCATCACACCATGATCATGTTTGTAATTCTTCTATACAAGATAACTCTTTACTATGGCACTTAATATTAGAGCACATTTCTACTATAGGTTTGAAATACATGTCCAAATTTTTTCCTTTTATTCCATCCAATTGTAATAACAAGCATCCTTATGGCTCTTTTCATTTTAGTAAACAAAAGAAGTTATCTTTTCCAAATATCAATACAAAATCTAAAATACCATTTGAAATCTTACATGCTGATGTGTGGGGCCCTTCTTCTACTATCTCAATGCTAGGAAACAAATATTTTTTGACCCTTGTAGATGACTTTAGTAGATACACATGGGTTATTTTTTGAAACACCAAAGATCAAGCCAAGCAGAGTATTATTCAGTTCATGGCTTACATTGAAAATCAGTTTCACACTAATCTTAAGTTTTTTAGATCAGACAATGGGACTGAGTTTCTTTCTTTATCACATATTTTCCTGTGAAAAGGGTTTATCCACAAAACATCTTGTGCCTACACATCCCAATAAAATGGGGTGGTAGATAGAAAACATCAACACATTTTAAATGTGGCTAGATCTCTCTACTATCATTCTAAGCTCCCTCTTAACATGTGGAATTTTTGCATACAACATGCTATCCACATCATAAATAGACTCACCACTCCCATACTAAATTTTAAATTCCCATATGAACTTTTATACAAACAACCTCCCTCCTTAATTCATCTAAAGGTTTTTGGGTGCTTGAGCTATGCTACCTCTAATCAGACAAACAAAACCAAGTTTGATCAAAGGTCAAGAAAAACTATCTTTTTAGGCTTCAGGGGTGGAACTAAAGGCTACATATTGTATGATCTTAAAAGTCATAATATTTTTGTATCTAAACATGTCATATTCTATGAAAATGTTTTTCCTTTTGACCCTTCTCAATAATATCCTAAAACAAGGCAACTGTCATCTACCCTGGCTATTGAACACACGTATGCTGACCCTGAATTGTCACATCAGTATCCTTCTTCTACTGATGTATCAGGTTTCCTTGATAACAATATCTCTTCCCCTAGCCTACAACAGCAGTCTGCTACTCCCAGCTCTGATAGTGACCATTCAGGTACTCACACAGAGCCTATTCCTTTTAGACATCCAAATAACCATTATGCCCCTTTACTTCATGTGACAAATCCAACTGCAGTTGGTCCCAACCCTATTGATAATCCTGGTTCACCCTTATCCATTGAATCTTCTGATTCCCTATCCCCCTATAACCCTATTAACCACGGTTCTTCTAATAATTTTCAAGCAAACCAGGATAACCATATAATACCTTCCAATGTACCTTCTAGACACTCTAGTCGTATTTCCAATCCTCCAACCTATCTTGTAGATTACCACTACTATCATTCTAACAACAAACAATACACTTCCCACCTTCCTTCCATACAAACACAAACTACCTATCCTCTCTCTTCTATCATTTCTTATGACAAATGTTCTCCCTCCTACAAGAAATAATGATGCAACATATCATTCATATCTGAATCAACCACCTATAAACAAGCCATTAAACATGACTGTTGGATAATGCTATGGATGTGGAGCTTAAAGCTCTTGCAGAGAATCAAACATGGGTTGTGGTGGATTTTCCCTCTGGAAAAGTTCCAATTGCTTTCCGTTGGATATATAAGGTCAAGCATAAATCAGATGGATCTATTGAACGTTACAAAACCAGATTGGTAGCTAAAGACTACACTCAAATGGAGGGTATTGATTATTTCGATACTTTTTCCCCTGTAGCCAAACTCACCACTGTTAGAGTTCTTATCTCACTTGCAGCCATAAAAGGTTGGAATTTAGAGAAATTATATGTAAATAATGCGTTTTTACATGGTGATTTATCTGAAGAGGTATACATGACATTGCCCCCTGGTTTGTCTAGTTTTGATTCTAACAAAGTTTGCAGATTGCAAAAATTACTATATGGATTAAAACAGGCTAGCAGGCAGTGGTATTCCAAATTATCTGCTTTTTTCTTATCTCTCTTGGGTATCAATAATATCAGGTTGACTATTCTCTTTATGATAAATATAAGAATTCTGAATTTACTGCCTTACTTGTATATGTTGATGATGTCATATTGGTAGGAAATTCATTGACTGAGATTATATAGGTCAAACATCTTTTGCATCAACAATTCAAAATCAAGGATCTTGGAAAACTAAGGTAATTCTTGGGTTTAGAAATTTCCAGATCACTAGATGGTATTTTTCTAAACCAGAGGAAATATACTCTTGAACTGCTACAAGATTTTGTTGTTCTTGCAGCTAAGCCCTCTTCAGTACCATTTGATCCAAACCTCCAACTTTCCATTGCAGAAGGTGTTCCATTAGAAGATCCTTCATCCTATAGGATATTAGTTGATAGACTCATATATCTGACTAATTTTAGGCCAAATATATCTTATGTCGTCCAGCATCTGAGTCAGTTTATGTTTCAACCTTGATTTCTTTGTTTTCAAGTTGCTATTCGTGTTTTACGATATCTGAAATCTGTACCTACCACATGAATCCTGTTTTTTGTTTCCAGTAAGTTGAAGCCACAAGGTTTTTCTGATTCTGGCTAGGCCCATTGTCCTGATACAAGAAAATCAATCACAGGATATTGTGTAATGCTAGGTTCCTTCTTATTGGGTTGGAAATAAAAAAAGCAACATACTGCATATAGGTCATCCACTGAAGCCGAATATAGAGCATTGACATCTCTTACATGTAAAATTCAGTGGATGCAGTACTTGTATTGAGATCTCTATGTTGAGTTCAAGCAACCAACTTCTATTTTTTTATGACAACAAGTCAACAATCTACTTAGCACATAACCTTACCTTCCATGAGCGAAGTAAACATACCGAGTTGGATCATCATGTTGTTCGTGAGAAGATTCAATGCAAACTCATTCACTTTCTACCTATTTTTACTCATGATCAGCTGGCTGGTATGCTGACTAAACTACTTCATTCTCCTTCTCTTCAAAAGACTTTGCTAAAGTTAGGACTTTGTAACATCCATAGTCCAACTTGATGGGGGCTTTTAGTATAGTCCATGTATTAAACATATCACTGTACATATTGTATTCTGGAGATTAGTACAGTTATAACATTAATGCCACGTCAGCCTTATTACTAAGCATGAGTACCACACAATAGAAGATTAGCTTATGTTGAATAAACTTTAATGTCATTAGTAGTGGGTTTTCTTATTAAATAAGGTAGTAGGAAGGTTAAGAGCCAAATGTAATATGGAAGGTCAAGAGATAGTAGGTTATAATAGTTTTTATTAGTAGCCGTTATTTTTTTAGAATAGTAGAAGTCTTTGGGTCTATATAAAGACCAAGGTTGTATTTTCTTTTCAGAGAAACAAGATATAAAAGTTTTCCTCTTTCTCTAACAAAACTTCAATCGATGCCTGCTCCTGATTTAACAAATTGGCATCAGAACTAATGGCAAACATAATGAATCAAATGCCATTTCCACGACCAACAAAGTCAAATTACGAAAACTGGAGTATCCAAATGAAAGCTCTTCTTGGATCTCTAGACGCGTGGGATGTGACCAGAGATGGGTTTGAAGAACCAGCAGATGTTGAGGGATATACACAACTCAAAATAAGGCGTTGAAAGATACGCGATCGAAGGATAAAACGACATTATACATGTTGTTCAGGGCTGTAGACGAATCAGGCTTTAAAAATATTGCTGGTTCGACTACGTCGAAAGAAGCATGTGACACGTTAGAAAAAGTGTTTAAAGGAGTAGACCTAGTGAAGAAAGTTTGACTCCAAACTCTTCATGGAAAATTGGAGAGGATGCAGATGAAGGAGACAAAAATTTTATCTGAGTACATCATACGTGTACAAAAGGAGGTGAACCAACTCACCAGAAATGGCGAAACAATAACTGATGCACGAGTTATTGAAAAGATCTTGAGATCTTTAACAGACAAATTTGAGAATATTGTGTGTGCAATAGAAGAATCGAAGGATCTTTCAACTCTCTCAGTCGAAGAGCTCGCTGGTTCTCTCGAAGCACATGAACAACGAAAGATGAAAAAGAAGGAAGAAGCAGTCGAAGAAGCAAATCAAACCAAGGAGTTGAACAAAGATGAAAAGGTACTCTTTTCTCAAAACTTTCGAGGAAGAGGACGTGGACATGGAGGTTGTGACAGTGGTCTAAGTGGTAGAGAAAGCAACATCTAAAGAGGACAATCGAACCAACAAAATTGGTGTGGCAGAGGACATGGTCAAAGAGGTGGTCGATCGAACCACTCCAACTTCGAATGTTACAAGTGTGTGAAGTATGGTTATTACGCGAAGGATTGAAACTCCTACAAATGTTACAAATTTGATAAAGTGGGAAATTTTGCAAAAGATTGTCGAATAGAAAAGAATATTGAAGAAACAACCAATCTAGCCTTGGAACCTGAAGCGAATGAAGGATTTCTCCTGATGACTCATAACGAAATCAACACCAATAATGATAATGTTTGGTATCTTGACTCAGGAGCAAGTAATCACATGTGTGGTTACAAACACCTGTTTAAAGAAATGAAGAAAATTGAATATGGTAATGTGTCTTTCAAAGATGCATCGAAAGTGAAGGTCGAAGGAAAGGGCACAATCAGTTACTTGCATAAGGATGGCTTGATTGGATCAATCGAAGATGTTTACTATGTGCCTGATCTCAAGACCAACATCTTGAGTTTAGGACAACTTAAAGAAAAAGATATTTCGATACTGTTGTACCCCAAAACTTTCCCTCCCATATTTCTCAATACATTTCAAGTAAGACCCTTAAATTGCTCAAGGAAGTCCAAGAGTTGACCAGACAAACTCTCTCCTAAGGCAGTCTACCTCAAATTAGGGTTTCAGTTTGCACCAAGATGTTTGAGTACAAAGGATCCAAAATGCTCACCATTGTCCTAATATGTTCTGAAGATCATCCATGTCAAGTTTCAAGCCTTGCAGAGGAAGTTTGCTCAGTCAATTGCTCAAAGGCCTGAAAATCGACTATGCTAGGACAAAAGTCAATTTTGTCCTACATACAGTCAAACTTCAATATTTTTGGTCAACATCCTCATTTTGAAGTATTATTCATCATTTGATCAAGGGTTGATCATGATTCCTCAAGGATTGCTCAAAATTCATTAAAACTCAAAAGTTGCTAAATTAGGGTTTTGCAAGAAAAGTCAACTCAACTTTGACCAAGCATAACTTTCTCATACTTTATCAAGAATGACCCATCCAAAGCTCATTTTTAAGAGGATGTTATTCCCTACAATTCATCTTCATATCCCAAGTTCAAAAAATGCACTCACAAGAAGATATAAATTTGGACATTATAGGTCATTTTGAAAAGTCAACAAAAACACCTTTTTTTTTGCCAAAGCTTCGTACATGAACATGGAAGACTCAATTGATCTGAGACCAAAAGGGTTGATTAGAGGACATCTTTAGCTTTCTAAAAAGTCCAAGAACACATATCTAGGGTCAAAATTGAAGGAGTTATGCATTGGCAAAATTGACCTTTTTTGCAAAATTGCCAAAAGTCAAAAGTGGCAAAAATTACATTTTTTGTCAAATGGGCCCAACTTTTTGTGCTTGTATTGAGTTGGTAACATGATCCAAGACCCATGATACTTCCCACTTGTATTTATTTTATTTTTTTCATTTATTTTGATTTTTATTTCAATTAATTTAATTTAAATCAAAATAAAATCATGAAAATATCAAAACTAATCAAGGCTTGAGATTTTGTGCATGTTTAGGTCTCTTATAAAGCTGGGAAGAGAATCAAGTCGTGAAAGGGTCATTTGGATACAAAAAGATTGTGTTTTGCTTGATTTAGAAAGATTTGAATAAGGATCAAATCATGATTCAATCACCTTAATTGAAAATGATTTGAAGCAAATTTGTAACCCTAATCCATTCAAGGGTACATATAGAACATGTGTAGACCAAAAAAGAGAGGATTGGAGGCGTGAGAAGCTGAAAGAAAACTTGCAAAAACTCAACAAAAGTGGTGAATCAAATTCCAATTTCCAAGTTTCTTCAAGCCATTCCAAGCATACCATTCGCTTGTTGGGAATCTAAGGACTCTATCCCAATCATTAGCAAGCGTTTTCGTGCCCAGATACCCACTGTAAGTATCCCACGAACTCCATGTTTTCTTGAAATCGAATCTAATAAATCTGGAATTTTTAGCATGATTTTTTATGTATTCTAAATCCTTGAAACATTTGCAAGCTAATGATCATAATTAATTGCATTTTTGTCAACTATACAGAAAGTTGCCATGATTAGGGTTTAGGTTTCGTTTTTAGGGATTTTGCTTGCAGGAACAATTAGACATGGAGAGTGGTACCATGATGCTCATGAGGTTGCCACGAGTTGATTGGGACCACTGGAATTGATTTATGATGCGTGCAGTGAATTTTGGAAGATTACAGGGTTGTACCTACGCCCTTTTGTCTG
Organism: Vicia faba; assembly: GCA_948472305.1. Taxonomy (NCBI): domain Eukaryota; kingdom Viridiplantae; phylum Streptophyta; class Magnoliopsida; order Fabales; family Fabaceae; genus Vicia; species Vicia faba. The sequence goes on along the minus strand of OX451739.1, from coordinate 434,972,384 downwards.
TAGGTAAAAGTTTCCAAACTTTTAGCAACAGAAGGAGGTAGAAGGTGATGGCGTGGCGTGGTGTGATTTTCCTATTCAAAAATTTGCGCGTTTTTATTATATTAATTTGCTTTTCCAATATAATGTTTGTTTGCTATCCTTTGTACAACACAACGCGCTAGCTCAGTTGGTCAGTGGGCGATGGAAATTGCCAAAGGGACTGGGTTCGATCCCCAGGTCCCCCATATTATTACATGATTTTGTTTCTTGCATAATCAGGCACATGTGCATACAAGGTGACCACCATACGCCTCAATGTTCAACCACCAGATCTCCAACAAGCTGGATCCAAGGGCCATCCTTTAGAGGTCCATGATGCATTCTAGTCAAGCCAATGCATGGGATTTGAAAATTCAAACATGGACCAAGGATTATTGGGCTCAAAACTGCTATTGCACCCCCCTTTTGCTTTGATACCAGACCCATCTCTCTTTTCTTTTATATATTTTCTTTTATTTATTTATTTAAATTCTTTTATTTAATTATTAGTCAAATTTCAACAATTTAGATTTAGGTTTTATTTTTGTCAAATTTAATTTAATAATTAGTTTAATTTAATTTTAGGGTAATTTAAACCTTTTTGTAAATAAATTAAAATCAATTAAAAAATTAGGATTTGTTTGATTTAATTTTTATTTTCTTTTCTTAAAATAATAAAATTATAAAAATAGGTCAAATTAATTACTTTTCTCAAATTAAATTAATTAGTAACTAGGTTTATATTTATTCATTAAAACCTTATTTTCTTAAAATAATCAAAAACAACAAAAAATGATTTTTCTTTCAATTAGGTTTAGACGGGGCCAAAACCCTAATTTTTACTCGTTCTTGATTCATCGCGCACATTTATTATTTTTACGATATTAATGTAACTGCTCATGGTATGTAATAGTTTAATTAGGACTTTTCGTTTATTTATCGTTTTACGGGTTTTTGGCTATGTAATTAATCCCCCTCCCCGAAGCCTCGTAATAGCGTAGTTTTATTTCTCGCATTTTAATTTTCGTAAATATTAACTGTTAGATGTATGATAATAGGATTGCATGACAAGAATGTATGTTAATTTTAAAATGGTTAGCAAACCCTAAATGTGCAAAGATAACAACTGAAATCAAATCACTCGCACATGCGCACTCCTAGGGTATACTCTCACTTCGGTTCCCTTCGGTAAATGATCATTAAGTATAGGATTATTTAGTGGTCGCCCTCTTGTCTAAACAAAGATCAAAAGTCCCGTTCAGAAAATGTTTCCACGGAAAGGTTGCCTCAGAAAATGTTGCCTCGAATATGATATTAAGACACTAGGGTTATTACTAAGACGTCCTAACATTGCTTTAGTGATCGTACGTCCCTTTCGAATTGACCCTTACAACACTAACGACGGTGCTACCTACTCTTTAATAGTGGGATAGCATTGTATAAAGGAAACAAGAACAAAAACATTCTTTTCTCGAGTAGGTAGATGCTAGTAGGTACTTGCTCAAAAATCAAACTTTTCACACTTACACTCTTTTCAAACCAAATTTTCAAAAATACTTCGTAACACTCTTGAAGACAGAAGCAAGGGTTAAAACGAAGTAAAACAAAAAACTTTTCAAAACACACAAACACGGAAGCAATTTTTAAAATGATGAGCAAGTACCTAAGAGCCCGTAGAAAACTACGGATAGAAAGGGTGCTAATACCTTCCCTTTCTATAATCTACCCCCCGTACTCAAAATCTCGAAAAAGGAATTTTTCTGTGCTTTTTTCCTTTCCAGTTGGATAAAATAAAAGTCGGTGGCGACTCTTGCTTACCGCGACATTTTGCGAACACAAACGCAAAACATACACCAGTATTTCAAAACAGTCGGTTCTAGCACCGTATCACAGAACTGGTGACTCTGCTGTGGACTTAATAAGTGGGGTATACCTTAGGAATAGTTCATCATATTGCTTCTCTTGTTTGTTTTGGTTGTTTTACTGTTAAAGGGTTTTGTATTGGGAGTTACCATAGATCCTAACCCGGATCTGGGGTACACCTTTTAGGTAAGTAGCAATAAACTGTGAGGGAACTGTACGGCATAGACCGATACGGTTGAAGCAGTAGCTACGTTGATGTGGCACATTGGTTGGTACTGGTATCCCTTGTGGAGAAACGAGGAGAATACTGGGCTGCTATGTGTGTCTTTAAGCATCAACTGACCTTAGAACCTATAATTGACCAACTTGGCCATTAGGAAGTTGTGAGATAGCCGACCTCGGTGTAAAGCTGAGAACTGGTTGATACTCGATGCTACACTCATTGAGACCATACTCTCGAGATATTTCCGGCCGCAAGAAAAGATTGTGTGAGCTGAAACCATGACCGATGGAGGATGTTCAGTGATATTGAGAACCCCTAGAACCCAGTTACTATTATTAGAACAGGTTGAAACCAACTGAACTTCAAGAGGGTAATACCTAGACCCCATGCAAGCCTTAAACTTAAGGGCTTTTCTGTGACATGTTTGCCTTTGCCATGTCTGTTATCTGCTATACATGCTGTTTGTTTTACCATGACATCATGCGTCATAACATAGAATGCATACTTCATTATACTAACCATTTCAAAGACTGTGGGGATTTATCTTTGTTCTGTTTTGCAGATTATGGCTTCCGTGCGCAGAAACACCATCCGAGTTAACTTTGTGCAAATACCTGCTCAACTCAAAGAATTAGCCTCAAAAGTTTCTGATACTTCTTCATTCATTAGGAGACATGGTCAGCTTCTTAGCTTGGTTACCTCAAAGTTTGATGAGCAAATGATGAGTGTGCTTTTCCAGTTCTTTGACCCGGTGCATCATTGCTTCACTTTCACGGATTATCTGCTAGTTCCCACTATGGAAGAGTTTTCTCACTTAGTGGGCATATCCATCCTTGAGAAGATTCCCTTCACAGGTTTGGAAGAGACTCCTAGACCAGAAGACATTGCTTCAGCTCTACATTTGAAACGGGCTAATGTAGTATCTAACTGGGAGACACGAAGCGGGGTTGAAAGTTTCTTAGCTAAGTTTCTGATGGATCAAGCTCAACTATTCTGGGATAACTTGGATTTTCAGGATTTTGAAGATATCTTGGCTCTCCTTATCTATGGTTTGGTTCTCTTTCTGAATCCAGATTCCTTCATAGGCGTGAATGCGGTTAAGATCTTCCTGTCTCGCAATCCTGTACCTACTCTTCTGGGTGATATCTTACATGCCCTCCATACTCGTACTGTGCAAAGAAGAGAGACCCTCATGTGTTGCATGCCGCTGCTGGCGAGGTGGTTTATTTCTCACCTCCCCAAGTCCGTGTTGAAGAATGAGGAATGTTTAGGATGGTCTTACAGGATAATGTCCCTTGCCCATACAGACATTCTTTGGAGTTCTAAGGCTATGGAAAGCACTTCTGTCATTGATCGATGTAGGGGATACCCTAATGTCCCGTTGCTTGGAATCAGAGGGGGAATAACCTACAACCCTTGTCTGGCTTTACGGAAATTCGGTCGTGCTCGGAGAGACGGTCCTCATGAGCTACTTCTTACAGATATTGCCTTTGACTACAAGGAGGATGTTGATGAGCATCGCCGCAGGTTTATACGAGCTAGGGAATGGTGAACAGGTCTGATCCTCAAGAGCTAGGACCAAGGACTTCTCTCCTTATGCAACCTTATCTCCAGTGGGTCCGAGCTCGTGCTCAGAAGCTTGGGATACCTTATGAAGCTGTGTTTCCAATGATTGTGGAGCCTACGAATGAAGAGGGTGTTCCTTATATAGTCTTTTATCCCTACATGCCCATTGATCTTGGGGCATTGAAGAGATCCTGGATTCAATTGAAAGAGGAGAGGGATACCTACCGAGAGAAGTACCATGAGCAAGAAAGGAAGATCTTGAAGCTCAGCAGGCAACTCGAGAATGAAAGAACGATCAATGACTACGTCAGCACCAAGGGGAAGCGTCCATGGGATTTATGATTTTTTCTTTTTTCTAGTTTATATTTGTTTTTTATTTACTTCTTTGTAACGCCTCAAAGGAATTGTTAAACATTTTTACAAGTTATTCTAATATAGTTTGTTTTATTTTTGTTTTACAAATTTAAATCTCCCAAAGTCATTGAAATCATTACATACGCATCCCATTATCATGCACATCATTACAGGTATCATTACAGGTTTCTCATCTGCTTCACTGTTTATTTCAGCAGTTATGTCTTCTGATCAAGCTATCAAAGATCTTCAGGCACAAAATGCCCAATTCCAAGAGATGTTCTTAAGCTTGGCTAAACGGCAAGAGTATTTGAAAGCTCTCATCCTGAAAGAGAAAGAGAAGGAGAAGAAGAAGAAAAAGAATAAGGTTGTTCTTTTGAGTATGGGTTAAAGGTTTGGGGATAGGCTGAAACAACAAGTTGATATGTCTCTTTCATCCGAAGGAGAGGAGGACCAAGAAGAAGAAAAGGGCCCCAGTCCTGCAGTTTCTGATAATGATACAGATTATGATGAAGAACAGTATCCTCCTGCTGAGGATAGGTACAAACAACTTGAAGACCGGCTGAGTGCTATGGAGTGTAAGAAGATCCCTGGTTTGGACTTTGAAGAACTGGGACTTGCATCCGGGGTGGTGATCCCTCATAAGTTCAAAACTCCATATCCGCTCGTATGTCCAAAAAATCCAACCTTACAGTACTGATAGAAATTTGTGGGTACATTTCTTTCAAGATAGTCTGTCAGGGACTCAACTTGAATGTTTTTATCAATTGGAAGGAGCTAATGTCCGAAACTGGGAGGACCTTGCTGCTGCTTTTTACAAGCAGTATCAGTATAACTTCGACCTTGCTCCCACTCGTACTCAGCTTCAAGGTATGTCTATGGGTGCAAGTGAAGGTTTTAAGGACTATGCTCAGAAGTGGAGAGATTTGGCTGGAAGAGTCCAACCCCCTTTGTCTGATATGGAGTTGGTTGATATGTTTCTAGGGACATTATCTGGTCCATTTTTCAATCATATGATCGGCAATTCGTCATCTGGGTTTACTGAGTTAATCCTGACTGGGGAGAGGGTAGAAGCCGTTATCCGAAGTGGCAAGATACAGAAAAGTACTTCATTAAGTGCAGAAAAGAAGCCTTTCACCGGTAAGAAAGAAGCTAGTGTAGTCTACGGCTCAAGGAGCCAAAGCAGACCTGAACGCTGTCAAGCAGTAAATGCGGTAGTAATATCAAGACCCACCGTTGCCCCACAATGCAACAGTCAGCAAAGAATGGAGAGACCGCAGAGACAGTACACTCGGCTTAATATGACCTTGTCTGAAATTCTACCACAATTGTTGAAGACCAACCTGGTAACTCTGAGGGAAGCCCCGAAGAATCCCAGCACCACATCTCCGCTATATAACCCGAACACCCGCTGCGCCTATCACTCTGATAGCCCAGGGCATGATACAAACAACTGTTGGGCCTTGAAGAATAAGGTGCAAGATTTGATCGAAGCTAAAGAAATTGAGTTTGACGCTTCGGAGAAGCCCAACGTCATGAATGCTCCTATGCCCAAACATGGTCATGGAGTGAATGTTGTGGACGATGATTTATTCGTGACCTCCATGGAAGAAATTTCTACTCCTTTGATGACAGTTAAGAAGAATCTATTGTTGGCCGGTTTATTTCCGGGCTGTGGCGAAGGTTGCCACCTATGTTCAATCCTGCCTGCTAGTTGCCATTTATTGAAATCAAGTGTTCAACGCCTGATGGATAACAAAGAGATCCTGTTCAAAAAGACTTTGATTCCTTTAGTTCCAATTGAAGATGTTTCCATCAGAACCATTTCCGCCAATCCTTCCAAGGCTTCCTCGAGAAATGCTGTTAGGATTTCGTCTGTTCCAAGAATCCCTCCATTAATCATTACTATCCCTGGTCCTATCCCATACACTTCAGATAAGGCTGTCCCTTGGCACTATGAGGCTGATCTGTATTACCATGGAGTTAAGAAAGACTTAAATATTGAAGAAGCTGATGCTGATATTAGCAATATTGTCGGGGCTAGCAAGGTCACCAGAAGTGGAAGACTATTCTCTCCTGAGATTTCCCCTCCGACTGTTCACAAACCTGTTGTCATTCCATCTGCTAGTACATCAGCTACTGTCCCAGTTTCTACTCCAGTTATCAGCCCTGTCACCGAGCCATCTGGCACTCGGGGCAAAGAAATCACAGGTGAGCCTGCCCGGATGGAGGCACCTAAGAAGATCATTGTAGAAACCTCTAAGCAGGAGATAGAGGAAATTCTGAAGATTATCAAGAAGAGCGACTACAATGTAGTCGAGCAGCTGGGGCAGACCCCATCAAAAATCTCCATGTTGTCCTTGTTATTTTGTTCTGAAGCCCATGCAAAGGCTTTAATTTCTTTCCTCAAAACTGCGCATGTGCCACAGGAAACTTCGGCTGATCAATTCAAAGATTGCATAGCTAGTTTGACTGCCGACAACGGGTTAGGTTTCTCAGACGCAAATCTGATTGCTAAAGGAAGAAATCACAGTGATGCTCTGCACGTCTCGATCGAGTGCATGGGCACTAATTTGGCCCACGTACTGGTGGATATTGGGTCCTCATTGAATGTTTTGCCAAAGAAGGCATTAGACCGTCTGGACTGTGAAGGTTTGATTCTAAAGTCGAGCAATATTGTGGTTAGAGCTTTCGATGGGTCAAAAAGGATGGTGCACGGGGAGGTGGACGTCCCTGTTAAAGTTGGCTCCCAGACTTTTGCATCTACTTTCTATGTTATGGATATCCGACCATCATATTCTTTCTTGCTGGGTCGCCCTTGGATTCATAAGGCTGGGGAAGTGACTTTTATGCTCCATCAGATGTTAAAATATCCAGTAAAGGGGAAGATCGTCACGGTACAAGGTGAGGAGGAGTACATGGTGAGTCATCTTAATTCCTTTCGCTACGTGGAGATGGATGGGGAGTTCATCGAAACCCCGTGTCAGAACTTTGAAGAGGTCCCCCAGACTCTGGCGTCGACTGAAGTTGCTGCTGATAAATCTCCGATGAAGATGGCCTCCCTCAAGGATGCCAGGGCTGTAATTGAAAAAGGTGGGTGTGCAAATTGGGGTCAACTCCCTGATTTCGCATACAAAACTGACAAGTTTGGTTTTGGCTTTACTGCAGAGGCTCAAAGGGTTGTGCGGCACGCACGGATTTGAAGACCTCCTTTGCACATCAGTAATCAGGGAGTGAATGCAATTGAGGATGATGAAGAAGAGTCAGATATCGACAACTGGAACTACCTGACTATCAACAGTGGATTGAACAACTGGACGGTGAAGGACTTCGTGCCTGTTTCTTTTATTACACAGTAATACACTTTTGTTTTGAGATTTGTAACAGACAGTTTAAAACTTTATGGCCCGGTGCCTTGCCTGAGGCACCTTGGTTTTGTTTGTGAGGGCTTATTATTTATCATTTTCATATATCATCAATAAAGCATTGGACGCTTTCTTACATTATAAATTTTGCGCTCCTTGTTTTTCCTTTCTATCTCGCACTTTATCAAAACAGCTATTGTCTTACACACACTCACGTATCATAATGCAGATCCACATCCACTCTGGATCCCATTGATAACAACTCTGCTACTGCTAGTTATGACTTCGAAAATCCGATCAACCAAGCCGAGGACAAAGGTGAGGATGATTGTGTGGTACCTGGAGAACTTGCTAGATTGTTACTACAGGAAGAGAGGGCCATACAGCCCCATGAAGAGCCAGTGGAATCAGTGAATTTGGTTACCGAGAAAGACAGGAAAGAGGTCAGGATAGGTGCAAAGCTGGAGCCTAGTGTCAAGCAGCGGTTGATACAGATGTTATGCGACTATGTTGAGATCTTCGCTTGGTCTTACGAAGATATGCCTGGTTTAGACACTGATATTATGGTACACCGCCTGTCGACTAAAGAAGATTGTCCTCCGATAAAACAGAAGGTTCGCCGTATGTGCCCTGAGATGTCTGAGAAAATAAAAGGTGAGGTCATGAAACAGTTTGACGTCGGATTTCTAGCTGTTACTTCTTACCCACAGTGGGTTGCCAACGTGGTTCCAGTGCCTAAGAAGGATGGTAAGGTACGAATGTTTGTGGACTATAGAGATCTGAATAGGGCAAGCCCTAAAGACGATTTCCCACTGCCTCACATCGATGTTCTGGTCGACAACACCGCGCAGCATAAGATCTTCTCCTTTATGGATGGTTTTTCTGGTTACAATCAGATTAAGATGGCTCCCGAGGACATGGAGAAGACAAATTTCGTTACACAGTGGGGAACCTTCTGTTACAAGGTAATGCCTTTCGGGTTGAAGAATGCTGGGGCAACTTATCAGCGCGCCATGGTCACTTTGTTCCACGACATGATTCACCATGAGATAGAGGTTTACGTTGATGACATGATTGCAAGGTTCCAGACTGAAGAAGAACACCTTGACCATCTCCAGAAGTTGTTCGACAGGTTGAAGATGTACAAGTTGAGGTTAAACCCGAACAAGTGCACCTTCAGGGTAAGGTCTGGTAAGCTGCTGGGTTTCGTCCATAATGATAAAGGTATTCAAGTGGATCCTGCAAAGGTGAAGGATATACAGGAGATGCCAGCTCCCCGAACGGAAAAGGAAGTTAGAGGATTTTTGGGATGTCTAAATTACATTGCCCAATTCATTTCACATCTGACTGCTACTTGTGAGCCGATCTTCAAACTGCTGAAGAAAGATCAAGTAGTAAAATGGAATGATGAATGTCAAGCCGCTTTCGAAAGGATCAAAGAATACCTCCAATAGCCACTAATTATGATGCCTTCAGTTGAAGGAATACCTTTGATCTTATACTTGACTGTATTGGATAATTCAATGGGGTATGTGCTGGGTCAGCATGACGAGTCTGGCCGAAAAGAGCACGCTATTTACTACCTTATCAAAAAGTTTACCGACTGCGAGACTTGATACTCGTTGCTCGAGAAAACATGTTGCGCTTTGTCATGGGATGCTCGCTGGCTGAGACAATATATGCTGACTCACACTCCCCTATTGATATCAAATATGGATCCAATCAAGTATATCTTCGAAAAGACTGCTTTGTCCGGAAGAATAGCAAGATGGAAGATAATCTTAACTGAGTACGACATCCAATACACAACCCAGAAGGAAATTAAGGGGAGTGTATTGGCAGATCGTTTGGCGCATCAGGCCGTGGATAATTACCAATCCATGAATTTCGAGTTCCCGGATGAGAACATCATGTTGGTGACCGATTGTGAAGAACCTGGACCGGATGAAGGACCTGAGGAAGGATCCCGATGGTCTATGTATTTTGACGGAGCTTCAAACGCATTGGGTAATGGCATTGGTGTCGTGATCATATCCCCTGAGGGCTGTCATACTTTGTTCACCGCTCGATTATGTTTTAACTACACCAACAACATGGCGGAGTATTAAGCATGCATCCTGGGTCTACGAGCTACTATTGACCTAAGGATTAAGTTCTTGAGTGTGTTTGGAGATTCCGCTCTAGTGATCAGTCAGATCAAAGGCGAGTGGGATACGAAACACCCAAATCTTATTCTTTACAAAGAGTATGTGCTGACATTGCTTCCGCACTTTGAGGAGAACCCGTTAGCAGACGCGCTAGCTACTATGTCTTCTATGTTCAAAGTCAGGTGGGACAATGAAGCTCCCCAGATTACCATTGAGAGGTTGGACGAACCCGCGCATTGCTGTGACATTGAGACTGAAGAGGTGGCAGATAAACCCTGGTTCCACGAGGTAAAGAGATATCTTGAGGCTCAAGAGTACCCCGAGGGTGCATCTGTTAATGATAAGAAGTTCTTGAGAAGGTTCGCTGCAAAATTCTTCATCAGTAATGGGATTCTTTATAAGCGTAACCATGATTTGACCTTACTGCGATGTGTGGACAAGAGCGAGGCAGAAAGGATCATGGCAGAATTACATGAAGGTACCTTCGGAACTTATTCCAGTGGACATACCATGGCAAAGAAAATCCTACGGGCAGGATATTATTGGTCCACTATAGAAGCCGATTGTTATCATCACTCTCGGACTTGTCATAAGTGCCAAGTCTATGCTGATAAGGTGCATGTACCTCCAGTTCCTCTAAATGTTTTGACAACTCCTTGGCCTTTTGCAATGTGGGGCATCGACATGCTTGGCGAGATCAGACCTACGGCGTCTAACAGACATCGTTTCATTCTGGTAGCAATTGATTATTTCAGGAAGTGGGTTGAAGCAGCTTCCTTTTCTACAGTAACCAAGAACGTCATGGCACGATTCATCCGACACAATCTGATTTGTCGATATGGTGTACCAGATAGGATCATTACAGACAATGGTACAAATCTCAACAATACAATGATCACCGAGCTCTGCAAACAGTTTAAGATACAACATCACAACTCTTCTCCTTACCGGCCGAAGATGAATGGGGTTGTTGAAGCGGCTAATAAGAACATCAAGAAGATCGTGTAGAAGATGACGGTGACATACAAAGACTGGCATGAGATGTTACCATTCGCTCTTCGTGGGTACCGTACCTCAACACGGACTTCGACAGGGGCAACACCCTACTCTTTGGTGTATGGCATGGAGGCAATCCTACCCATTGAGGTCCAGATACCCTCTCTTTGGATTATGAAGAATGCAGGTTTGAGAGAAGACGATTGGATCCAGACCCGGCTTGATCAGCTGAATCTAATCGACAAAAAGAGACTTACTGCTATTTGTCATGGTCATACGTATCAAAAGTGGATGATCAAGGCTTTTAACAATAAAGTTAGACGACAAGAATATCAAGTCAGGGATTTGGTAATCAAACGCATCATACTACCGCAAGGTGATCCCAGGGGAAAATGGACCCCTACGTACGAAGGGCCATTTGTGGTTAAGAACATTTTCTCGGGAGGAGCTATGATTCTAACCACCATGGATGGTAACGACCTTCCTCACCCCATCAATGCAGACTTAGTGAAAAGATACTACGCATAATCTAAGACCCACTAGGTCGACTAGCCTAGGCAAAAATAAGGGCTTCCCGACAAACCAAAAGGGTTCGGGCAAAAGTAAGGGATGAAAATAAAAAAAACTGTACACCCGACAAGTCGAAAACCTGAAAAGGCGGCTTGGGCAAAAAAGGGTATCCCGGTGGACTGAAAATCCGAAAGGGCAGTCCAGGAAAAAATTAGGGATTAAAGCGTAGCACTATGTCTTATTGGATCATCTTGCGACCAGACTTTGGTATCGACTATCAAGCTCGGACGACGCCAATCAATCTGATCTACCTTCAACCAAGTAGCAAAGTGATGAGACGCTCGAAGATATAGAGCCAATAGCAGAGTTGGAACCTAGTGGGATTGTTCACATGGTTGTTTTTCTTTGTTTTTCACAAATTGTATAATTTCTATCTTTCAGAGGCGTTCTCTTACTAGGATGTCAGCCTCTTGTATAAAACGCCTATTACAGGCCAACTTCAAAATCAATAAAATTCATTTTACAATAATTTCAAAATTGTTTTTCTTTTCCTGTTTTGTTTTGCAACAACGTCCAATGAATCATTTTTGATATATGCATTTGAAAATGATTGTTTCTCATAAATATTTACATGCGAAACAAAAGACGATTACTGGTAATTTCAGGAACAGGGGAAAATAGAAATTCCCAAACCGGATAGTTGCTCTACCAATCAGGTACAGGAACAGAGCCAGCTTGAGAATATGGCTAAAAGTGCATGCACTCCCCACAGAGTAAAAGGTATCTAAAAACATGGATGTTAATGCTCCCCAAGCAGAGTTCATCCATCACCAACAATGGAAGACTATCCCTAGTGGAGTTTATTTCTTCCACAAACAGAAACTCAATCCCCAACAAGGTTCATTATCGCCAACAAATACCGCGAAGCCTGGAATCGACCAGATAGTGGTTTATCTTAAATTTAAGCTATGAAGCCCAGATTCGACCGGATAATAGTTTAATCCCCAACAAGTTATTGTGAAGCCTGGAGAACGACCAGATAGAAATGCGAGTTACTGTGAAGCCTGGATTACGACCAGATAGCAGTTCAAAGACACCATGAAGCCTGGAATCGACCAGATAGTGGTATATCATAAACACAAGCGGTGAAGCTCGGAGATTGACCAGAAAACAGCTTAACAAGGTATTGTAAAGCCTGGAAATCGACCAGATAGCAGTACAGGACACCATGAAGCCTGGATTCGACCAGATAATGGTATAAGACATCGTGAAGCCTGAATTACGACCAGATAGGGGTAAAAGACACAAGCCTGGAACTACGACCAGATAACAGTGAGGGGCACTACAAAGCTTGGATTTCGACCAAATAGCAGTCTACCCGGCCAATTACTATGAAGCCCAGTAATCGACCGGATATTAGTAGGCCTTAAAATCAAATGGAAGCCCGGATGCGACTGGATAACCACTTGATTTCTTTTGAAGCCTGGAACACGACCAGATAAGAAGTAAGAAGTTGCGAACCCTAGATTACAACCAGATAGCGGCAAAGGACTGAAGCCTAGAATCAACCAGATAACAGCATAAGACATTGTGAAGCTTGGGTTTCAACCAAATAACAGTTTACCTGGACAATTACTAAGAATCTCGGAATCGACAGGATATTAGTGTGCCCTAAATTTAAGTTGAAGCCCAGATGCGACCGAATAACAACTTAATTGCTTCTGAAGCCTGGAGTACGACCAGATAAGAATTGAGAAATTGCAAAGCCTGGAGAACGATCGGATAGCAAGTTTAATCTCATCCCCCCGTTAAGTCACTGTAAAGCCTGGAGCACGACCAGATAGCAGTCGATCTTATAACTATGAAGCCTGAATCACGACCAGATAGTAGTTCATTTTCACCTCTTCGACCAAGAGACGATTCCCCAATAGAATAACGGACGACCGAAGCTCCTAAAATTCAACTTTCACCAAGACAGAGACCAGTATTCCCCAGCGAAGTCCTCCTCAATAACAGGTATACAAGCTCTCACAAAGGAATCTCTTATGCGATCGACACTCCTTCGGATAGCATCTTTAAGCCCATCCTCCGTCATCAATCTCCAAATGGCATCCATAAGCCAATTCCCTACATCACCATACAAGTACCACTTCATACGAGTGCAAATTTCTGGGCACTCTAGTGTTCAATCATCTTCCACCTTCGGATCACGAAAGGCAAGCAAGCCAATCTACATCCTCAGGTTTAAGAAGATTGAACAGGGGCAGCTGTTGTATCCCAAAATTTTCCCTCCCATATTTCTCAATACATTTCATTTAAGATCCACAAATTGCTCAAGGAAGTCCAAGAGTTGACCAGACAAACTCTCTCCTAAGGGAGTCTACCTCAAATTAGGGTTTCAGTTTGCACCAAGATGTTTGATTACAAAGGATCCCAAGTTCTCACCATTGTCCTAATACGTTCTCAAGATCATCCATGTCAAGTTTCAAGCCTTGCAGAGGAAGTTTTCTCAGTCAATTGCTCAAAGGCCTGAAAATCGACTGTGTTAGGACAAAAGTCAATTGTGTACTACATACAGTAAAACTTAAAGATTTTTGGTCAACATCCTCATTTTGAAGTATTATTCATCATTTGATCAAGGTTTGATCATGATTCCTCAAGGATTACTCACAATTCATTAAAACTCAAAAGTTGCTAAATTAGGGTTTTGCAGGAAAAGTCAACTCAACTTTGACCAAGCATAATTTTATCATACTTTATCAAGAATGACCCATCCAAAGCTAATTTTGAAGAGGATGTGATTCCATACAATTCATCTTCATCTCCCAAGTTCAAAAAATGCACTCACAAGAAGATATAAATTTGGACATTATAGGTCATTTTGAAAAGTCAACAAAAACACCTTTTTTTTGCCAAAGCTTTGTACATGAACATGGAATACTCAATTGAGTTGATACCAAACGGGTTGCTTAGAGGACATCTTGAGCTTTCTAAAAAGTCCAAGAACACATCTCTAGGATCAAAATTGAAGGAGTTATGCATTGGCAAAGTTGACCTTTTTTGCAAAATTGCCAAAAGTCAAAAGTGGCCAAAATTGCAATATTTGTCAAATGGGCCCAACTTTTTGTGCTTGTATTGAGTTGGTAATATGATCCACGACCCATGATCCTTCCCACTTGTCTTTATTTTATTGATGTCATTTATTTTTATTTTTATTTCAATTAATTTAATTTAAATCAAAATAAAATCATGAAAATATCAAAACTAATCAAGGATTGAGATTTTGTGCATGTTTAGGTCTCTTATACAGCTGGGAAGAGAATCAAATCGTGCAAGGGTCATTTGGATACAAAAATATTGAGTTTTACTTGATTTAGAAAGATTTTAATAAGGATCAAATCATGATTCAATCACCTTAATTGAAAAAGATTTGAAGCAAATTTGTAACCCTAATCCATTCAAGGGTACATATAGAACATGTGCAGACCAAAAAAGAGAGGATTGGAGGCGTGAGAAGCTGAAAGAAAACTTGCAAAAACTCAACAAAAGTGGTGAATCAAATTCCAATTTCCAGGCTTCTTCAAGCCATTCCAAGCTTACCATTTGCTTGCTGGGCATCTAAGGACTCTATCCCAATCATTAGCAAGCGTTTTCGTGCCTAGATACGCACTGTAAGTATCCCACGAACTCCATGTTTTCTTGAAATTGAATCTCATAAATCTGGCATTGTTAGCATGACTTGTTTATATATTCTGAATCCTTGAAACATTTGCAAGATAATGATAATAATTAATTGCATTTTTATCAACCATACAAAAAGTTGCCATGATTAGGGTTTAGGTTTCGTTTTTAGGTATTTTGCTTGCAGGAACAATTAGCCATGGAGAGTGGTACCATGATGCTTATGAGGTTGCCACGAGTTGATTGGTACCACTGGAATTGATTTATGATGCGTGCAGTGAATTTTGGAAGATTACAGGGTTGTACCTACGCCCTTTTGTCCGTAGGTAAAAGTTTCCAAACTTTTAGCAACGGAAGGAGGTAGAAGATGATGGCGTGGCGTGGTGTGATTTTCCCATTCAAAAATTCACGCATTTTTATTATATTAATTTGCATTTCCAATATAATGTTTGTTTCCTATCCTTTGTACAACACAACGCGCTAGCTCAGTTGGTCAGTGGACGTGGGAAATTGCCAAAGGGCCTGGGTTCGATCCCCAGGTCCCCCATACTATTTCATGATTTTGTTTCTTGCATAATCAGGCACATGTGCATACAAGGTGACCACCATACGCCTCAATCTTCAACCACCAGATCTCCAACAAGCTGGTCCATGATGCACTCTAGTCAAGCCAATGCATGGGATCTGAAAAGTCAAACATGGACCAAGGATTATTGTGCTAAGAACTGCTATTGCACCCCCCATTTTGCTTTGATACCAGGCCCATCTCTCTTTTCTTTTATATATTTTCTTTTATTTATTTATTTAAATTCTTTCATTTAATTATTTTCTAACATAAAATTAATTATTTTTTACAAAAACTCATAAAATCAATTTTCAACAATTTAGATTTAGGTTTTATTTTTGTCAAATTTAATTTAATAATTAGTTTAATTTAATTTTAGGGTAATTTTAACTATTTTGTAAATAAATTAAAATCAATTAGAAAATTAGGATTTGTTTGATTTAATTTTTATTTTCTTTTCTTAAAATAACAAAAATATAAAAATAGGTCAAATTAATTACTTTTCTCAAATTAAATTAATTAGTAACTAGGTTTATATTTATTCATTAAAACCTTATTTTCTTAAAATAATCAAAAACAACAAAAAATGATTTTTCTTTCAATTAGGTTTAGACGGGGACAAAACCCTAATTATTCCTCGTTCTCGATTAATCACGCGCATTTATTATTTTTACGATATTAATGTACCTGCTCATGGTATGTAATAGTTTAATTGGGACTTTTCGTTTATTTATCGTTTTACGGGTTTTTGGCTATGTAATTAATCCCCCTCCCTGAAGCCTTGTAATAGGGTAGTTTTATTTCTCGCATATTAATTTTCGTAAATATTAACTGTTTGATGTATCATAATAGGATTGCATGACAAGAATGTATGTTAATTTTAAAATGGTTAGTAAACCCTAAATGTGCAAAGATAATAACTGAAATCAAATCACTCGCACATGCGCACTCCTAGGTTATATTCTCACTTCGGTTGCCTTCGATAAATGATCATTAAGTATAGGATATTTTAATGGTCACCCTCTTGTCTAAACAAAGATCAAAAGTCCCGTTCGGAAAATGTTGCCTCAGAAATGTTGCCTCGGAAATGTTGCCTCGAATATGATCTTAAGACACCAGGGTTATTACTAAGACGTCCTAACATTGCTTTAGTGATCGTACGTCCCTTTCGAATTGACCCTTACAACTCCAACAACGGTGTTACCTACTCTTTAATAGTGGGATAGCGTTGTCTAAAGGAAACAAGAATAGAAACATTCTTTTCTTGAGTAGGTAGATGCTAGTAGGTACTTGCTCAAAAATCAAACTTTTTCACACTTCCACTCTTTTTAAACCAAATTTTCAAAAATACTTCGTAACACTCTTGAAGATAGAAGCAAGGGTTAAAATGAAGTAAAACAAAAAACTTTTCAAAACACACAAACACAGAAGCAATTTTTAAAATGATGACCAAGTACCTAAGAGCCCGTAGAAAACTACGGATAATAAAGGTGCTAATACCTTCCCTTTCTATAATCTACCCCCCGTACTCAAAATCTCGAGAAAGGAATTTTTCTGTGCTTTTTTCCTTTCCAGTTGGATAAAATAAAAGTCGGTGGCGACTCTTGTTTACCGCGACATTTTGCGAACATAAACGCAAAACGCAAACCAGCATTTCAAAACAGTCAGTTCTACCACCATATCACAGTTACTTATGAAAGATTGAACACTGCATTTGAAGGACGAAGCAGGAAATCTGATCGCCTGTGTCAAAATGGAAAGAAATCAAATGTACAAACTGATTCTTAGGAACGTTTGGGAGAAATGTATACAAGTCGAAATGCAAGACAAAGCATCACTATGGAATATGTGCTTTGGTCATCTACATCATGCTGGTTTGAGAAGGACGGAAAAAAGGAACATGGTGCATGGAATACCAGACATGGATTATGATGGAAAGTTTTATGAAGAATGTGTGCTCAGCAAACAAACAAGAACCTCATTTCAAAAGAAGGCAGAATATCAAGCTAAACATATTCTCGAATTGATTCATACTGACATATATGGGCCAATCACTCTAGAATCCTTCAGTCGAAGAAGGTACTTCATTTACTTTATCGACAATTTCTCACGAAAGACCTGAGTTTATTTATTGAAAGAAAAATATGAAGCATTAGAGGTGTTCAAAAAGTTTAAAGTAATGACGGAGAAGGAAACAGACAGACATATCAAAGCAGTTCGATCTGACAGAGGTGTTGAGTACACTTCGACGGCCTTTATAAAGTATTGTGAAGAGCAGGGCATACGAAGATTCCTAACTGCACCATATTCACCTCAGTAAAATGGTGTGGCTGAAATAAATAATCGAACTATTCGTGATATGATTCGATCAATGCTTAAAAGCAAGAACATGTCAAAATAATTTTGAGTAGAAGCTGTACAATGTGATGTTTATATTCAGAATAGATGTCCAAATTCGAAGTTAGAAGATAAAACACCACAAGAGGCATGGAGCGGATAAAATCCAACAATTTCTCATCTCAAAGTATTTATTAGTGTAGATTATGCACATGTACCATATCAACAAAGAACAATACTTGAAGGCAAAAGTCAGAAGTACATATTCATTGGATTTGATGAGAAGACAAAAGGGTACAAGCTATTCGACCCCATAAGCAAGAAAGTGATCGTGAGTAGAGACGTTCGAATAAACGAAGCAAGCAAGTGGGACTGTAACAATTCGACAGAGGTTATTGACGCAGTCGAAGAAACATTTGTAGCTGTACCAATAAGCATTTCAATAGAACATGAAGATACTAAAGATGAAAATGAACCTCTACAACCCAGAATGCGATGTTTGCAAGATTTATATGATTCTAAAAATGAGGTACATCTTGTGTGCCTTCTGGAAGATGCTAAAAACATCAGTGCCGAAGAAGCTTTATGAGACAAGAAGTGGAAAAGTGCCATGGACGAAGAGATTAGAGAAATAGACCACAACAACACCTGGGAGCTAGTCGAATTGCCAAAAGGTAGTCAACTCATTGGTATAAAGTGGGCATTCAAGAAAAAGATGAATGCTCAAGGAGAAATTGAAAGATTCAAAGCGCGACTTGTTGCGAAGGGATACAAACAAAAAGCGGGAATTGAATATCACGAAGTGTTTGCACCTGTTGCAAGAATGAAGACAATTCAATTGCTCATTTCTCAAGCAACTCAATTCAAATGGCCAATATTTCAAATGGATGTCAAGACAACATTTTTGAATGGTGTGCTCGAAGAAGAAATCTATGTCAAATAACCACTTGGGTATATGAAGATTGGAGAAGAGAAGAAGGTACTGAAATTGAAGAAAGCGCTATATGGGCAGAAGCAAGCACCACGAGCATGGAACACACGCATTGACACATATTTGAAAGAGAATGGATTCGAGCAATGTCCTTATGAACATGCCCTCTATGTGAAGAAAAATGGAAGTAATGTATTACTTGTTACTCTCTATGTTGATGACCTTATTTTTCTAGGCAGTGATATTCAGATGATAGAAGAATTCAAGAGCACCATGACACGCAAATTCGAAATGAAAAACTTAGGTCTGATGAGATTCTTTCTTGGTTTGGAGGTTCGACAAGAAGAAACTGAAATCTTTATCTCACAAGAAAAATATGCAAAAGATATCTTGGAGAAATATAAGATGAAAAACTGCAATCCAACTTCGACGCCAATGGAACCAGGTGCAAAACTGTCAAAATTTGATGGAGGAGAACGTGTCGTAGTAAGAAAATATCGAAGCATGGTAGGTAGTCTTCACTATCTCACATGCACAGGGCCAGAAATTTCATTAAGTGTTGGCATTGTAAGTCAATTCATGGAGGAGCCAGTACACACACATTAGAAGGCATTGAAATGAATTCTAAGGCACATCCAAGGAACAGTGTCACTTGGAATGTTTTATTCAAGAACAAAAGGCTACAAGTTAGTTGGTTATTCTGATAATGACTGGTGCAGAGATATAGACGATCAAAAAAGCACTTCTGGATATGTGTTATTCATGGGAAACACAACATTTACTTGGCTTTCAAAGAAGAAACTGATAGTAACACTTTCGACATGTGAAGATGAATATATGGCAACATCTTGGTGCGTTTGTCATGCAGTATGGCTTAGAAGAATGATGAACAAGATGGAGCTAAAATAGGAAGGTGCAACAATAATACAAGTGGAGAACAAATCAGCAACCAAATTGGAAAAGAATCCAGTGAATCATGAAAGAAGCAAACACATTGACGTTCGCTTCCACTTCATTCGAGAACATGTGAAGGAAGGAAGTGTCAAATTGAAGCATGTAGCAAGCAATGATCAAGCAACAAATATCTTCACAAAACCATTACGAAGGAAATTTTCGACAGAGGAAAGAAAATGATAGGCATGATGGATGGAAGAAACATTTAAGTTTCCAGAGGAGTTTTGATGAATAAACTTTAATGTCATTAGTAGTGGGTTTTCTTATTAAATAAGGTAGTAGGAAGGTTAAGAACCAAATCTAGAAGGTCAAGAGATAGTAGGTTATAATTGTTTTTATTAGTAGCAGTTATTTTCTTAGAATAGTAGAACTCTTTGGATCTATATAAAGACCAAGATTGTATTTTATTTTCAGAACAACAAGATATAAAAGTTTGCCTCTTTCTCTAACAAAACTTTAATCGAAGCTTGCTCCTGATTTAACAACTTATCCTCTTTGTGTATAAACCATACATGTAATCTATTTTCTAATTAATGAAAGAGTTGATTCGTGTTGGTGCAAGGTGATGGAATTAAGGAAGAAGAGAGAAAATGATAAATGCTAAAAGTTGCTACTAATGATTGGCAAAAGGAATTGTATTAATTAATAAAACCTAGTACACCTATTTATACACAAAAGTAGTAAAGATAAGAATTCCCCATATGCCCTAAAAAGAATATCCCAAAAATAGCAAATACTAAATTACCCCTTTAATACCATCCCATAATTTAGTATCTATCAGAAATTAACAACACCAATTTCATTTCTCAAACGAAGAAATTGGTCTATTTTTATTGCCTTCGTCAGAACATCTGTCATCTGCTTCTGAGTGCTACAGTGCAGAACGTCTAACACTTATTACTGCACTTGCCTTCTCAGAAAATGATACTTCATCTCAATATGCTTGCTCCTTCCATGCAACACTAGATTCTTGGCAAGATTGATTGAAGACTTGTTATCAATCAACAACTTTAGAGGTTTCTCTATCTCAATCTTCAAATCCTCCAGAAGATTCAGAAGCCAAACAACTTGACATGCAGCTATAACCAAGAAATTGACCTCCCAGAAACTTGAACAAGTGACCAGAAGTACTTCTTCTGTCAACTCTATCTCCACACCAGTCAGAATCAGAATAACTCACTAATTCTGGTTCTATCTTTCTTCCAGAAGGAAATAGCACTCCATATTTCAGATTTCCCTTGATATACCTCAGAATCCTGAGAGCAGCTTGGTAATGAGACCACTTTGGTTTCTTCATGAATCTGCTAACCATTCCCACTGCATAGAAAATGTCAGGTATGGTATTGCACAAGTACCTGAGAGAACCAACCAACTTCTTGAAGGTCGTAGCATCTACATAATCACCATCAGAATCAGAATCCAATTTATGATTGGTTTCTGATGATGTCACAGCAACTTTGCAATTCTGTAGCTTAAATCTCTTTAGAAGTTGAAGTTCATACTTTAGCTGATGTAGAATGATACCTTTCTTTGAGTACAAAATCTCCATTCCTAGAAAATATACCATATTTCCCATATATGTCATCTCAAATTCATTCATCAAAACTTCTTTGAACTTGATTATATCTTCTAGACAACTTCATGTTAGCAATATGTCATCAACATATAGACATACCAGAATCATATTACCACCAGAATGTTATACATACACGCCATATTCCATCTCACATTTCAGAAACTTCTTCCTCTTGAAAAACGAATCAATTTTCAGATTCCAAGCTTTGAGCGCTTTTTTCAGTCCATACAAGGCTTTATGTAACATGTATACCATCCATTCCTGATTATTTTTCACAAATCCAGGAGCTTGTGACACATATACCTCTTCTTGTAACGGGCCATTCCGAAATGTAGACTTCACATCCAGATGTATCAAAGGCCAATTTCTATTTGTAGCTAAAGCAATCACCAGTCTGATTGTTTCGTGTCTAGATACAGGCGCAGACACCTTAAAGTAATCTAGCCCAGGTTTCTGAAGAAAATCTCTAGCCACTAGTCTAGCTTTGTGTTTTCCAATTGATCCATATGGCTTAAGCTTCACCTTGAAAACCCATCTGACGCTGATGGCTTTCTTCTTTTCTGGAAGCTTTGTCAACTTCCAAGTTTTATTTCTTTCAATAGCCTCAAGTTCTTCCTTTATGGAATTCAACCATACTTTCTTCTTGAGAGCTTCTTCAATACCCACTGGTTCAGAATCTACTAACATGGCACACTGAACGACTTCTCCTTCAGAATCTACTTCAGTACCATGCAACATGCTAAAATCTGCAAACCTACTTGGTATTTGTCTGATTCTCTGTAGCCTCTGAACTTGTTCTGAAGCTTCTATAGAACTCGGAACAATGCTAGCTTTTGGACCTTATCCAGAACTACTTCCTTCAGAATTACCACCTTCAGAATTCCTTCTGGAAGCTTGTCCTCCAGATCCTATGTCTTCAGAGTTTTCCCTTCTAGAAATATAATCACCACCGGATTATGGATCATCATCAGAATCTGGATTAGAATCAGATCCACTATCAGAGTCTTCAGATTCATCTTCTGACTCTGACTCGTCTTCAAAACTTTCTGAAGAATCTTCAGAAACAAAATCTAGTGTTGGCGCTACACCAGAATCTGATTGAGACTTGTTCTAATCCCATGTTTCTGACTCTTTCACAATATGGTCTCTGCTGATTTTAACTTTGTTGGTTTCTGGAAAATAAAGCTTATATGAACATGTACTATGGTACCTCACCAGTAACATTACTTTGCTTCTATCATCCAATTTCCGTCTTCTAGCTTCTAGAACGTGTTTGTAGCATACAGAACCAAACACCCTCAGATGCCTAACACTTTGCTTGTCTCCAATCCACTTTTCTAAAAGGAACAATTTCCTTCAGCTTCTTCAGTGGACACCTATTCAGAACATATGTTGATGTGGCAACAACTTCTCCACATAACACGTGAGGTAGCTTCTTCTCTTTTAGCATACTTCTGGTCATATCAAGCAAAGTTCTGTTTCTTCTTTCAGCAAGACCATTGTGCTAAGGAGTATATGGATCAGTAACCTCATGTTCCTTACATTTTCTCACAGAACTTTTGGAACTCTGTAGAGGTATACTCACCTCCACCATCCATTCTCAGAATCTTCAACTTCTAACCACTCTGCTTCCCATCCTTCAACTTGAACTTCTAGAACTCAGTGAACACTTCATGTTTGAACTTGATGAGTGTTACCCATGTCATTCTTGTGAACTCATCCACAAAAGACACAAAATATTTGTTTCCTCCAAGTGAAGATACTGGAAATGGTCCACACACATAAAATTTGTACTACTCCCAAAGCATGCTTTGCTCTGGGGGATACTTCTGATGCAAATGGCAATCTGGGTTGCTTGCCTTTCATGCATATCTCACATGACTTCTCAGGCTTTACAATATTCGAAATGCCATGTACAAGCTTCTTAGAACTTAGATTCCCTAAGCTTCTATAGTTCATGTTCCCCAACCTCTTGTGCCACAACTTACTGTCACCTTCAGCTCCTTCTACACTAAGACACTCTGCTTCAGTAGTTTCTACATTCACTTTGAATGTTCTGTTTCTTCCCTGCTCAGACTTCATAATCAACTTCTGATTTAAATCATATAATGTTAAGAGGTTGTCTTTCATAACAACTGAGAAACCTTTCTCAATGAGCTGACCCATACTCATCAGATTGCTTTTAATTCCTGGAACATACCAAACATCTTTGATCAGAATGTTTTTTACATTCTTCACTTTGACTCTGACATTTCCCATACCTTTTGCATTAAGATACTTATCATCAAAACATATGATATTTGTTCTCCTTCTGGAGTCAAAGTCTATCAGCCATTGTTTGTTCCTAGTCAAGTGGTTTGAATAGCCAGTGTCCATATACCACCAATCTTATGAACACTTTTCATCAGAATCAGAAGCCATCAGTAGCACATGTTCATCATCAGAATCTCCACTGGATATATTTGCTTCTTTTGATTTCCTTCCCCTGTTTTTATAATCTCTGGAAAAATGGCCAAACTGTTTACAACAGTAACATTGAACCTTCTTCTTGTCACACCTTTCCTTTCCCTTATGATATTTCTTTTCATCAGAAGTTGAGGTTTCTGACTTATGGAATTTATCACCACGTCTATTCTGCTTTTGGTCCTTCTTGACAAAAGAAGCCTTCAGAGCTTGCTCCACTTCCCTCTCAGAAGTTCTTTCAGTCAGATGCAACTCCTGCGCTTCTAAACTACTTTTCAACTCTTCTATTCTCATAGTTTCCTGATTTTTAGAATGTTCAATAGAAACAACAATGTAATCAAACTGAGGAGTAAGTGTCCTCAGAATCTTCTCTATGATTGCCTGTTCAAAAAGTGTTTCTCCACAAGTTTTCATCCCATCAGTGATTAGAATCATTCTAGAGATGTACTCAGAAACTTTTCATTGTTCTTCATGTTGAGATTCCAATATTGTTTTCGTAGAGATTGAAGCTTCACCTTATTCACTGACGCGTCAACACCGTAACATCTGACCAGTATATCCCATGCCTTTTTCGACATCATCGAATCAACAATCTTCTCAAACACACTTTCATCCACACATTGATGGATATAGAACAGAGCTTCTGATCCCTCCTCCTCGTAGCTTTTTCTGTAGATCTTTGTTCTTCAGTAGCATCTGCTTCTACTGGAACATAACCATTAGTAACAAGATCCAGAACATCCTGAGCACCAAACAGCACACGCATCTGTATCATCCATCTGTTCCAACTTCTGCCATAAAAAAATGGAAGTTTAGTGTTCTAACTGCTGCCTTCACTCATCTTAAACCTTGCACAAATCTCAGATCTCACTCAATGTTTCCCAAACCCACAAAATCAGTGTGATTTTGTTCAGATTTTTGTTCAAGATTTAACAGAAATCAGGAACCAAAAATCAAACACACAACTCACTATCACTCGTGTTTCCCAGAATTTCAGAATAAACCAAGAGCTCTAGATACCAATTTGTTGGTGCAAGGTGATGGAATTAAAGAAGAAGAGAGAAAATGATAAATGCTAAAAGTTGCTATTAATGATTGGTAAAAGGAATATTATTAATTAATGAAACCTAGTACACCTATTTATACACAAAAGTAGTAAAAATAAGAATACCACATAGACCCTAAAAAGAATATCCCAAAAATAACAAATACTAAATTATCCCTTTAATAATTCGGTTATTACTCTTAGTTTTCTGTTACATTGCTTCTTTTCCATGGATTTCGATGGTGAATGCTTCACCATTAACAAGAAGGATGCATGCACAAAGGAAAAGAGACTTTGGTTATTGGGGGCAGTAGTAACATAAATAATGAGATTCCAAAAGTGGGTATTAATGGAATCAATCGGGGTGGTAATGGAGACGAAGGACATTGGAAAATTGTCCAGAAGGCTCGATGGAATAGGAGGTCTACTGACGACCGAAAAGTAACATGTCCGTAGAAAAGTAATGGTATAGTTCAAGTGGGATCTGTAGCGGTAGAAATATTTAAGACTAATCCATTGGATTGACTAGACTTATACATATCAAAATAAAAATCACCACCACGCTTTATTGTTTCCAAAGGAATGGGAAAAGAGCGAGTAACCCAAAAAGAGGAGGAAAGATTCAAGGTAAGGGGGTTGGTTATGCAAAGGGAAGGTATTAGCATCCTAAACATCTACGGTACTCCACAGGAACCTCTTTGTAAAATCTGTATATTTTGTCTATAAAATGTTGTGTAAAAAATAGATGGTGGATGTGAGAAAAGAAATATATTTTTTTAATGATTTTTGCACTCGCCCCGGTTGCGAACCTTTAGTGCCTACGTACCACCTTCCGTTCAATAGGGGATCAGGGTACACGTAGTTCCTCTTTTAAAAGTTTTAAAACACAAGTGTGTTGATTGATTTTATGTGATAAGATATCATTGTCGTATCCGTGTGGAAAACATATTTACTATCCACAATCATGAGAAAGGAGAATCTGCATCATCTCAAAGTGGAGGATATGGCTTGGATTTTAAAATCAACAATGCCTCACTCAACACCTATGATGCGGTGGAGAACTGACTAGAAGTTTTTGTGTTTCGTTCGCACTTGTGCGGTTAGCAAGAGTCGCCACCAACTTTTCTTTTATCCAAAAGGAAAGGTGAAAAAGCACAGGAAAGACCTTTCGAGATTATTCTCGGGTTCGGGGGGTAGATTATGAAAAGGGAAGGTGTTATCACCCTTTTCATCCATGGTTTTCCATGGGCTCTTAGTTACTCGTTTAGATCACTTGCTTTTGTTTGATTGTGTGCTTGTGGTGTGAGTTTTGAAAGTATTTTGGAAAGTTTCTTTGTAACGGTTATCGTCTCTATAAGAACGTATACAAATTTTTGTTTCGAAAAATGGTTCAAAGATGTGTTTGTGAATCGTGTTTTGAAAAGTGTTTTAAAAAGAAGTTTTGAAAAGAGGTTTTGCAATGGTTCTCGTCTCTATAAGAACGTATACAAAATGTTTTATCTTTTTGAAAATGTTTGGACATGGAAGTGTAGGTGTGAAAGTTTTTGTCGTGAGCAAGCGAGTAACTAAGAGCGAATCTATTTACTCGAAAAGTCTTAAATTGTTCTTTTATTCTTCCTTCTAATGGTGCTATCTTACCATGGATTTGGTAAGAAGCCCCATCCTTGGATGTGAAGGGACAGGCGCAGGTCAATTTTACAATCACTGAAGGCAACTTGTGAGACGCTCTAGCAATTTTGTAAGGGACGAGATCATTTTATCGAAGGCAACATTGAGGGTCATCAAGAGACTACGATATTTGTTTATTGAAGGATCATTTGCTAGAGTGTCTCATATTCGAGGGACATGATTGTATTTCTGAGGCAACAAGCAAGGTTACCCTAGAGGTGCGCGTGTGAGAAAGTGTGTTGATTTCAAGTTATTTTATTCTTGGATTAGGTCATTGAAACAACCGGCTGAAAACATCAAACAATGAAGTCGCCATCGAACGTCTTTTATCCCACATGTAGGTAAAGGTAAACATCGAGAAAACCTGAGGAAGGGAGAAGTCACGGTCTTGCGACCGAGAGATCGGGTAAGGGAGTCTGTTACGCGAGGGGAAGGTATTAGCACCCCACACGCTTGTAGTACTCTACGGTATCCACTCTTGTTATCTATCTTATGGATGTGTTTAATCTATGCTTACTATCTATTATACTACTGGGGGATGCATGCAAAATAAGGAGAAAAGAATGTAGGGAAAATAAAATTGTGCTCTCTTGGGCCCTACCCCAATGCCTACGTATCCGTTTTGAGGAATCAGAGCTACCGTAGTTCGGCTCATATGTTTTTGTTTGTTTGTGTTTTTTGTGGACGAAGTTAATTCCACCTTCTGCCGCAGCTCGACCTTTGGAGACTTATGCGTTGGTACATAGGTAAATTAATCGTGTCCTCACCTGAAAAGAGTTTTTTTAAATTAAAGGTGCTCGAGCGCACAAAAGATTTGAGTTGGTTTATATTTTGTTGTAGATGTTTTTTGTGGACGAAGTTAATTCCGCCTTCTGCCGCAACTCGACCTTTGGAGACTTATGCGTTGGCACAGAAGTAATTTAATCGTGTCCTTACCTGAAAAGGTTTTCTTAGAGAAATGGTGCTCGAGCACACAAAATGGTTTGAATTTGTTTTGTATTTTTGTTGTAGATGATGACTGATTGACCTCAAGAGAGAGATATTAGCCATTTTTCTACTTAGTCATGAAAGGAGTCTTTGAGAATTAAACCACACCTATGCTTGAGATGAAGAACAATAAGATCGAGAAGAGACCCACTTATCATTCCCGTACTAAGCAAAAGCATGATTCTCATCAATAGTTTTTTAAGTGTTTTGAATTTTGAAAAGAAAGAGAAAGTTTTTGTTTTAGATGCGTATGCGAAAGGGAAATAAAAGTCAAAAGGAGACTAGCTTACTTCTAAACCTAATGTTATTATGTATCGTTAGACCTAAAGTTAGAATTTTGAGGGAATTATACATAATGGTAGCATGCATATGATTTGTGATAAAGTACGGAAATGAAGAATAAAATAGAGTTGTGACGATACCGAACGGAGAAGGTCCGTTGCCTCTTCAAAGTTGTGCAAGCGGTAAGAGAATTCTATCAAAGTTTCCTTGGGCGAGTGATTGAAGAATTCACCCCGAGCATTCCACATTGCAAGAGTTATGTCGATGCTATCACAAAAATATTGACTAGAAAATGGCAATAAAAATGATTATCAAATATGAAAAATAAAATAGTAAAAAAAACTCTAATTGAAATTCTAAAAAAGAAATTCCAAAGAATTCTAAAATATTCTATTGTTTTGTATCATCCCACCACCAATTAATCAACAATTAATAGGAGAAAAAAAATTTAACCGAATAATTGAATGAGAGGTGAAATCAGGGGGTGCACGTTGATTCAAGGAGTGTTGGAAGGTAAGGGCGCTAGGCCCAACTGGTTGAGCCCATGACCAGTTTTTTGTTTGCAAATTTGTTCCAAAAAGATAGTAAAACGGGCCTAGCAAAGAGAGTATTCGGCCCATTCATTAGCAGACCATAACATATTTTTATCTTTTTCATTGTTTTGCTAGAAAGCAATAATAATTAAAAAGAACAAAAGAAATAGGAAATTGGAAAGAGGCGTGAAATTAGGGTTAGGACTAGTTATCTTCTTCTCTTTCACTTAGCGGCGCCGCTTCACTCCAAACTTCTCTTCCTTCCTTGCTCAGCGAACATCACCGTCATGAAATATTCTCCTTCGTTTAACCGCCGTCTCAGTTTGAAGCTCGACCTCCGTCTTCACCTCATGTCTCCGTCTTCTCAATCTTCATCTTAGTCAAGGTTCATCTCAACTCCGCATGAACTCCGGCTACCACGTCACAGCGTTTGAGCTGGACTCCATCTCCGACTCATCTTTCCTCCGTCTCAATTCGATCTCCTCATCTCTCTGTTTCGGTCAAATACGCCATGCATCATTCGCTCTTCTCTCTTTCTAATCTCAACCATTGTTTAAAAGAACAAAATGAAGATTGCAAGGACGCCGGATTTCAAAGGCTTACCAAGGTTCATGCGACACAACTTCATCAGTGAGAAGAGATGAAATCGATTCAAGTATGGCTTATGAATATCTTAGTACTTTGATTTTGTTGTACCTTAACTTCTTCTCTTTCTTCTGTGATACTGTGGTCCTTTGCATTCTCACTGCATTTTCCCGTGGTATGAACCAAACGTTGTATGAAACACTTATGTCATGGTTGTTCTGTTGATGTTGCAGAACATTGATGATGGCGGTACAAAGAAAAATGATGTTGAATGAAGGTATTGATGCAGATTGTTGCAGAGAGAATGCATATGTTTCATATTGGAGATGTGATTTCACCTTGCTACGGTTCAGAGAGAGAGAGAGAGTCGATGAAGATAGATCCAAGAGTCTTAAAGATATAGCGATGATGAAGGTTTTTTCCAGAAAATAGAGAGTTTTAGGGAAGGTGAAGTTTTGAGAATTACGATTTGTTGAAGATGAAGATTGGTATGATTCTGCAGAGAGAGAGGGCATAAATAATTGAGAGGAGTTTTTTGGTGGTTCTTCTGCAGATATTGAAGAAGTGTGAATGGAGGAAGTGAGAATTAAATGTAATAATCTGAGTTTTTTCTATGTTGAATTGTATATATATAATGAATTTTTCTGCCATTTGTTATATATCTTCTGTTCTGAATCTGATTATGTTATGCTGGAAGTTTGTTATAGTTAGGAGGTTGGTAGTATCTGTTAGGAATTTTTTTGGTTGTTTGACAGTTGGTTACGGTTATAGGAAGTTAGTTAGCAGTTAGTTAAGCTGTTAGAAAAGGTTTTGTTGGAGATTCTTTTTGGGCTTTCTGTTATGATTGGTTATGGAGGGATCTTTCTATTTTTGTTAGCAGTTAGGGAAATGGTTTTGACAGTTAAGGGTTGTTAGAAAATGGTAGTTGGAATTTGTTATGTGCAGGTTTTTTTTAGAGAATGGTTAGGGAAAATTTTGTTTTGGCTATTGTAGTTTGTTTGTTATTCTGTTAACAGTTACAGCAGGACTGTTTTGGAATTGATAATAACTGTTTCTCTTTGTTGTGTAAATGTTCAGGATTGCTTTGGATTGAAACAAAAGGCATAGATCATGGAAAATTACAATACGCCGGTTTGGTCATGAAGAAGGTAATGAAGATGGAAGCAACAAGGTTGCATTTCAAACACGACAAGGCCACACAAAAAGCGATGATGAGAATCAATATATGCACCTTTAATTGTATTTCTCGTTTTTTGTAGTATATTTTTGGATATTGTAAATGGTGTTGGGTATTTGTAATGTATGATTCAATGTAATATAAAATATGAATTCTTTTTCTTTGTAAAGAAGCTTGCTTCCACTTTCATGATGAATATTCTAAAGAAATGGCTTTGAACCCTCTTTTAATACTTGGTGGAAATTTGAATGAAACTTGAATGTTCTTGAATGCAATATTAATTTGGCAATTCCAAATCTTCAATCTCCTATCAAATATCAAGTTCTCTTCAAATAGCACTAAGAGCTCCCAATGCTTCTCTTTATTTGCGACTTGAATGAAACATATGATATCGAACCTTTTTTATGGATGACTCACGAGATAAACTCAAAGATGACTAAAGAAAAACTTTTATTTGAAATCCAAAATATTGATCATGGATGAACATGGTGTGTTTTATTCTTCGAAGTGACTTAAATTTCAAGGAATCCACGTGGGTGGACTTTCCAAACTCAATACGCTTTACCTCTTAAAATATTGGTCCAATTTAACAAATTCGAACCATTCGAACTCATGACCCCAAATAATCACTTGAACGAATACTTTCACCATAATGAAAACAAGAAATGAGAGAACCAATAATGCCTTAATCTTAGTGAATTCGTAACATCATCCCAGCATTACGTCTTTACTTGATGATCGACAAAATTAGTGCTTTGAATCCCTAACTCTCTGGCATTGGATACTCAATGAGGAGAAAGATAGCCTAAGCCAAAATCTCGGTCCAAAATAACCTCAACTACAAACTTGATGAGACATCAAATACCATAAGTAAAAACCCTAACGTACTTTGTTCTGGATGAATTCTTGATGGAGGATGACCTTGTAGCTTGATGAAGAAAAGATCCACAATATCCATGAACACAAAACCCTAATTTCACAACTTCACTACCTTGAAAAATAACCAGAAGAATCAGGCTCTATTTGAACATATACACCTTAGCCTGTTGATAAAACCCTAACCCTGAAGGTTCTCGACCCCTTGCGAAGTTATGTTGTTAGCGAATGTATGCAATGTTAAATGACCTAATGGAGATATGTACATGAGAAAAGTGCGACAATGCGTAAACCAGACAAAAGTAGGAGGGTAGGACAAATTTGGGGTATTACAGTCATCTAGCGATTGATTTTTTTTGAATCTTTCCATACATGCTTAATTACTACACAGTATATAGAAAGCAATAAATTGCGGGAATTAAAATTCTAAGCTATTACAAAAGTATCCGGGAATAGGGGTACAATTATTACAAATGGGGATGAATCACATAAAAATAGCAATGTCCAAATAATACAACCAAATATAATTGTTGTGCGATTTAATACAAAGCTATGATAATTTATGAAATAAAGAAATCAATTAAGTATGAAATGCAATGTATTTACTTGAAAAATAAAAATTAAACTTGATCTAAAAAGAAAATGATTTAAGTTAAAAATCTTTATTATATTTTTTTTGTGTATTTTATTAATTATAAGCTTAAAGAAAGAAAACTAATTAAATCAAAGTTTTTTTGATGTTTTTATTAAGTGTAACAAATTAATAAAAATAAGAGTTTTTTTTATAAAAAGGGAAAAAGATAAAAGAAAACTAATTACTAAAAAGTTCAAATTAATTTTTACAAAATGAAATTTTTAGAAATCATTAGCATATTATTAACACAAAGAAATAAAACAAATTAAATTAAATTGAAAAAGAACAAGTGAAAATGGGCTCTAAAGGATTTGGATGAAAGGGCCAAAGGGGAAATTATTGTTGCCTTGGATGTTAACAAAACGGAACAGAATGGGGGGGTGTGAGCTAGCGTGTGTATGGGCTTTAGGTTTGAAACTAAGCAGGCCCAATGCATTTTCCTAATTGTTGGATTAGGGTAAACAAATAAAATTAGGGTTTATTGTTCTCTCTCACAGCGGCGCCGCTCTGTTCCGATCCCTCTCACTTCTTTCTCTCGTTCATCTTTATCACTTAAACGTCCCTATTCGTCCATGATTCATGAGTGAAACACTTTTTTTCTTCTGGAAAACCTAGGTTCTGAAATGGAACTTATGTCTAAGGGTTTGAAATTGATGCTTATTCTGATCTTCCTCTCACCCTCGTTACCGGAGCATTCTCTCTCTCACATCCTAAGCGCCAACGTTTTTGCTTCTTGAAAGGGTATGATTATGTTATGTCTTTGTTACGATTTTGTTTGATGTTTCTTTTGCTTTGTTATGTTTGTTTTGTTCATGTCTTCTCTGTTAACCTATTGTGCTATACATTTGAGATGTGGGAAGCAGTTTATGAGGGATGCGAAGAATCCATACCTTTGAGGCTTTTCTGTGGAATGGAGAGGATAGTGAGATTGAGATGAAGTGCTCCCTGGTGACGGGCTTGGTGAGAATGAAGAGATGATGACGAAGGTTCTAGGTAACCTTTCCTCTTTGCTTTGAACGATGATGATGTTTGTTTCTGACTTTGCGATTTTTGTGTTGCTTGATCAGCTTGAAACTTTGTTGGTTTTCTTTTCTTGATTTGTTGGATAATTTGGGATGATGTTACCGAGTTTTTGCTTGTTGGATGTTGGTTTGAAATGTTACAGTTTGGTTTGAATTGGTTTTTGAGGCCTTGGTTTTTATTGCTACTGTAAGTTGAGTTAATAGGTTGGTATGTTTTTCTGGAGGTTTTTGATTATGCAGTTTTTTTTGGTTATGGTATTTGGTTATGCGGGTCTTTGGTTGTTGAGGTTTAAAAACTGTTTTTTAGAGTTGGGGGGGATGGTTTGAACTGTTCTGCAGTTTTGGGATTTGAATGTTTTATGGTTTGAAAACTGTTTTTACAGATTGATAGTTAACAGGTTTTATCAGTTTGTGAAAGCTTGAGATTTTGTGGCTTTGTATTAAAGATGGTTTTGAACTGTTTGGGATATTGGTTTTGCAGGTTTGGGAGTTTTGGCTGTTTGTTATGTTTTGTGGTTTTGTTGATGGTTTACAGGTTGAAGGATTTTTGAAATGAGTTACATGTTTTTGTTGGTGTTTGATGGAAGACGCAGGGAATTTTTTGTTTGTGATTTTCTGGTTTACAGTTTGGTATTGTTTTTCAGGTTTGGTGGATGGTTTTTGGATTTTGACCGTTTGGCAAGTTTTAGAACTGAGTTATGCAGTTTGGAGAGTTTTTGAACTTTTTGACAAAATCTTGTTTTTGACTTAATGTTCTCTCCTTCTCTTGAGCTTTGTATACTGTTATATTCATGTGGCTTTTTTGTTTGATAGCTTATTCAAAATGGTGGGAAAACCACCAAATTTTGAATACTTTGGGCATGTTCTCCTTATTCTCTTTTCCTTGCAGTTTTGTTTTCTAG
This sequence comes from Vicia faba, assembly GCA_948472305.1. Classification (NCBI taxonomy): domain Eukaryota; kingdom Viridiplantae; phylum Streptophyta; class Magnoliopsida; order Fabales; family Fabaceae; genus Vicia; species Vicia faba. Next base: position 434,939,124 of record OX451739.1, on the reverse strand, counting down.
CATTTCTGGTGCAATTGTGACAGCAGGGCAGCATCCCTAGGTGACTTCTTTCCTCTTCCTCTCTTAATGACCCAAAGCCAAATGCTTTTTTCTGAAAAGTTTGCAATTTATTTGGGAAAATGATGATAAATGGCTTATTGAACAAGCCTCCTCTTGATTGTTGACTTAGTTTTATATTATCTTCTTGCTGATGCTGTTGTGCTTGTACTTTGACTGCATTTTGTTTTTGCTGATGCTGCTATTTGCACATGATGCGCTGCTGTCTAGTTTGCATTATTATGTTTGTTATATTTGTTTTGGCCATGCTGCTGTATCTCTTGGTCTTGTTTTGCGCCTTGTTCTTTTTGCTGCTTGTTTGGCCATGCTGCTGTATGGCCATTGGGCAATTTGTGCGCCTGCTGCCTTTTATATCTGTTTGGCCATGCTGCTTGCATATTTTCACTTGTTTGGGCAGCCTAGTTGTATTTTATTTGGACAACTTTGCTTGCATTTTTATTTGGACAGCTTTGCTTGCATTTTTATTTATCTTTTTGTGAACCAAGAAGAATAATCTTCTTGTGATTTGCAAATAGAAAAATAAAAACGTGATGAAATAAAAATAGCATTCTGATTCTAAATTGCAAACTTTAATGATGAACACATTTTTCTCTTTTGAAGATTCTTATTCACGTCCAATTCACTGTGCTAATTATTTTTCTGTCTTTCTTTCATGTGAGCGCAAATTGGGTGGTGGCAAGGCAGAGGAAGCAAGAGATTCTTTGGCAGGCATGGAAGCAATAGAAGCTTAGTCATCCTTAGGCTTAGATTTTTTTCTTTGTAATTTAGATAGAAATACTCAAATGATTGTACTAATTTATTTTTCAAATACAATAAGTTGTAAAACTTAAAGCATTTAAATAATAAATTGTATTGTAACAATTTTTGAAGTAAATGAAAAAAAGTCTTATGAGGTATTCTGATGTCCATTAAAATCCTTTACTGTCAATAACTTGCAATTTTCTCTTCGCGTCTTCACTAATTCTTTAAGATTCCAGATTAAGATAATTGAAATTGTATTCCAATAATTCCAACCAAGATAACTTAAATTCCAATGACCATGTAATCTTGCCACTGCATTCCAAATAAATACGCACTGTGTATTCCATAAACAAACAAATGTTTGTTCCATAAACAAGTATATATTTATTCCAATAACCAGCAAATGTCTTAACAGACGCAAATTATCTGCTTAACCTGGATCAAACAAAACATGAACGTTCCAAATGACAGTCTTAGATCCCATCTCTTGTCCCAAATGAATATGCCTTGAAAACAAATAGTAACCTTTCAGTAAACTTGAAAAAGCATGAAAACATGTGAAAGCCAATTGGATCTTTGTGAATTTATTTCTTCTAAGAACTGCATGTAAACACCCAAATTGCTGGTTTATTGCCACAGGAGAAAATCTGTCTGATCGATTCCTGAGCCAATCTTGAATATCTGAGAAACCCTAGGGTTGTGATTTCTGTGAAAAATGGGAGGGAAAATTTTGGGGTACAACAGCTGCCCCTATTCAATCTTCTTGAACCTGAAGAGTTAGATCGGCGAGTTTTACCATTCGTGACTTGAAGGTAAAAGATGATTGGACACTAGAGTGCCCATAAATTTACGCTCGACAAAAGTGTAATTGAGGGAATGGGCTTAAAGATGCCATTTGGAGAGGTGATAAAATCTTGTCGGAGATGGGCTTGTAGATGCCATCCAAGGATGTTTGGTTGTAAATCGGCAGAATAAGCATCCGAATGGTATTCACATTTGAAACATATTTGAATTGTATCTGTAGGATGAAACTGAATAAACTACAGAAAGGCTTCCATGTCTGGAGCGTATCTGTACTATATTTTGAAATTAAGTTTGAATGAGTAACAGAATGGCTTCCGTGTCTATAGCGTATCTGGACTGTATCGGTACTTGGAATCTGAATGAGTGACATAATGGCTTTCGTGTCCGGAGCGTATCTGGAATGTATCTGAATTCGAATCTGGATAAATGACAAAATGACTTTCGTGTCTGGAGTGTATCTGAAGTTGAGATCTGTATGAGTAGCAGAATGACTTCCGTGTCTGCAGTATATCTGAACTGTAACTGGGATCTGAATAAGTGATAGAATGACTTCCGTGTCTGGAGTGTATCTGGACTTGAAATTGATAGTTGAATCTGAATGAGAAATAGAATGGCTTCCGTATCTGGAGCGTATCTAATCTGTATCTGATTGTTGAAGTCTGAATGAGTGACAGAATGACATTCGTGTCTGGAGTGTTTCTGTACTGTATCTCGAAATTTGTAGTTTGATGAAGTATTAAAATGACTTCCGTGTCTGGAGTGTATCTGTACTGTATCTAAAGTTGAGATTTGAATGAGTGACAGAATGGCTTCCGTGTCTGGAGCGTATCTGTATTGTATCAGTAATCTTTGCATATCTGTTAAAGATGGCTGTTAATATTATCCTGAAAAGGGTAAAACATTAGCTGAAACACAAAGTTATGTTGTATGATGCAATAAATGTGTTTTATCTATGTTTATGATGTAATGTATGCGCATGTAAGCTGATTTGCTATATTGCTGAGGAAAATAAATCCTTGACTGCCGCCGGGGAAAATAAACCCTTGACTGCTGAGGATTATGCTGACGGGAGTCTTTGTTCTATTGAGAAGCAATAAAACTCTATGGGAAAAAGTTTATCCTGTAATGAAAACTCTGTGGGGGAAAGCTTATTCCGCTGAGGAGTTCAGGAGTTTGGGTTGTATGCCAATCTACTAGGGAGTTACCCTAGGTTGGGAAGAAACAAAAAGTTAACCGTTAACTGATTGATTTTCAGGCTTCAAGATAATTTACTGGGGAAACCTGGAGAAACTGGATTATTTCCTACTGTGGGTTGGAAGTTTCAGCATCGTTGGGGATTGGTAGTTGGTAGTCTCATCTCCGCTGGGGATCTGTAGTTCAAAGTTTTGGCTCCGCTGGGGGATCTTAATGACGTGCTGTAGAGATTGCTCATGGAATAACCTAAAGACGTTTTCCTAATCTTTCTACCTGTCAGTAATTACTCTTTTTCATCCTGTTTATTTGTAAACGGTAATTATGTTCAAATGCATATGTTCATTAATGAATCATTGGACGTTTTTGCAAATAAAACACAAGTATAAAGTAAAAGGCAAATAGTTTTCCTGTACTTTGAAAGAGATATCTTTGTATTTACTTCGAATAAGTGTTTTGTACAAAGGAGACAGACATCCTAGTAAGAGGATGGTGTCATAAAAAGGGAAAAAATTTATACAAAGAAAGACGGCTAAGTGTAAAAATCCCATGGGGTTCCCATTCTGCTATAGCCTCCGTATCTCCGAATATCTTGTCCATTCGTTGCTTCGTCCGAAGATGATTAGATTGATCAGAAGCCTCAGAATTTGTCTATGAAGAGATTTGTCCTTGAAGTGATCCGACGAGACATAGCCACACGCTTTAATTCCCTAACTTTTGCCTGGACCACCCTTTCGGGTTTCCCGTCCACCTGGAAACCCTTTTTTGCCCAAGTCGCCTTTTCAGGTTTTCAACTTGCCGGGTGTACAAATTTTTTTGTTTTATCCCTAATTTTTTCCTGAACCGCCCTTTTGAGTTTTCGATTCACCGGGATGCCCTTGTTTTGCCTAGGTATATCAACCTAGCGGGTCTCTTATGCGTAGTATCTTTTGACTATGTCTGCGTTCGCAGGGTGCGGCAGATCGTCGTTGTCTATGGTGGTTAAAATCATTGCCCCACCAGAAAAGATGCTCTTGATCACAAATGGTCTTTCGTAGGTAGGAGTCCACTTGCCTCTGGGATCAATTTGCGGCAAGATAATTTGCTTGATCACAAGATCTCCAACTTGATACACTTGGCGCCTAACTTTCTTGTTGAAATCTTTGATCATCCGTTTTTGATAAGTCTGACCGTGGCAAACAGCAGTAAGTCTCTTCTCTTCAATCAAGTTTAACTGATCAAGCCGGGTTTGGATCCAATCATCTTCACTTAAACCAGCATCTTTCATGATTCTCAAGGAAAGAATTTGAACCTTAATAGGTAAAACAGCTTCCATGCCATATACCAAGGAATAAGGTGTTTCCCCAGTTGAAGTGCGAGTCGTGGTACAGTACCCGTGGAGAGCAAATGGTAGCATCTCATGCCAGTCTTTGGTGACTGTCATCTTTTGTATGATCTTCTTGATATTTTTGTTCGCAGATTTGACAGCACCGTTCATCTTTGGCCGATAGGGAGATGAATTGTGATGTTGATTTGGAACTGCTCGCACAAGGCGGTGATCATAGTATTGTTAAGGTTTGTACCATTATTAGTGATGATCCTTTCGGGGATGCCGTACCGGCAAATGAGGTTCTGCTTGATGAAGCGGGCAACAACATTCTTTGTAACGGATGTGAAGGAAGCTGCTTCGACCCACTTTGTGAAGTAATCAATGGCCACCAAAATGAAACGGTGTCCATTGGATGTTGTAGGCTTGATCTCTCCAATCATGTCGATTTCCCACATAGACGTTGAGAGGAATTGGAGGTATATGTACCTTGTCCACATAAATCTGACATTTGTGACAAGTTCTGGAATACTGATAGCAGTCAGCTTCCATGGTAGACCAGTAATAGCCTGCCCTTAGAATATTCTTAGCCATCGTATGCCCGCTAGAGTGAGTGCCAAAGTTACCATTGTGCAGTTCATCCATGATCTGTTCAACTTCAATCTTGTCCACACAACGGAGCAGAATGCAATCATGATTGCGCTTGTATAGGATACCATTGCTCAGGAAGAACTTAGCTAAGAATCTCCTTAAGAACTTTTTGTCATTGACTGAAGCTCCTTCAGGATATTCTTGAGTTTCGAGATACCTTTTGACTTCGTGAAACCAAGGTCGGTTCACTACTTCTTCGGTATTAATCTCGTGACAGTGTGCGGGTTCGTCCATCTGTTCAATGGTGATTTGGGGAGCCTCATTATCCCAATTAAGTTTAAACATGGATGACATTGTAGCTAGAGCATCTGCTAGCTGATTTTCTTCTCGCGGGAAGTGCTCGAAGGTAATCTGCTTGAAATGTGGTAGTAATGTCAAGACATGTTCTTTGTAAGGGATGAGGTTGGGATGTTTAGTATCCCACTCTCCTTTGATTTGACTGATAACCAAAGCTGAGTCCCCAAATACAATCAAAGATTTGATTCCCAAGTCTATGGCAACCTTGAGTCCAAAGATGCAAGCTTCATACTCGGCCATGTTGTTGGTACAGTTTAAGCAAAGTATGGCGGTGAAAGGAGTATGGCAACCCTCTGGGGAGATGATTACCGCGCCGATACCGTTACCAAGTGCATTGGAAGCACCATCAAAGTACAGGGTCCATCGAGATCCTTATTCAGGTCCGTCATATGGTATGATATCTTCAATATTGTCCAATGTCATGATGTCTTCGTTAGGGAAGTCAAACTTTATGGATTGGTAATCTTCGACAGCTTGATGGGCCAGATGATCGGCTAGTACACTCCCCTTTATAGCTTTTTGGTTCGTGTACTGTATATCATACTCTGTGAGGATCATTTTCCATCTAGCTATTCTTCCAGACAAAGCAGGCTTCTCAAAGATGAATTTGATCGGATCCATCTTAGATATCAGTAAAGTGGTATGAGTCAACATATACTGCCTTAGCCTGTGAGCAGCCCATACCAAAGCTCAGCAAGTTTTCTCGAGAAGTGAATATCTTGTTTCACAGTCGGTAAACTTTTTGCTAAGGTAATAAATGGCATGCTCTTTTTGGCCAGACTCGTCATGCTGCCCCAATACGCACCCCATTGAATTTTCTAAGACGGTCAGATACATGATTAGCGGTCTTCCTTTGAAGGGTGGCATCAATATAGGAGGTTCTAGAAAATACTCCTTGATTTTATCAAAAGCATCTTGACAGTCATCATTCCATTTAAATACCTGATCTTTCTTCAACAGCTTGAAGATTGGTTCACAAGTAGATGTCAGGTGAGAAATGAACCTTGTAATGTAGTTTAGGCGTCCCAAGAAACCTCTGACCTCCTTCTCAGTGCGAGGAGCGGGCATTTCTTGTATATCTTTGATTTTGGCAGGATCAACCTCGATGCCTTTGTTGCTGACAATGAAACCCAAGAGTTTACCGGACCAGACTCCGAAGGTACACTTGTTAGGGTTTAACCATAGCTTGTATTCCTTTAACCTGAAAAACAGCTTTTGCAAGTGGTCGAGGTCTTCTTCTTCAGTTTGTGATCGGGCTATCATGTCATCTACGTAGACCTCTATCTCATGATGTATCATATAATGAAACAAAGCTACCATGTCGCGTTGATAGGTTGCCCCGACATTCTTCAGTCCGAATGGCATCACTTTGTAGCAGAACATACCCCACTGTGTAACAAAAGTAGTTTTCTCCATGTCCTCGGGTGCCATTTTTATCTGGTTATAGCCCGAGAATCCATCCATGAAATAAAATACCTTGTGCTGAGCTGTATTGTCAACCAAAATGTCAATGTGTGGTAGTTGAAAGTCATCTTTAGGTCTGGCCCTGTTTAAGTCTCTATAATCCACACACATTCTCACTTTGCCGTCCTTATTAGGCACGGGCACAATGTTAGCAACCCATTGTGGATAGAAGTAACAACAAGAAATCCAGCATTGAACTGCTTCATAACTTTTGATTTGATCTTTTCAGACATATCGGGCCTCATGCAGCGAACTTTCTGTTTAACTGGTGGACAGTCTTCTCTTGTGGGGAGACGGTGTACCATAATGTCTGTATCAAGTCCCGGCATGTCTTCGTAGGACCAGGCGAAGATCTCAACATATTCATTCAACAGCTGAATTAAGCACTCCTTGACATTTAGCTCTAGGTTGGCACCTACTCTGACTTCTTTTCTATCTTCCTCATTACCCAAGTTGATTGTCTCTAACAGCTCCTCGTGAGGTAGAATAACCCTTTCTTCCTGTTGTAGCAGTCTAGCCAACTCTCCCGGCACTTCACAGTCTTCTTCACCTCCGTATTCGGCATGGTAGACCGGATCTTCAGAGTCACTGAATGTCATAGCAGAATTGTTACCCATGGAATCCGGAATGGAAGGGTGCCTGCATTTGTGAGTGTGGGTGGGTGTAAGGGATAGCCACCTTTAAACAAATAAAATGTAAAAATAAGGAAAATGAACACAAAAGTTTATATGTGAAAACGTCCATGATTCATTAAATGGCATATGAAGATGAAAAATAAGAACCCTTACAAATGGACCTTTGTGCCTCGGGTAAGACACAAGGTTAAAAGAGTACAAATTGTTTAAGAATTATTACAAACCAACAGAAATGTTTGAAAGATAAATTACTGATTTATGAAAGTAATGGGAACAAAGTCCTTTGCCTCCCAATTGCATAATCCTCCGTCAACAGTAGGGAAAATCCAGTCTTCCAAGTTGCTCTCCTCTTCACCATCCTCCAAAGCATTGACTCCATGATGGGTAATCTTCACTGGTGGACCTCCATCCCGGGAGCGGCGTACTGCCTTTTGAGCAGAAGTAGTGAAGCCTGAAATTATGGCAACAGATACTTAATGTCATAGTGAATGTTATGACACCGTATCTGACACACTTCAAGACAGTAAAGTAAAAACAGTAAAGAACACAATCAATTGTTAACCCAGTTCAGTGTGTAACAACACCTACTCTGGGGGCTACCAAGCCAGGGGGGAAATTCACTATAAGAGATATTAATTCAGGAATAAACCAACCAGTTTATCTCCTTCACTTAAGACCTACCCAATGCAACTTCAATCTAAGTTCAACTTAAACCCGAGTTCCTACTCACCCCCCCTCAATCACAGCAGTGATGCTAAACTATTGATTAAAGAGATTATGAAGACACTCTTCAGTACACACACTTGATTTTGCTTCACAGATTTAAAACAAGTGACACAATCACTCGTGCTTAAAAGCTTTGAGTAATAAACAACCCTAACTTGATTTTGCTTCAAAGCTTTAATCAAGTGACACAAATACTCGTGCTTCAAAGCTTTGAGTAATACACAACCCTTACAATCAAATCCTACTCCAAGTCACTTATCACAATGATAATTGCTTGGCTCACAATAGTTACAACTATACAATCCCTTATTGATCTTTTGTCTAAAAAGGTATCTAACCATTAATCTTCAAGACGAATATATAGGCAGACTATTCTTCAGTTAGGGCTTCCATGAAAATAGCTAGGGTTAGTTAACCCAAAAGACTTGGTCTTAGAATTTTATCAAACCAAATTACGGTTAAGCAAAGTTAACCTAATGTCCACGGGAGCATCTGATCTAGACTGTATACATCAACTTAGATAAGCATACCAGATTCCTGAAAAATCTCAGGAATAATAAATCTACACAAATGTTAGATCAGTACAGGATGTCTTAACATTGGTTATGACAACAAGAATCCTGCTCACCGATTTTGGTAGAATATACTGTATATGATCATTGTTTAATGATCATGATAAACACTTCAAACTGAGTAGTTCCTGTATGACATTCTTTTCTGCATAATGTACCTTTATCCCATAATGTTATGACATCAGTCATGACATTCGCAACTCTAGTTTTACCAAAAAAAATGCCAACAAACAAACACTTACAAACTCCCCCATTGGCAAATTTCTGGCTAAAACCCCTAAACAATCAGAGATTAGAATGCAGCAGAATTTTTAATAACAGCTACCAAGTCTTATTCTACCAAAATTACCACAAAATCTTCTCCCCCTTTTTAGCCATAAAGAGGCCAAAGATACTTGTACTTTTAAGTTATACAGTTATCCAAAAGAAAAAAAAACACATAAATAAATAAGAAGTCATTTGGCAGCAACAAGTTCCAGCAGCAATCTTTTCACCAACACTGACCTTCAGGCACTGTCATCTTCCAAGGAAGCACTATCTTCAGCATTATGCTGGTATTCATCAGCATCTTCTTCCCTTATTTGTTCTTCATTCTCCTCCTATTCTAGTTTAGCAATCAGCTCTTCTAGAGTCCTTTTTCTTGTATCAACTCTCTGCAGGTTTCTTTTAGCACAACTATAACATCAGTCTTCTTGGAATGAGATTTGACAGTTGATGTCTCAGCAGATGTCATAACAATGTCAAGGACATGTGTTCCCTGAAACAGCTTATAGTGCAAACCAAGAGCAGGGGCTCTTTTGCATACAAAGTCTTTTTCAGCCAGAATATCAGGATACTGAGCAATGATTATACCACACAGAAGAGAGGGAAAGGCAATAGGGCCTTTAATAGCATAGCTTCCAGCATGTTTCAATGTTTGATCAAAGATGTACTTTCCATAATCAAAGTTTGTCCTGGTTCCAACAGCATAGATAAATCTTCCCAAACCTGTGGAAATGGTGGATTTATGGTTGGTGGGAACCCAGTTAGCTGCACCTATTTTGTGCAGTATGGAAAACTTCATGCTCAGCTTGCTCGCATTTAACTTCCCTTTCAAGGGCCAGTTCTTGACTTGCTTGGCAGTGATTGTTTGACAAACTTGGTTGTCAGCAACTTCCAGCTCAGGACAAGCATCATCAGGCCTTCCTAGGAATTTGTTTATTACAGAAGGAGAGAAATTTACCTTCCTTTCTCTCACATACACACTCTTAAAATCAACTGATTTTCCATCAGCACAACCATCTGATAAATTTACTATGAATTCTTTGACAAGAATCTCATAGCAGTTGGTAAACTTGACCACAATTTTCATTAGACCAGCAGTCTTGATTAAATCCATGATTTCCTTACACTCAACATCACTGTTGTTCAGCTCTCTCTCTCCAAGGCAATCCTCTTCAGAAACACATACTTCCACCTGTTTGCATTTCCTGGATGGTGAAAGGAGATGTTTTCAATGGCAACTTCAGGGACTTTAGGCATTTTACTAGAAGAGAGTTTCTTCCTGAGAGGAATGTCTGGAACATTGCTCTCAACATCAAACTCAAAGTCTGATTCCTCATCAGATTCAGAGGGTTCAGGGTCCTTCCTTTTCTTGGCTATTGGTTGTCTCAAAGGCTTTGAGAGACTACCAATAGGTACTCTAGTTTTCACCTTCCCCTTCCCTTTTGACAATCCAGCTTTTCGATCCTTCTCAGCTTCTACTCTAGTTTTGTTCTCAGACCTGGTTTTCTTATGAACAACTTCAATAGCCTTCTCTTTGGAGGGGCTTTTGGCAGCATCTTGCTTTTCTTTTCTGCTCATCATCCTTCTAGATATGCTAGGGTTGATATTAGAAATTAAATCATTGTCATAGTATTCTTCATCAACATCAATAACCGGGGGTTCAACAGCCTCGTCAGTAGGGTTCTGGTGATCATCATATTTTTCTGGAGATTTCCTAATGTTGTCATCAGGTGTCTCAACATTCTGAGTGACATCTACATTAGGACTAGCAGTTTCTTGGTTCAAAGGTACAGAAATGCCAGGTACAGAGTGATTCTCATTAAGAATCCTAGTGACTAGTCTAGCAATAGCTTGATGAACATAAGCAGAACCTTCCCTATTTGCTATTTCTGGAGGAACAGAAGATGATGGTTGAGAAGATTTACCAGATGGTGAGGCTTGAGATCTTCTTGCATGTCTGGTTCGCAGCTTCTTGACCTTAGTGGGATCAGTTGCCAGTTCACGAAGAGGAGTTATCTCAAGAACATCAGTATCCATGCAGTTTGTGATTGCCCTAGGTTCGCTGTTAGAGGATGCAGAAGAAGCAGTCGCCTTTGAAGAGGATGATGACATGGATTGTTGAGACATTTTGAGAGATTTAGAAAACAAGTAACAGCGAGAGTAAAATCTTCGTTTGAGAGAATGGAGATTGTTGCAGAAACGTGAGTGGAGGGAGATATATGAATGTCTATTCAACTTCTTAAAATTTTGGAAAGAAATAGGGAAACAGATGATTAACCCAATAAGAATAGACTTAACTAAAATATCTCTTTCATACCTTGTTTTAAGCAAAATTAATTGCTACATCTCTTCATATTGGCAAATACCCAGCTTGCCCCTCAAATTTTCAAATTGACTAGCATCAAGTGCCTTGGTAAAAATGTCAGCCAGTTGTAGTTCAGTGGCAACATGTTCCAGTTTAATCACCTTTTCTTCCACAAGATCTCTGATGAAGTGATGTCTAATGTCAATATGCTTGGTCCTGCTGTGCTGTATAGGATTCTTGGAAATGTTGATAGTACTCAGATTGTCATAGTACAATGTCATGACATCTTGTGTGACATTATACTCACTAAGCATCTGTTTCATCCAGATCATTTGAGAACAGCTGCTACCAGCTGCTATGTATTCAGCTTCAGCAGTAGATAGAGACACACAGTTCTGTTTCTTGCTGAACCAAGAGACAAGATTATTTCCCAAAAAGAAGAATCCTCCAGAGGTGCTCTTTCTATCATCAGCACTACCAGCCCAATCAACATCACAGTATCCAGACAGAATTGGTTCACATCCATGAGAGTACAACAAGCCATAGTTGTAAGTTCCACTCACATACTTCAGAATTCTTTTCACTTGGTTGATGTGACTTACTTTGGGTTCAGCCTGGCATCTTGCACATACTCCAACTGCAAAATCAATGTCAGGTCTGCTGGCTGTTAAGTATAGCAGGCTTCCTATCATGCTTCTGTACAGGCTTTGATCCACATTTTCCCCACTTGTGTCTTTGGACAGTTTTAAATGAGTAGGTGTTGGAGTCCTTTTGTGACTGGCATTCTCCATTCCAAACTTCTTGATAATATACTTTGCATACTTGCTTTGAGACAGAAAAATTGAGTTTTCCATCTGTGTGGCTTGCAGTCCAAGAAAGTAGGTCAATTCTCCCATGAGGCTCATTTCAAATTCAGCTTGCATCTGGTTAGCAAAATGTTTAACCATTTTATCTGACATTCCTCCAAACACTATGTCATCAACATAAATTTGAGCTACCATTATCTTTCCTCCTTCATTTTTGACAAAAATAGTTTTATCCACGCCTCCTTTCCTGTATCCTTTGTCAGTGAGGAATTTTGTCAGTCTGTCATACCAGGCTCTAGGAGCTTGTTTTAGACCATATAGAGCTTTCCTCAATTTGTAGACATGATCAGGACAGTTTGGATCCACAAATCCTTTAGGTTGTTCCACATATACTTCCTCATTTAAGTACCCATTTAGGAAGGCACTCTTTACATCCATCTGAAATAGCTTAAACTTAAGGAGATAAGAAACTCCCAAAAGAAGTCTGATTGATTCCAGTCTGGCTACAGGAGCAAAAGTTTCATCAAAATCAACCCCTTCAACTTGAGTGTAGCCTTGAGCCATAAGCCTTGCCTTATTCCTGGTGACTACTCCTTCAGCATCTGATTTGTTCTTGTAGATCCATTTTTTGCCAATAATGTTTGTTCCTTCTGGTCTAGGAACTAACTCCCATACTTCATGTTGCTTGAATTGGTTCAATTCATCTTGCATTGCTCCAATCCAGTATTCATCAGTCAAAGCCTCCTTAACATTTTTTGGTTCAATCTTAGATACAAAGCAAGAGTTTGAGATGATTTCTCTAGATCTTGTAATGACTCCCCTGTTAGGGTCTCCTATGATGAGTTCCTTAGGATGGTCTTTCTGAATTATGATGGAAGGATCTTTGTTAGCTTCCTTTGATTCAGACTCTGATGAAGTAGTTTTAGGTACATCATCCTTTTTACACACTTGAGTAGAAGTCTCATAGAATGTCTCAACATCATATGGGACATTTTTTTCCTCATGGTAATCATCAACTATGAAATTTATAGATTCCATCATGGATTTGGTCCTGGAATTGAATACCCTATATGCTTTGCTGTTGATAGAGTATCCTAGGAATATTCCTTTATCACTTTTAGGATCCATCTTTCTCCTTTGTTCACGATCTGTCAGAATATAGCATTTGCTTCCAAAGACATGGAAGTACGTTACTGTAGGCTTTCTTCCTTTCCATAGTTCATAAATGGTGGATGATGTTCCCTTTCTCAAGGTGACCCTGTTATGGACATAGCAGGCTGTATTCATAGCTTCAGTCCAGAAATGAATAGGAAGTCCTTTGGCATGTATCATTGCTCTGGAAGATTCCTGTATAGTCCTGTTTTTCCTTTCCACAACTCCATTTTGTTGAGGAGTTATAGGTGAAGAAAATTCATGATTGATTCCTTCAGAGGAACATAACTCATCAAACTTACTATTTTCGAATTCCTTGCCATGATCACTTCTGATTCTGACAATGCATCCTTCTTTTTCTCTTTGAATTCTTTTACACAGTTCCTTAAATACATCAAATACATCAGATTTTTCCTTGATGAAGCTGATCCAGGTGAATCTGGAAAAATCATCCACAACAACATAAGCATATCTCTTTCCTCCAAGACTTTCCACCTGCATTGGACCCATCAGATCCATATGTATAAGTTTTAGCACCTTAGAGGTGGTCAGATGTCTTGTCTTTGGATGTGACATTCTAGTTTGCATTCCAACCTGACATTCACCATAGACTCCCCCTTCATCAATTTGAAGCCTTGGAATTCCTCTGACTGCCTCCATGGATATGATATTTTTCATCCCTCTTAGGTGTAAATGACCAAGTTTTTGGTGCCACAGTTTCACTTCCTTTTCTTCTTTGGCTATAGAGCATACAGAAGAGTAATTAGTGTTCTCAGACTCCCATAAGTAACAGTTGTCTTTTGATCTGACTCCTCTCATTACAACTTCTTGTTTTTCATTAGTTACAAGACATTCAGACTTGGTGAAGTTGACCTTGAATCCTAGATCACATAATTGACTGATACTTATGAGATTAGCAGTTAAGCCATTTACCAGCAACACTTCATTTAGGTTTGGAACTCCAGGGCAGTCCAAGTTTCCAACTACTTTGATTTCTCCTCTAGCACCATCTCCAAAAGTGAAATAACTAGTAGTATGAGGTTTAAGATTATTCAGAAGATTCTTGATTCCAGTCATGTGTTTAGAGCATCCACTGTCAAAGTACCAGTCTTCCTTGGCAAAAACTCTGAGGGAGGTGTGAGCTATCAGGGCTGCAGACTTTTTCTTCCACTGTTGAGTATATGATGCCTTGTTAGACTTGAGTTTGACAACTGGGGTCTGATTAGGATATCCATATAATCTGAAGCAGAATGGATTTATGTGACCAAACCTTCCACAATGATGACATCTCCATCTTTGATACTTTTTCTTCATATTTCTCTGTTCTTGATGTTGAGTGCTGTGTTGTGACATCTGTTTTGACATTTGTTAATCAGGCCTGATCTTCTTCTTGTCTACAGTAGATTTCTTTGCAGCCACAAATCCTAGACCAGACTTGTCTCCCACATTTTGTCCAGTCTGAAGGATTTCTTCCAACTTGTCAGTTCCATTTGTCAGCATCTTAACAGACTTGGTCATCTGATCAAGTTTTGAGTTTAGCATTTCAACTTTGCCTTCGAGATGGTTTATAGTATCAGTGTCTGCCTTCTTTTCAGCTTCCAATTTTGCTATGAGTTTTTTGTGTTTCTCATTTTGCTGGAAGACTTCAGCACTTCTGATACAAAGCTTCTTGTAGGTGTCAGAAAGTTCTTCAAATGTCACTTCCTCATCACTAGAGTCACTATCAGAGTTACAAGTACCAACTAGAGCAGTGACTAGTTTAGCAGATTCTTGTTCAGAGTTACTTTCTGAGTCATAATCAGACAAAGTAACAGACATTCCTTTCTTTTGTTTCTTAAGAAAGGTAGGACATTCAGCTCGAATGTTCCCGTATCCTTCACATCCATGACATTGGATTCCTCTGCTTTGATTTCCCTTTTCTTCAGACTTAGGTCTTCTGCTGGAGTCGTAGGTTCTGATAATGTCAGAGGGAATGTTCTTGACATTTGACCTTGACTTTGGGTCCATTCTCTTAATGAGTTTGTTGAACTGTCTTCCAAGCATAGCTATAGCTTCTGAAATATTCTCTTTATCACCCTCCTCATCTTCAGTATTGGATACAAGTGTTATGCTCTTGTTTTTCTTGTCAACATTGTCACTTATCCCCATCTCAAAAGTCTGAAGAGACCCAATGAGTTCATCAACCTTTAAGTTGCAGATATCCTGAGCTTCCTCTATAGCAGTCACCTTCATTGCAAATCTTTTAGGCAATGTTCTGAGAATCTTTCTCACCAGCTTTTCTTCTGACATCTTTTCTCCCAATGCTCCTGAGGTGTTGGCAATTTCCAAGATGTTCATGTGAAACTCATGAATGGTCTCATCTTCCATCATCCTTAGATTCTCAAATTTGGTAGTGAGCATCTGAAGCCTTGACATTTTTACTTTGGATGTACCCTCATGGGTGGTTTTTAGAGTGTCCCAAACATCCTTGGCCAGTTCACATTGATGTACTAGTCTGAATATGTTTCTATCAATTCCATTGAACAAGGCATTTAATGCTTTGGAGTTACCCAGTGCTAACTCATCTTCTTCTTTGCTCCATTCTTCCTCAGGTTTTAGACTGGTTGACCCATCTTTCCCAGTTATGGTGGGATGGTTCCATCCTTTGTCAGCAGCTCTCCAAGCCTTTTTGTCCAGTGACTTCAAGAAGGCAATCATACGAGGTTTCCAGTAGTCATAATTTGATCCATCCAGAATAGGTGGTCTGTTCCCAAATCCTCCTTCCTTATCCATAGCGCCAGAAAATAATATCCCTAGATCTCACCCAGTAAGACAGGCAGGGTGCCTGCTCTGATGCCAATTGAAATTTTGGCAACATATACTTAATGTCACAGTGAATGTTATGACACCGTATCTGACACACTTCAAGACAGTAAAGTAAAAACAGTAAAGAACACAATCAATTGTTAACCCAGTTTAGTGTGTAACAACACCTACTCTGGGGGCTACCAAGCCAGGGAGGAAATTCACTATAAGAGATATTAATTCAGGAATAAACCAACCAGTTTATCTCCTTTACTTAAGACCTACCCAATGCAACTTCAATCTAAGTTCAACTTAAACCTGAGTTCCTACTCACTCCCCCTCAATCACAGCAGTGATACTAAACTATTGATTAAAGAGATTATGAAGACACTCTTCAGTACACACACTTGATTTTGCTTCACAGATTTAAAACAAGTGACACAATCACTCGTGCTTAAAAGCTTTGAGTAATAAACAACCCTAACTTGATTTTGCTTCAAAGCTTTAATCAAGTGACACAAATACTCGTGCTTCAAAGATTTGAGTAATACACAACCCTTACAATCAAATCCTACTCCAAGTCACTTATCACAATGATAATTGCTTGGCTCACAGTAGTTACAACTATACAATCCCTTATTGATCTTTTTTCTAAAAAGGTATCTAACCATTAATCTTCAAGACGAATATATAGGCAGACTATTCTTCAGTTAGGGCTTCCATGAAAATAGCTAGGGTTAATTAACCCAAAAGACTTGGTCTTAGACTTTTATCAAACCAAATTAGGGTTAAGCAAAGTTAACCTAATGTCAACGGGAGCATCTGATTTGGACTGTATACATCAACTTAGATAAGCATACCAGATTCCTGAAAAATCTCAGGAATAATAAATCTGCACAAATGTTAGATCAGTTCAGGATGTCTTAACATTGGTTATGACAACAAGAATCATGCTCACTAATTTTGGTAGAATATACTGTATATGATCATTGTTTAATGATCATGATAAACACTTCAAACTGAGTAGTTCCTGTATGACATTATTTTCTGCAGAATGTACCTTTATCCCAGAATGTTATGAAATCAGTCATGACATTCACAACTCTGGTTTTACCAAAAAAAATGCCAACAAACAAACACTTACAAAACCCAAGCCGAATTTATCAGATTTAAAGGGAAAGTCGGGAAGTTTCCCCCAGATTGTGCTTCCTCCTTCTTCAATCATAGCTTTTGCATCTTTGAGAGACGACATCCGAGGCGGGGGGCAGGTAATCATAGGCACAGAAGCCACTGTTTTGGTAGTCGCAATCTCCTGAGCTACTTCTTCAAATTGCTGAAAGGGGGTTTCGATGAATTCACCATCCAATTCTACATAGCAGAAAGAATTTAGATGGCTTATCATGTATTCCTCCTCGCCGTGAACAGTTATAATTTTCCCCTGGACATGGTACTTGAGAATTTGATGCAGAGTAGAAGTGACAGCTCCAGCATGGTGAATCCAGGGTCTTCCCAACAAGCAAGAATAGGAAGGACGGATGTCCATCACATAGAATATGGAGTTGAAGGTTTCAATTCCCACTCTAATCGGGATTTCCACCTCCCCGTGGACCATCCTTTTAGAACCATCAAAGGCTCTGAAAATGATGTTGTTGGGCTTCAAAGTTAAGCCTTCACAATCCAGCCTATCCAATGCCTTCTTTGGCAAGACGTTCAGCGATGAACCAGTGTCTACCAGTACGTGTGCTAGGGTTGTCCCTCTGCATTCCACTGAGACATGCAAAGCGTCATTATGCTTTCTCCCTTTAGATGTTAAATCAGCATCGAAGAATCCTAGACCATTGTCAGCTGTTAAGCTAGCTACAAATTCCTGGAACAGATCCGCGGAGGTTTCTTGTGGCACGTGGGTCGTCTTCAAGAATTTAATCAAAGCTTTAGCATAAGCTTATGAACAAAGCAGCAGGGCCAACATAGAGATCTTTGAGGGGGTTTGCCTCAGTTTCTCCACAACATCATAATCGCTTTTCTTTATTATTTTCAAAATCTCCTCCATTTCCTTTTGAGAGGTCTCAGGGATGACCAATGGCTGAGCCCTCGTCCTGACATGCGTTTCTTAGATCCCTTTCCCTCTATTATCAGCAGCAGCAGAGGGGACAACCACAGGAGTTATAACTTCTTCAATAATTGGAGTTCTCGCAGATATATTTACCGGCACAGGGGTAACCTTAGGAGTAGCTAAGGGTCCGAAAATTGCCTTTGGAGGGGCAATCTCCAGAGAGAAAATTCTTCCACTGTGGGTGATTTTACTCGCTCCGGCAATGTTTCCAATGTCGGAAGTCTCTTCATCAGAACTCTCTTCATTCGATTCAATTTTCTTAACATCGTGATAAAAGATCTCTCCCCCATAGTTCCACGGTATTGATTTGTCGGACTTGTACGGGACGGGCCCCGACATGGTTATCTTCAAAGGTGCAATCTTTGGATCGGATGTAATCTTAACATGTCTTTTGGAGACCTTCGAAAGATTGGCGGATATGGTAATTATTGAAATATCATTGACAGGAGTCGGTATAACAAGAGTCTTCTCAAAAAGGATTTCTTGGTTATCCATTAGGCGTTGGATGCCTAACTTCAACAATGGACAATCGGTTGGTAAGGGTGAACAAAGGCAGCAATTTTCTTCACAACCTGGGAAAATCCCAGCCTTCAGAAAATTCAACTTGATTATCGGTAGCGGAGTCATCAAATCATCAACAGTAGGAACAAAAAGATCTTCTTCAACAGCATGGGCATTGTGGCCATGCTTTGGCATTGGAGCAGAGATTACATTCGGCTTTTTAGGGGCATCGAATTCCACTTCTTTAGCGTCTATTAAATCCTGAATCTTATTCTTGAGGGCCCAACAATTGTTGGTGTCGTGCCCTATACTCCCTGAATGATAAGCACACTTGGCATTCGAATGGTAGTAGGGAGAAGCTGTATTCGGATTTTTTGGGGCCTCTTTCAGACTGGCAAGGTTTAACTTCAAGAGGTGGGGTAGAACCTGGGCAGGAGTCATGTTTATCTGGGTGAATTGCCGTACAGGCCTTTCCACCCTTGTTTGGTTGGTTCTGGGTTGATTGTTTCTAGGCTGATCAACTGCAGACTTCTGAATCATTACATCCCCCACCGTTGGCCGGTGCTCAACTCTTTGTTGACCTTATTGGGAATAGACAGCTGAGACTTCCTTCTTTGCTGGAAAAGGCTTTTTGATGGCAGCGGAAGCAGATGCATCTTTTTGAATTTTACCGCTCTTAATGCCGGCTTCAACTCTCTCACCAGTTAGGATTAACTCGGTGAACCCCACAGACGAACTTCCAATCAGGTCATTGAAAAAGGGGCCTGACAGTGTACCCAAGAACATATCAACAAGCTCTCTCTCAGATAGAGGTGGTTGTACTTGTCCCGACAAGTCTCTCCATTTCTGGGCATACTCCTTGAAGCCTTCATTGGAGACCATACCCATACTCTGTAATTGAGTACGAGTTGGTGCTAAGTCCGCATTATATTGATACTACTTGTAAAAGGCAGCTGCCAAATCCTCCCAATTATGCACATCAGACCTCTATAGCTGGTAGAACCAATCTAACTGCGTCCCCGAAAGACTGTCCTGGAAGAAATGGACCCACAGATCCTTGTCAGAAGAATGCGGTTGGATTTTTCTGACGTAAGACCGTAGGTGCATCTTGGGACAATACAACCCATCGTATTTAGAAAAAAGAGGCACCTTGAATTTAGGAGGGATTACAATCCCAGATACCAATCCTAGTTCCTCAAAATCCAGCCCAGGAACTTTCTGTACCTCCATAGCTGCCAGACGTTCTTCCAGATTCTTGTATTTGTCGTCTGCAGGAGGATATTGCTGCTCTAAATAGTATTCATCCTCCTCCTCTTATTATTCTTCAGAGTCAGATGGCACTGCAGTCTCTTTACCCTTTCTCACCCCTTCATCAGATGTTGAGGGGAAATCCAGGACCCTTCTAGCTTGACCTTCAAATCTTCTACCCATGGTAGCCACACCAGCCCTCTTCTTTTTCTTTTTCTCTTTTTCCTTTTCCAGCAAGGTTTTGAACTCCTCCTGACCCTTAGCCAAGGTCATGAGTAGCTGTTGGAACTGTGAATTCTGCGCTTGTAAGTTTCTGATCGTCTGCTCAATATCCATCTTGCTGAAATAAGCAGCAGAGAGATAAGGATACTTGGTGTGAAGACCTGCTTATGCATATGATGAATGAAGATGCGATATGCAAATGATTTCAAGGAAATTTAGAAGATTTAAATTTTCCCAAACCAAAAAGAACGCACATCATATTTAATAAAACCAAGTTTGAATACATCATGCCTCCTCGGGCTTACAATGAAAGAAACTAAAATACAGCAAAATTCTCAAGACAAAAAGACCGAACACATCCTTTTTGGAGCAGTGTAAGTATTTAGATTCTTCTCTTCATGAATTAGTTTGGTGAGCTCTAAAACCTTCTTCTCACCGGCGTAGTACTGGGTTTCAAAGGTGTCTCGCTATTCCTTCAATTGAATCCAGGCTTTCTGTAGGTCTTCGAGAGAGGTAGGCATGTCTGGATGAAGAACGGTGTACGGGACGTCTCCTTCAATAACAAGCTCAACGATTACAGGAAGGATGGAAGGATAAGGCATTAAGAAACTCTGGGCATGAGCCCGTACCCACTTAAGGTAAGGCTCGAGAGGGATAGAGTTTTTATGTCCCAAAGTCTTACTGTCCACTTTGTTCACCATTCCCCAAGCACGTGTAAACTTCTGGCGATAACCTTGGTCTTCTTTATCGTAGTCAAAAACCAGACCTCGGATGAGCATCTCATGAGGGCCGTCCCTTCGGGCATACCCAAACTGCCGACAGCTAAACACGGGTTGTAGGTGATACCTCCCCTAATACCTAGCAGAGGTACATTAGGGAACTCACCACAACGATCGATGATAGAGATATCTTCCAAGGATCTTGAGCACCTACAGATATCAGAGTGGGTGAGAGACATCATCCTTTGAGACCAAGTCAATCTTTGCTTGTTCCTCAATGCTGACTGAGGCAGGTGTGAAGTGAACCACTTAGCAAGTAGAGGTATACAACACAAAAGGGTACCTCTTTTCTTCATGGTACGGGTATGCAGACAATGCAAGATATCTTCTAGCAAGGTGGGTATAGGATTGCGAGAGAGAAAGACTTTGATGGCATTAACGTTTATGAATTGATCCGAGTTAGGAAATAGAACCAAACCAAAAATGAGGAGATCTAGCACTTCTTCGAAAGCTTGGAAATCCATGTTATCCCAGAACGAATGAGCTTTTTCCAACAGAAACATAGCTAAAAATCCTTTAACCCCACTTCTTGTCTCCCAATTAGCTGCGACGTCGGCCCTCTTCATGTGTAAAGATTCAGCGATGACTTCAGGTTTTGGAATCCCTTCTAGACCGGTGAATGGTATTTGATTAAGCACGGGCACCCCTAAGAGCAGAGAGAACTCTTCCAATGTTGGTACCAACTGATAGTCCGGAAAAGTGAAACAATGATGTACGGGGTCAAAGAATTCGAACAATACACACATCATCTCCTCTTGGAAGTTGGATGTAGCCAAACTGAGAAGTCGACCATACTTCTTGGTAAAAGGAGAATCCCCGGGAACTCTTGACGCTAGCTCTTGAAGTTGAGGATGTGCTTTCACAAATCTGATTCGGATGGTGTTTCTTCGGAGAGGATTCATTTCCTACAGAACAAAAACAAAGATAAATTTCTAAATCCTTGAAATGGTTAGTGAGCATGCATATGATGTTGATGATGTTTATGATGTTTATGTACAAGCAAACATATATACACACAACAAATAGATCCTATGTTTCAGGCTTGCATGAGTTTGTAGGTAAGTACCCTCTTGAAGTTTTAGTGGGCTCAACCTGTCTTAAAGATCGGGTTCTAAAGGGTCTCAATATCACCGACCTTTCTTTTAGGCGTTGTCTCAACACAATCAATCTTTTCTTGTGGCCGAGATATCCCAAAAGTCTAGCCTCAATGAGTGTAGTATCGAGTGTCAACCAATTTTCAGCTTTACACCGAAACCGGTTACCTCACTATATCCTAATGGCCAAGTTTGTTCAATTAAGTTTCTAAGGTTAATTAGTGCTTCGTGATGCCACTCAGCGGCCCCGTATTCTCCTCGATTCACCACGAGGGATACCGGTACCCACAAATGTGTCACACTAACATAGCTATTGTTTCAACCATATCGGTCTATGCCGTACAGTCTCCATAATCTATTGCTATTTACCTAAAAAGGTGCCCCAAATCCGGGTAGAGGATTCAAACCCAAACAATAGAACCAAAAGATAAAGCATACAAGTCAAGCATGATAAGCATGTAAAGGTGATCTAGAACCCTAAGGTAACCCCACTTTTTTTAATTTTTCCCCAACAGAGTCGCCAGTTCTGTGATGCGGTGGGAGAACTGACTAGAAGTTTTTGCATTTCGTTCGCACTTGTGCGGTTAGCAAGAGTCTCCACCGACTTTTCTTTTATCCAAAAGGAAAGGTAAAAAAGCACAGGAAAGCCCTTTCGAGATTATTCTCGGGTTCGGGGGGTAGATTATGAATAGGGATGGTGTTAGCACCCTTTTCATCCATGGTTTTCCATGGGCTCTTAGTTACTCGTTTAGATCACTTGCTTTTGTTTGATTGTGTGCTTGTGGTGTGGGTTTTGAAAGTATTTTGGAAAATTTATTTGTAATGGTTCTCGTCTCTATAAGAACGTATACAAAGTTTTGTTTCGAAAAATGGTTCAAAGATGTGTTTGTGAATCTTGTTTTGAAAAGTGTTTTGAAAAGAGGTTTTGAAAAGAGGTTTTGCAATGGTTCTCGTCTCTATAAGAACGTATACAAAACATTTTATCTTTTTGAAAATGTTTGGAAATGGAAGTGTAGGTGTGAAAGTTTTTATCGTGAGCAAGCGAGTAACTAAGAGCGAATCTATCTACTCGAAAGGTCTTAAATTGTTCATTTCTTCTTCCTTCTAATGGTGCTAACTTACCGTGGATTTTGTAAGAAGCCCCATCCTTGGATGTGAAGGGACAAGCGCGGGTCAATTTTACAATCATTGAAGGCAACTTGTGAGACGCTCTAGCAATTTTGTAAAGGGACGAGATCATTTTATCGAAGGCAACATCCAGGGTCATCGAGAGACTACGATCTTTGTTTATCGAAGGGTCATTTGCTAGAGTGTCTCATATTCGAGGGACATGATTGTATTTCCGAGGCAACAAGCGAGGTTACCCTAGAGGTGCGTGTGTGAGAAAGTCTGTTGATTTCAAGTTATTTTATTCTTGGATTAAGTCATCTAGCGATTGATTTTTTTTTAATCTTGCCATACATGCCTAATTACTACACAATATATAGAAAGCAATAAATTACGGGAATTAAAATTCTAAGCTATTACAAAAGTATCCGGGAATAGGGGTACAATTATTACAAATGGGGATGAATCACATAAAAATAGCAATGTCCAAATAATACAACCAAATCGAATTGTTGTGCGATTTAATACAAAGCTATGACAATTTATGAAATAAAGAAATCAATTAAGTATGAAATGCAATGTATTTACTTGAAAAATAAAAATAAAACTTGATCTAAAAAGAAAATGATTTAAGTTAAAAATCTTTATTATATTTTTTTGTGTATTTTATTAATTATAAGCTTAAAGAAAGAAAACTAATTAAATCAAAGTTTTTTTGATGTTTTTATTAAGTGTAACAAATTAATAAAAATAAGAGTTTTTTTTTATAAAAAGGGAAAAAGATAAAAGAAAACTAATTACTAAAAAGATCAAATTAATTTTTACAAAATGAAATTTTTAGAAATCATTAGCATATTATTAACATAAAGAAATAAAACAAATTAAATTAAATTGAAAAAGAACAAGTGAAAATGGGCTCTAAAGGATTTGGATGAAAGGCCCAAAGGGGAGATAATTGTTGCCTTGGATGTTAACAAAATGGAACAGAATTGGGGGGGGGGGGGTGAGCTAGCGTGCGTATGGGCTTTAGGTTTGAAACTAAGTAGGCCCAATGCATTTGCCTAATTGTTGGATTAGGGTAAACAGAGAAAATTAGGGTTTATTGTTCTCTCTCACAGCGGCGCCGCTCTGTTCCGTTCCCTCTCACTTCTTTCTCTCGTTCATCTTTATCACTTAAACGTCCCTATTCGTCCATGATTCATGAGTGAAACGCTTTTTTTCTTCTGGAAAACCTAGGTTCTGAAATGGAACTTATGTCTAAGGGTTTAAAATTGATGCTTATTCTGATCTTCCTCTCACCCTCGTTACCGGAGCATTCTCTCTCTCACATCCTAAGCGCCAATGTTTTTGCTTCTTGAAAGGGTATGATTATGTTCTGTCTTTGTTACGATTTTGTTTGATGTTTCTTTTGCTTTGTTATGTTTATTTTGTTCATGTCTTCTCTGTTAACCTATTGTGCTATACATTTGAGATGTGGGAAGCAGTTTATGAGGGATGCGAAGAATCCATACCTTTGAGGCATTTCTGTGGAATGGAGAGGATAGTGAGATTGAGATGAAGCGCTCCCTGGTGACGGTCTTGGTGAGAATGAAGAGATGATGATGAAGGTTCTAGGTAACCTTTCCTCTTTGCTTTTAACGATGATGATGTTTGTTTCTGACTTTGGGATTTTTGTGTTGCTTGATCAGCTTGAAACTTTGTTGGTTTTCTTTTCTTGATTTGTTGGATAATCAGGGATAATGTTACCGAGTTTTTGCTTGTTGGATGTTGGTTTGAACTGGTTACAATTTGGTTTGAATTGGTTTTTGAGGCCTTGGTTTTTGTTGCTAATGTAAGTTGAGTTAACAGGTTGGGATGTTTTTCTAGAGGTTTTTGATTATGCAATTTTTTTTTGGTTATGGTATTTGGTTATGCAGGTTTTTGGTTGTTGAGGTTTGAAAACTGTTTTTTATAGTTGGGGGGGATGGTTTGAACTGTTCTGCAGTTTTGGGATTTGAATGTTTTATGGTTTGAAAATTGTTTTTACAGTTTGACAGTTAACAGGTTTTATCAGTTTGTGAAAGCTTGAGATTTTGTGGCTTTGTATTGAAGATGGTTTTGAACTGTTTGGGATATTAGTTTTGCAGGTTTGGGAGTTTTGGCTGTTTGTTATGTTTTGTGGTTTTGTTGATGGTTTACAGGTTGAAGGATTTTTGAAATGAGTTACAAGTTCTTGTTGGTGTTTGATGGAATACCCAGGGAATTTTTTGTTTGTGATTTTCTGGGTTACAGTTTGGTATTGTTTTTCAGGTTTGGTGGATGGTTTTTGGATTTTGACCGTTTGGCAAGTTTTAGAACTGAGTTATGCAGTTTGGAGAGTTTTTGAACTTTTTGACAAAATGTTATTTTTGACTTAATGTTCTCTCCTTCTCTTGAGCTTTGTCTACTGTAATATTCATGTGGCTTTTTTGTTTGATAGCTTATTCAAAATGGTGGGAAAACCACCAAATTTTGAATACTTTGGGCATGTTATCCTTATGCTATTTTCCTTGCAGTTTTGTTTTCTAGCATTTCTGGTGCAATTGTGACAGCAGGGCAGCATCCCTAGGTGACTTCTTTCCTCTTCCTCTCTTAATGACCCTAAGCCAAATGCTTTTTTCTGAAAAGTTTGCAATTTATTTGGGAAAATGATGATAAATGGCTTATTGATCAAGCCTCCTCATGCTTGTTGACTTAGTTTTATATTTTCTTCTTGTTGATGCTGCTGTGCTTGTACTTTGTCTGCATTTTGTTTTTGTTGATGCTGCTATTTGCACATGATGCGCTGCTGTCTAGTTTTCATTATTATGTTTGTTATATTTGTTTTGGCCATGTTGTTGTATCTCTTGGCCCTGTTTTGCGCCTTGTTCTTTTTGCTGCTTGTTTGGCCATGCTGCTGTTTGGCCATTGGGCAATTTGCGCGCCTGCTGCCTGTTATATCTGTTTGGCCATGCTGCTTGCATATTTTCACTTGTTTGGGCAGCCTAGTTGTATTTTATTTGGACAACTTTGCTTGCATTTTTATTTTTATTTTTGTGAACCAAGAAGAATAATCTTCTTGTGATTTGCAAATAGAAAAATAAAAACGTGATGAAATAAAAATAGCCTTCTGATTCCAAATTGCAAACTTTAATGATGAACACATTTTTCTCTTTTGAAAATTCTTATTCAAGTCCAATTAATTGTGTTGATTATTTTTGTCTTTCTTTCATGTGAGCGCAAACTGGATGGTGGCAAGGCAGAGGAAGCAAGAGATTCTTTGGCAGGCATGGAAGCAATAAAAGCTTAGTCATCCTTAGGTTTAAATTTTTTTCTTTGTAATTTAGATAGAAATACTCAAATAATTGTACTAATTTATTTTTCAAATACAATAAGTTGTAAAACTTAAAGCATTTAAATAATAAATTGTATTGTAACAATTTTTGAAGTAAATGAAAAAAAGTCTTATGAGGTATTCTGATGTCCATTAAAATCCTTTACTGTCAATAACTCGCAATTTTCTCTCTGCGTCTTCACTAATTCTTTAAGATTCCTGATTAAGATAATTGAAATTGTATTCCAATAATTCCAACCAAGATAACTTAAATTCCAATGATCATATAATCTTGCCACTGCATTCCAAATAAACACGCACTGTGTATTCCATAAACAAACAAATGTTTATTCCATAAACAAATAAATATTTATTCCATTAACCAGCAAATGTCTTAACAGACACAAATTATCTGGTTAGCTTGGATCAAACAAAACATGAACGTTCCAAATGACAGTCTTAGATCCCATCTCTTGTCCCAAATGAATATGCCTTGAAAACAAACAGTAACCTTTCAGTAAACTTGAAAAATCATGAAAACATGTGAAAGCCAATTGGATCTTTGTGAATTCATTTCTTCTGAGAACTGCAAGTAAAAACCCTAATTGCTGATTTATTGCCACAGGAGAAAATCTGTCTGATCGATTCCTGAGCCAATCTTAAATATCTGAGAAACCCTAGAGTTGTGATTTATGTGAAAAATGGGAGGGCAAATTTTGGGGTACAACAACACCCAAGTGGAAAATATCTCTCTTTACTACATATTGTAGAAGTATAATTGTTTGCATCACTACAAGGATTGACAAGAGTCTAATCTTTTGAGAAAGGTTTTAAGCCAAAATGGAAAAATGGTTTGAAATGAGATTGATTGAATTTTAGTCTTCTCACAAAAAATATCAAGGTATTATTAAATTGATTGAATTTTATTTATGAAAATGATTTGGAAAAAAGCATGGACATAAGTCCAAGTTTATTATGGAAATGGTTCAAGTTAAAAAAAGAAGAAGAAGAGTTTTCAAGAGGAGGGAGATGACTTTTGAAATTAAAGAAGATGGGAGGAGAAGAAGGGACTATCCTAAAGCATAAGGTAAAAGATAGGGATAAGAACCATCTAACCAACAAGAATCCAATACTTGACATTATGAGTCAAGATAGAATTCCTATTATTTGGATTAAAACCAGGCAAGCAAAGATACTAGACCTCTTGAGAGAACCAAACTTCAAGTGTATTAAGTATTCACAGTAATTGGATAGAGTAACGACTATATGCAGGAGAATTCGAGATTACAAACAAAGTATGTAATCACAATAACCTGCACACAAAACAAACAAACAACCCAATGTCTTGAGGTAAACCTCAAGAACTCCAGACAAAATATTCATTAAGGCCACAAGGTTTCCAACATAGGTCAAGGTTTCTAATCCTAAGTCCAAGAAGTCCAATGCTCCATAATGCCAAGGATAGTAACCAAATAGTTCAAGTATCATTAAAGGTTTTTTAAGGTTCATGTTGATTATTAGGTGTCTTAAAAGAGAAAAGAAAACCTCAAGTGAGCAAAATAAAAATGACAAGAAAGTAAATGCTCAAGTGAGCAAAATAAAAAATGGCATGAAATGTAATGCTTAAAATAAATGGTACATAAAGCATAAAAATAAAAGCATAAAGTAAAAAAATTTAATAATTATTGGTTAGTTGGATGACCATCTTGAATCTTGCATTTGAAACTCATTAGAGGATTAGTAGAACCAAAGCCTCCATACAACAAGTTGAATTTGCTTTTTGTCAAGTATATCATCCATTTGGAATCCTCAAAAGTACCATTTAGTGATCAACGATGTTTAAGTGATCTGCATTGACCAAAAGTGTTGTAGATCCATTAGAGGATTGGTAGAACCAAAGCCTCCACACAATGAATCTCAAGGTTATTGGATCAAAGAGATCAAATTAACATATTTGGTCTTGCAAACATAGTTTTGGGCCACGAATGATCATTTATTCGAATCGGGACAAAATTTAACGGTATGTTAAGCAATCGTAAGTGGACTTATATAGAAGTCACACCTATTTTGAGGTCGGTCAATAGCAATCTATGCACTATTTGTTTTGAGACATGATATAGATATCATGCTCCAATAACACTTAATGCATAAGAAAGGGATGCGATGAAGAGGGGTGAGAAAGAATATAAACCACATTTGAATTAAAATTTAGTCAAACTATTATTAAAATCATTCATCCATTTTTGTGGAGTTAGACTCAACACCATGGATCCAATGATGTTAATAAAGTTCATGATCAAAAATTCAACCCAAGATCAGCCATAAAATAATCACAAAATAATATTGCATTTAATATATACATTAAAAAAGGTTTTAAAAAATATTTTAAAATAGAAATAAGAAAGAAAAATACCAACTATGTTCAAACTAATCAAGAAATATCAAGGCTATAGAAAAATCAGAAATGAACTGAAATATTTTTATAAACTTTTTGATAATTTTTTAAAGTCAGAAACTATTTTTAAAATTAAAAGAAATGGGTAAAATAAACCAAAAATGATAAAAAATACCAAAGTCAGAAATAAAAAATAAGTGAGGTCACCAATATTTGTCACAATATCATTGAATCATTCCATATTTTTTTTCAGAATTTAAAAATGCATACAAGTATTTTTAAACATTTAAAATAATTCAAATAAAGTGAAAATTTATAAAAAATATCAAAACACAAAATAAAATTGTGAAAAAATACAAAACAGAAAGAGAAAAAACAAAAATATTTTTCATAATTTTTTCATATTTTTTGGACTAAAAATGAATTTTCTATGATTTTTTGAAGTTTAAAGCAATTAAATATAAAAATCAGAAATAAAAAATAAAGTCAAAAAAATATGTGGACCATTGGATGAGAGTAAAAACGCGTTAGTAATCAAATCCAGTGGATCTGGCGCACTGTGCATATCATGGTCATTACTGAATAAAGCATAAAATCAAATATAAATCAGAAATTCAAAAAATACAAATGGCGTTGTTTCCTTGGTTGGAAGATGACACGTTAGTCATATTCAACCACCAGCCAGTCCCAAAACCAGGTTGCTCAATCTGTAAAGTTAGAGCACGAGACCTATGCCATTCGCTTCGTCTCTTCAAGACGAAGACAACCACACCTTCGCGACAAATTTATATAAATTGTAGCTCAAGCAATTTGGAAAGAAATTTTTGAAAATGGATTTGAAATTTCATTGTCAAAACGTGTTTCCAGATAAAAGCAAGTGTTGCAACTAGAACTAGGGAAACGAGAGCTTCACAGTGATATCAAAGTCTTGAAGAATTAATGGAGAAATCTACCTATTGAAGTTGAGTTGCAGAGCTCTGAAACTGGAATTCTATGGATCAATATGGGTCACGATTCTTGAAGGTAATTGTATGGTTAGCTTCAGGGAAGACCAAGGAAGGTGAATTGATGGAAAAATTGGATTGAAAAAAGCTTGAACACTGATTTCAAAGTTGAAGAAAAATGAGTTATGGAGCAAGTTTGGCAGGGTGATTCTAGCTGTTCAAGCTTGAGGAAATTAATGGGGGATAACCCTCTATTTATAGGGAATCAAATGGAATGTTCAAGCGTGTGAAATTATGAAGTTTGGAGGGAAATCGTGTGAAGTTGCAAACAAGAAAAGTGTGACTTCTATATTGATCAAAACTCATCCAAAACGCGCATTTTGCTATGCTAATCACTTCTGGAAGTTCACTAAACATGTTTAGAAGCAAAAACGCGTAGAAAAAATGTGTTTAAAAGCTAAATCAAGGATTTCAAATTCTGACTTTTGAAGAAACTTCAGTTCCAAGTTACCAAGTTCAAAACAATGGCATTCTCAGCTCAAGGGGTCTTAGGGCATGATTATTGATACTTTAGAAAGATGAGATTACAAGCTTTGCAGTGGAAAAGAATGGAATCAAATGGATGCTTTAACTGAAAGTTGCAATGAGTCAAAGTTGGAAAAAAAGTTGACTTTCCATACTTCGAAATATTTCATGGTTTTCTTCAAGAGTGACCTATAATCTTTTGCATCCAAACATGGCCTTCCACATGAAATTTATTCTTGACCAAAAAAGATGGAATGAAATAGACGTCTTGAATGACATTTTGAAACTTGAACCATTCAAAATATCCAAAATATGAGGGAGTTATGAATTGTTGAAGTTGGCAAAAAATCATGAAATCACCTATAATCTTTTGTATCCTTAGGGAATCTTCCATCCATTTTCTCAGTTTTCACATAAAAGAATGAGTAAAGTTCACATTCTCAAGATTATTATGGAAAAATATTGGGCTCAAGGTGATAAAAATTGCCCAAGTTATGATCATTTGAAGTCACACATGGAAAATTGGGGGTTCATCTGGAGGACTTGTAATCTTTCTTCAACATCAAGTTTCGTCCACATGAAAACTCCTTGAAACTTTTGAAATGATTTGTTAATAACCCTTTGAATAGAAGGATGTTTTTGGAATCACTCAAAAATATCAAAAGATGAGAAAGATATACTTCTTTGAAGTTCAAAACCCTAGATCCTAGATCAAGAAAATGCTTTGAGGAACTTTGGCAATTTTGAACAACCTTCTTGTACCAAAACTCTTGCTTTGTAAATAGAAGTTATTGAGGATGATAATGAGAACTCATAGCCACCAAAACCACTTCCGTATCTTGAGAAATGATATAAATATGCACTGGTGACCAATGGGAACAACGCCTTGTCCAACCATGACAACTTCTTCAACCAACCCCTTGTACTTTTGAATCAATTTTGATAAATTTGAAATATGGTGAACCAAAATAACCTTGCCATGCCATTTCTTCCAAATCAACTTCAATGGTGAGGTTTGAATTTCTCAAGCTTTATTGACTAGGGCATGGAAATAAACTCATGAACCCATGGATCAAATTGCCAAGCCACATTGCCTTTACCTACATTACTAACAAGTAAGACAAACCAACATTGAATTTTATTAATTAAAAGGAAAGTCAAAACAAAACATGAATGATCACAAAGGAAAAACAAGTCAAGGTGCTTAGTGATTCCTCAAAGTGAAAAGCTAGAGATAGGGAGGAGAACCAAGAGCCTTAATGTGATCCTGTTGTGATTGAAACAATATGGTATGATGAAGGGATCTTAGGGGGAAAAATTAGGGTACAACAGGATCCAGATTTGTTGCCTTAGACATTGAAGATCCATAAGTTAATGGAAATAATAGAGGTATATAAGAGACCGAGAAGGATTTTAATTTCCCTCCTAATCAGGCTGGTAATACTGAGGCTGAGGTGGCGAATAGGCAGAAAGGTGACAATATTGGGGATAAAAAATTCCATCTTGGGACTAGAAGGAATATTCCAAATATAGATCTGGCAGATTTTATCCTTGCTTTAAAATTAAATGAGGAACATAATATTGATAACATTAAAGGCAAAAAGGTAGTGGTTGTTACAAGTAGTGGTGGCAGGCGACACATGCAATCTCAAGGAAACAGGAAATGACATTTAGCAGAACATGGGAGGATTACAGTTAAGGATAAAACAAGTGGAATAAGTGGTATTTTTGGAAACTCTACTATGGGACAGACAAGTATGGAAGACACATCAGAGTTTTATATATTAAAATCTAGAGATATGGAAGGAGACAATCGCAATATTACATCCAACATAGGGAACAAGGACAAAATAGAAGGTGTTATTAGTTTTCAAAACTCCCATCCTAATGCGAATGATGATATGAAAATCAGAAAACCTTCTGATCCGAGACTTGATAATTGTGTAGTGGATAAAAGCTTTTATGCTGAAAACCAGATTATTTTAAAGAGTGATGGTAGGAGTAGTCATGAGGAAGAGAGTGAAGTGGAGAATTCCATGGAGGTAGTCTGTGAGACTCCATTGGATGGTTAAGTGCTTTAACCCTAATTGTTTTTATTGTGTACAAATATTAAGATTTTGTTATAGAATTGCAGAGGTGCTGCTAGTAATGCATTTTATAGATATTGTAAATATTATAACTATAATTACAAACCTTTTTTGATAGCACCAGAAAGATAATTTTATTAATGAATTCAAAGTGCCCTTTTAATAGGCTTACAAAAACTGATTCTGTTAAAATATAAGATACATGTTGCCCACTATCTCAACTAATAGCTATTATGACTCTAATAGAATTTGACTCTAACTAAAACCATATTAATAGGTCAAATATTCCTAAGTAATACAAACTACCTAACAATCCCTCCCTTGAACTTAACTCTTTAAGGAGTTTAGTTCACCTTTGTTTATCCCAAGTGCTTCTCGGATCCTTTCGAATGATGCCAACTTCAACGGCTTCGTCATCATGTCAGTTAGCTGCATCCCTGTGTTGCAGTAAGTGAGCTTGACAACACCTTTGGTTAAGTCTATTAGAAAATGATACTTAAATCTTATGTGTTTAGATCGTCCGTGCATGACCGGGTTTTTGGACAGCTTGATAGTAGAGGTGTTGTCACATAACAACACCATTTCTTCAGTTTGTACATGGCTTATCTCCTTTAATATTCTTCTCATCCAGATGGCTTGACATGCACATGGGGTAGTTGCCACATATTCCGCCTCAATGGCCGATAGCGATATGATGGGCTGTTTTCTTGAGGACCATGCTACAGATCCTCCACTCAATAGAAACACATAACCTGATGTGCTCTTGCTATCATCTATATCCCCTGCATAGTCACTACCAGTATAGGCTATGAGATCACTTCTTTCTCCCCGTTTATACCAGATCCCATAGTTTATTGTCCCCTTTAAATACCGCATGATTATCTTTGCTGTTGCAAAATGTAATTGAGTGGAATTTGCCATAAATATGCTGATAAGACTTACCAAAAACATCAGATTAGGGCGTGTTGCAGTGAGATACATTAGGCTTCCAACTATTTTCTTGTATATGGTTGGATCAATTTTCACACTAGTTTCATCACGACCAATTTTTTGTCCTGGAACAATGGGATTGCAAACAAAGTTGTAGTCTTGCAATCCAAATATGTCAATCACTTCCACAACATATTTCTTTTGACATATAAAGATTCCATCAGCTATTTGCATCACTTCTATTCCAAGGAAATATCTCATTTTTCCTAAATTTGTCATGTCAAACTCATTCTTCATGGAACACTTAAACTCATTCAATAGATCTTCATCATCACTAGTAAATAGAAGATCATCAACATATATGCTAACAATCAAAGTTTTACCTTCTTTCCTCTTGACAAACAAGGTTTGTTCACTAGAACTGATCTTGAAACCTTCCTTGATGAAATAAGATTCTATGTGACTGAACCAAACCCTTGGCGCTTGTTTCAATCCATGGAGTGCTTTACGTAGCTTGTAGACCATGTGCTTCTTCCCTTCTATCTCATATCCTTGAGGTTTCTCCACAAATACATCTTCCTCTAACTCTCCATGTAAGAAGGCAAATTTTACATCCAATTGGTAGAGCCCCCACCCTCGTTGTGCGGACAAGGTAATAATCATTCTCACGGTGTTCATTCTTGCCATAGGTGCAAACACTTAGGTGTAGTCCACTCCATATTGTTATGAATAACCTTTCACAACCAGTATGGCCTTAAATTTATCTACCTCCCCCAATTCATTGAGTTTGGTTTTATAAATCCATTTCACACTGATTGTTTTGGCTTCTGCTGGAAGCAACGTCAGGAACCCATGTTTGATTTCCTTAGATTGACTTTATCTCTGCATCCATTTCCTGCCCCCATTTTGAATGCTTGACCGCCTCTTGGAAACTTGTAGGATATGAGATGACCATGAATGCAAGATTCTAAAAAGCATCAACTTTTACTACATTTACCTCATCTTCTACATCTGATAAGTCTTCTCCTGAGGTGTAATCAGCAGCCCATATCAGTGGTTTTCAGACTCTACCCTCCCTTGATGTGACCTCTTCAACTTGAGGAGGAACATCATGATGTGTTTGAGGAGGATTTTCACCTAGATTTTGATCTATATTTCCATTATCCTTTTCTATTTCCCCTCCCTCGTTGACAGCACTGTCATATACATCTTCCCATTCAAACTCTATGGAATTTTCAGCAGTATGATCAACATCCCAATTCCAACTGGATCTTTTTCAGCAATATGATCTCTGCTAATGTGAATCTTCTTCCCAACTGGATCAAACATTCTGAATGCCTTTGATTCACTACTGAAGCCTAACAAAACACATTTCACACTCTTATCATCGAGTTTGGTTCTTTTCGCATCTGGACGTGAACATGTCCTACACACCCAAAGATTCTGAAGTGATCTACTGAGGACTTTCCACAACTCCACGCTTCTTCCAGTGTCATGTCTTTCACAACTTCAGGCTAAAATGTTTTTGGAACTCTTTTCTCTGTTAGAACAACCCTAACCATATTAATAATAGTTCGATTATTGCGCTCGGCAAATCCATTTTGTTGAGGGGTGTAGGAGGTAGTTAGCTACCTTTTGATCCCACGTTCTTTGCAATACTCTTTGAATTCTACAGAATTATATTCCCCCATCTATCAGTTCTTAAGCACCTGATAAACATGTCCGATTCCTTTTCCACGAGTGTTTTGAATAATTTAATGTAATATAAAGTTTCAGATTTCTCTAGTGACAAGTATACCAAAGTTTTCCTAGAGAAATCACCGATAGAACTTATTAGGTACCTCTTTTGGCTGTTTGATGGAGGGGTGATCGGACCACATAGATCATAATGGATGAGCTGCAGCCTTTCAGTCCATACAATAAAGCGGAGTAGCATCATGGTTAAGTTTGTACAAGATCCCGTTGCTTAGGAAGAATTTGGCTGAGAACCTTCGCAGGAATTTTTCATCGTTAACTGAAGATCCTTCAGGATACTCTCGTTCTTCAATATACCTCCTAACTTCATGATACCAAGGCTTCTCCTCATCTGTGTCGATCTCATAACAGTGCGCAAGTCATCAAATCTTTCGATAGTAATTTTGGGAGCTTCGTTGTACCAATGGACCTTGAACATAGACGACACAGTTGCTAAGGCATCTGTGAACTGGTTTTCTTCCCTTGGAAAACATTCAAAGGTGACCTCTTAGAAGTAAGGGATCAAGGTTAGCACATGCTCTTTGTAGGGGATCACATTTGGATGTTTCGTATCCCACTCTCCTTTAACTTGACTGATTACTTAGTGTGATCGGTGGATCTGGAACTGACTGTTTAACGCTGGTCTGCGAAATGTCGCGGAAGCAAGAGTCGCCACCGTCTTTTATTTTCTCCAAATGGAAAGGACAAAAGCACAGAAAAATTCCTTAAAGAGATTGCTCTCGGTTCGGGAGGTAGATTTATAGAAAGGGAAGGTGTTAGCACCCTTTCTATCCATGGTTATCCATGGGCTCTTAGATACTTGCTCATTTGTGTTTTCAAAATGTTTGTTTGCTTTTCAATGTGGGTTTTAAAAAGTTTCTTTGAAAATTCCAGTTCGACTCTTGTATCGGTCCTCAAGAGTGTTTGAAAAAATGCTTTCGAAAGCTTTTGGAAAATGTGTTGGTGTGAAAAGTATTATTGAATTTGTTTTTGAAATTAGAGCAAGTATCTAGAGTCGTCTACCTACCCTAAGGAATTCGTCTGTGTAGATGTCCTTTAAAGTAGTGCCATCCCACCATTGAGAGGTAGGTAGCACCACCGTTGGAGGTGTTCGGGTCAATTCGAGTTTCGGGACATGGTGATCACCAGAGCAATGGGAAGACACCTTAGAAGCTACCCTCATGCCAGGTTCCCGGATCATGAGGACTTACTAAGACATCCTCTACTCGACGATCACCTTTCGAGGCAAGGCAACAGTGAGGCGTACCCTAGGGGTGGTGTGTGATTTGTGTGTCAGATTCAATTATTTTATCTTGTCATGTCAAAGTGATCTAAGCGTTTGTTTTTATTTTTAGGCCATTCATTCTTGCATGCATTTATTTAACAGTTAAAAAATTGCGAGAAATAAAAGTTCTAAACTATTACAAAGGCGCGGGTCCACACCGCCAAAATAAATCCAGGACCCGATTTGACAGAAAATAAATAAATAAAGTAAAGTGCGAAAGATAAATATTTACATGGCTTTGGGAGAGGTACATAAATAATTAAAAGAAAAAAGAAATAAATACGTGAATTGAATTAAAACTGGAAACGAGGGCGTTGGACCCTTTTTAATGAAATTAAATTAAATTGTTAAATTAATTAAAATTAAATAAAAGGAGAAATTATTTTTGAGGTTTTCGTATGTATGGTTTTTTTAATGAGAATTAAATGAAATTAAAAGATTAACCCTAATTCTAATTGTTTTTAATTTATTAAGAAAACATATTAAAATTTAAACCTAAAATTAAATTAATTATTTACATGGTAATTTAATTACAAAATAATATTTAATAATTAGTGAAAAGAAAAAAAGAAAAGGGTAAAAATTAATTAAAACCCTAATTCTACCAATTTTAAGTTTATTAGAAACATATTAAGATTTATCCTAGATTTAAAACTAAGTTGATTAATGAATTTTATTTACAAAAAATAATATTAAATAAAAAAACTTATTTTTTTTCTTTTTCTGATTTTTATATTGTTTTTTATGTTTTTTATGAAAATAATTAAATTAAAGGAGTTAATAAATAAAAGAAATAATTGAATCAAAATAAAAAAAATAATGAAAAGAATATTGCAAACCTAGGGGGGTCTGTCCCCAAATAGGAGGTTTTTGCTTAGCAATTTGGGCCCAATTGTCCCTGGCCTTGTGGACTTTTCAGCTAGCACGCATGTGTGTTGACTGAGGTTCACCATGGTCTTCAGATCTGGTCCCTTGGATTGGTATGATTGGCCAAGTGGCAAGCTGGATTCGAGGGACGTATGGTGCTCCCTTGCAACGAAACTGCATAGAAACATGAATAGAAAAATAACATTGGAAAGGGGTAGGGACCTGGGATCGAACCCAGGTCCTGAAGGTCACCAATACACTTGCTTGCCACTGAGCCACCTAGCGCGTTTTGATTATATAGTAATAAACAAA
Source organism: Vicia faba (assembly GCA_948472305.1). Classification (NCBI taxonomy): domain Eukaryota; kingdom Viridiplantae; phylum Streptophyta; class Magnoliopsida; order Fabales; family Fabaceae; genus Vicia; species Vicia faba. The sequence continues at coordinate 434,901,895 of OX451739.1, read as the reverse complement.
TAATATAAAATAGAACAAGATTTAATGGACAAATTAGCGCGAAATTTCAAATAAACCAACCACAGCTTTACACCTAGTCTTCGTCTTCCTCGCTTTTGTTTTTTTCCTGAAACATAAAAGAATCAGCAACGGTTTTTGAACTGTTCCAAAATATGCCATTCCAGAAAATAGCGATTAGCTTGTGGTAGCTCATAAATTGAGCGCGAGGGTGGATTTAGCATCGTCCAAGCATGCTGAGTTGAATGGCCTAGGTTTCATGTTCCAATTTTTCCTTAACTGGGAAACCCCAATTCAAGGTTCTGAAAAACCTAGGTGTCGTCCATGGTAGTTTCTTCAATGGTGAGTAAAAATTCAATTCAGCTACATGGTTAGCTTCAAGAAGGTCCCATTAGTATAAATCAATCATAAAAATGCAATGATATGGTCTAAATAACAAAGCACGATTATGCAAAAAGAATGATACAGTTTACCTTTGAATTACCAATTCTTGATGTCAGGGATATGGAAAACTATTCAGTTAGCTTCAGTAAGACACGAGGAAGCTTTTGCAATTAGTCTCTTGCTCTGAATCGTGCTAGAACCTTGTTTTCAGTTTTCACTTTTTTGGCAAAAAATTCAAGTTTGGTTATTGGTCTATGGCGCAGCTGGGAGGTCATGAGGAGTAGGGTTTGCATCCATATATACATGTGAATGATTAGGGTTGGTTTTTTGTCCAAAGAATCCATGCATTGATGTGAAAAATATTTGATTTTCAAACCATAATTTTCCAATCTTTTTCAAGCATATTTGATACAAATCATGGCCAATTGACTTGATTCTTTCTATATTTGGTCATGCACGAAATCTTAAGCTCATTCCCTGCATAAAAAGATTTGATTGCATTGGTTTGGTATTTTTCATGTATTTTAATTAATTAAATGAATTATTAATAATTAAAAATCCAAATAAATAAATAAAAATGATAAAAAACTTCCCTTTGGGCCCAATGGTCGTGCACATGCCTTGGATGATGAATTGTGGAAGAAAAAGAGGCCCATTAGCAATTTTAGGTCATTTGAATCAATGTTGACTTTTCAAAATATCCAAAAATTTCCCAACTTCCACAAGGCATAACTTGCTCAATTTTTAAGCTTTGCTCATGTTCTTGGACATTTGGGAAAGGTATTTGAGTCCTATAACCAATGTCTTTGGTCCCATGTCATTGTGATTTACCAATCTCAAGTTATGGCCTTTGACTTAAAGTCCCTTTTTGTTGACTTTTGAAAATGACCTATAATGTTGAAATTGATAACTTTTTGTGAGAGCATTTCTTGGATTTTAAGTGTGAAGAGGAGTTGTAGGAAATGTCTTTATCTTCAAAATGAGCTTTGGATGGAATTTTTCTGATAATCCATGTGGAAGTTATGCCTTGGTCAAGTTACAATTGACTTTTTCAACTGTCCAAATATGGAAACTTTTGCATCTTGAGACTTTTTGAGCCAAGCTTTGAGAATCATGATCAAGCATTGATCAAATGATGTTTGTGGCTTCAAAATGAGATGTTGACCAAAAATTTGAACTTTTGACTGTCAAATGACCATTTTGCCCCTACAGTTGACTGTAGTGCAATTAGGGTTTTTGACTGTGCAATTTTGTGCTGTAAGTCTTGAAACTTGGTATGAGGATGCTTGACCATGTTTATAGGCATGGGGGACTTGATTGGACCCTTGGAAACTTCATTTTCTTTGTCAGCACCAAAACCCTAATTTTTGACTGTTCAGGAGGCCCTTGAATTGTGCAACCCTTGGGGAGATTTTGAAGCTTTGACTTGGCAAATTTTGAAGAATATGGGAGGGCAAATTTTGGGGTACAAAACTTAGGCTGAATCTCTGTATATGCTTAAGAATTTGATTCTTAGGACAATGGCAACCTTTAGACCCAAGATTCACGCTTCATACTTGGCCATGTTGTTTGTACAATCGAAGCATAATCTGGAAGTGAAAGGCGTATGGAAACCTTTGGGAGATCTGATAACAACATCAATTTCGTTACCTAAGTCATTAGAAGCTCCATCAAAAACCATAGTCCATCGAGATCGTTGTTCAGGTCCTTAATACGGTCCAGGCTTTTCACAATCACTTATCAGTATGATATTATCGTCCGAGAATTCAAAGTTCATGGATTGGTAGTCATCAACAGCTTGATGAGACAAATGATCCACCAGAACACTTCCCTTGATTACTTTTTGTATAGTGTATTGGATGTCATATTCAGTCAAGATCATTTTCCATCTAGCTATTCGTCCAGAAAGAGCTGGTCTCTCAAATATATACTTGATGGGATCCATCTTAGAAATCAATAAGGTAGTATGAGTCAACATATATTGTCTTAGCCAGTGAGTAGCCCATGCCAAAGCGCAATAAGTTTTCTTGAGCAATGATTATCTGGTTTCACAGTCGGTAAACTTTTTGCTAAGTTAGTATATTGCATGCTCTTTTCGGCCAGACTCTTCATGTGGACCCGACACACACCCCCATTGAATTCTCTAATACAGTAAAATACATAATCAAAGGTCTTCCTTCAACTGGAGGCATCCGAATTGGAGGTTCTTGTAAGTAATATTTGATCTTGTCAAAAGTTGTTTGGCAGTCGTCATTCCATCTGACTACTTGATCTTTCTTCAGTAGTTTGAAGATCAACTCACAGGTAGCAGTTAAGTGAGAGATGAAACAGGCGATGTAGTTGAGTTGACCTAAGAAACCCCTGAGTTCCTTCTCAGTACAGGGAGCTGTCATCTCTTGTATGGCTTTGTCTTTTGCAGGTTCGACTTCAATACCTTTTCCATTGAGGATGAACCCTAGAAGTTTTCCACACCTTACCCTGAAGATGCATTTGTTGGGATTCAGCCTCAACTTGTACTTCTTCAATCTTTCAAGTAGCTTGTGAATATGATCAAGGTGTTCTTCCTCAGTTTGCGACGTTGCAATCATATCATAAAAACACACATCTATATCATAATGGATCATGTCGTGAAATAGAGCTACCATAGCCCGTTGATAAATTGTGCCTGCATTTTTCAAACCGAAAGGCATGACCTTATAATAGAAGGTGCCTCATTGTATAACAAAAGTGGTATTCTCCATGTCTTCGGGTTCCATTTTTATTTGATTATAACTGGAGAATCCATCCATGAAGGAGAAAACTTTGTGTTGGGAGGTGTTACCAACCAAGACATCAATGTGTGGTAGTGGGAAATCATACTTGGGGTTTGCCCTATTCAAATCCATGTAGTCTACGCACATACAGACTTTTCCATATTTCTTCAGCACTGGGACAACATTTGTAACCCATTGAGGATATGACGCCACTGCTAGGAAACCTGTATTAAACTACTTCATTACCTCAGCTTTTATTTTCTCAAACATATCTGGCCGCATATGAAAAACCTTTTGCTTGACTGGAGGACATCCTTCCTTCATTGGCAGACGATGAACCATGATATCAATATCAAGCCCCGGCATATCTTCATATGACCAAGCGAACACCTCAATATAGTCATGCAACATCTGGACCAATCTTCTCTTGACACGGTCTTCCAAGTTGGCTCCGATGTTGACTTCTCTCTTGTCTGCCTCAGTACCTAGGTTTATCACTTCAACAGGTTCCTTGTGCGGTTGAATGGACTTCTCCTCTTGTATCAGAAGTCTGGCGAGTTCCCCAGGTATTTCACAATTTCTTCACCTTCGTCCCCGGCTTGATAGATTGGATGTTCAAAGTCATAGATGGAAATAACAGAATTATTGTCAATGAGATCCGGAGTGGATGGGGATCTGGAAATTCGTGTATGTGCATGTAAGGCGACATGGCTAATTTGAAAATGCAATAAAGCAAGAAAAAGACAGAGAGCACAAAATTTGAGTGCAAAATAGTCCAATGTTTTTCATTAAAATGAGCATATGGAATATGAAAATGACAAACCCTTAACAAATGGACCATTGTGCCTCAGGCAAGGCACATGGCTTAAAGTCGTTGTTTTAATGGAAATTATAGAAAAAGTTATCAAATTAAATAAAAACAGAAAATGGTAGTTACTCCTGGTTGGAGGAGATTGAAATGAAGTCCTTGGTCTAACAGTTGTTGAGTCCTTCACTAGCAGTTGGGTAAATCCAGTCGTTGAAGTCACAATCAGCTTCTGATTCTTCAAGAGCATTAACCTCATGGTTACTAATGTAGAGAGGTGGTTCCCCTGCACGAGCACGTCGAACCTTCCTTTTGAGCCTTGGAAGTGAAGGCCAACACAAATTTATCTGATTTGAAAGGGATATCGGGAAGTTGTCCCCAGATGGTGCAACCTCCGTCTTCAACAACAACACGAGCATCTTTGAGCGAGGCCATCCTTGGTGTATCTTTAGCAGCTACGGGAGTATCAGGAATGGCTTTGGAAACAACAACCATGGGAGAGACTACTTCAAAGGCTTTACAAGGAGTGTCTATGAACTCACCATCTATTTCAACATATTTGAATGAATATACATAACTAATCATAAACTCTTCTTCCCCGCATACAGTGACAAATTTCCCCTTGACCGAGTACTTCAACTTTTGATGTAGTGTGGAAGTCACCGCGCCTTCCACGTGTATCCATGAGCGTCCCAGTAGGAAAGAGTAAGCAGGACGAATATCCATCACATAGAATGTTGAGTTGAAGACTTGAGACCCAACCTTGACAGGGAGATCAACCTCTCCATGCACCATTCTTATAGAACCATCGAAAACCTTTATTATAATTTCATTGGGTTTTAAAACCAGTCTATCACAGTCTATCCTATCCAAAGCTTCTTTGGGCAAGACATTGAGAGAAGATCCAGCATCCACTAATACATGTGCCATCGTAGTGCCCTTGCATTCCATGGAGATGTGGAGAGCTTTGTTGTGATTCTTCCCCATCAGGGTAAAATATGCATCAGAGAACCCTAAACCATTATTGGCAGTCAAGCTTACTACATAGTTTTCAAATTGGTCGGCCATAGTCTCTTGTGGGACATGTGCATTTTTCAATAATTTTATCAGTTCTTGAGCATGCGTCTCGAAACATAGCAACAAAGACAACATAGAAATCTTCGAGGGTGTTTGCCTCAACTGGTCCACTATCTTGTAATCACTTTTTCTGATGATTTTTAGAATCTCCTCCATCTCCTGGGTATATGGGTCCTCAATGGTAATATCTTTTGCGGGCGCCTCCTTCAGGGAAGGTCAGTCATTTTTTCCTTTCCTCGAGTATCAGCAACAGGTTTAACAATAATAATATGAATGGGTGTAGTTGTGGTTGCCAGAGGTGAAATCTCTAGAGAGAAGATCCTCCCCATCCTAGTAACTTTACTTGACCCATCAATGTTTGTAATGTTAGAAGTTTCATCTTTATCAATCTAGGAATCTTGTTTGATACAATGGTAATACACTTCCACCCCATAATTCCAGGGCACAATCTTATTAGAAGAGTATGGGACTGGCCTTGGTGTGGTGATAATTAGTGGAGCTATTCTTGGTTCAAAGGGAATCCTAATAGGACCTTTGAAGGAAATCCTAATAGGTCTGTTTTATATAGTAATGATGGAAACGTCTTCAAACTCTTGGGATACACTTCAGGTCAAACTTTTCACAGATGGAGCTTTTTCAAATAGAATCTCATGGCTATCCATCAGGTGTTGGACACCTTTCTTCAGCCATTCCCAACCATTAATTTGTACAACATAGCAGCAACAGTCTTCAAGGCAGCCAGGGAATACCCCAACTTTCAACAAATTCTCTTTAACAGTCTTCAAAGGAGTGGCCAAGTCATTGATGGAGGAAACAAAAGCAGCATCTTCAATAACATTGACACTCTTACCATGATTTGGCATGGGTTAGGTGATTACATTGGGAGTTAGCGGAGGGTCGAATTCAATTGTTTTGTTATCAATTAGGTCTTGGATTTTGTTTTTTAATTCCCATCAATTGTTGGTATCATGTTTGGGGCTGTTTGAGTGGTAGGAGTATCTTGCATTGTGATTGTATTTTGGTGAGGATGTATTGGGATTTTGTGGAGGATTTCTTAGTGAAATGAGCTCAGCTTTCGGTAAATGTTGTAGGGCTTGTGGTAGGGACATCCCAATTTTGGTGTACTGTCTTAGTGGAGCATTCGACCCTTATTGATTAGCTCGTTGTTGTGGTTGTTGAGTAGAAGTTAGATTGGAGATTAAAACTGCACTTACTGACTGAGGACGGTGTTTCCTAGCATGACTCCTTGACCCATACACAACATTAGTCTCTTTTTTACCAATAAATGTCTTTTTCACAGCATTTGAGGTGGAGGCCATGTTTATCTTCCCGCTTTTAATCCCGCTTTTAACCCTTTCACCAGTCAAGATCAAATCAGTGAATCTGGATGATGAACTTCCAATCAATAAGTTGAAAAATGGTCCAGTCAACATTCCCATAAACATGTCTACCAACTCTCTATCAGTTAAAGGTGGTTGCACCCTGCCATCCAGGTCTATCCATTTTTGAGCGTATTCTTTGAAGCCCTCGTTTGAACCCATGGTCATTCCTTGTAATTGCACCCTTGTTGGCGTAAGATCAACATTATATTGATATTGCGGTAAAAGGAAATGGCCAAATCCTCCCAAGTATGGATGTTAGTCACTACCAATTGATAAAACCACTCCAACTGCGTCCCAGCTAGACTTTCTTGAAAAAAGTGCACCTACAATTTCTTATCAGCGGTATGTGGCTGAATTTTGCAGACGTAAGATCTTAGGTGAAGCTTTGGACATGAGACACCACCGTACTTGGCAAAAACAGGGATCTTGAATTTTTGGGGAATGACTACCCCAGGAACCAAACCCAAGTCATCAAAATCCAAGCCAGACACAACTTGGATTTCTACAGCCTTTAATCTGTCTTCTAGTTGCTTATACTTGTCATCGGCCGGTCGATATTGCTCATCAAAATAATGCTCATCTTCAGAGATTTGATTGGTTCCACCCCTAGCACGGGTGCTCCTAGCATCTTCATCTTGATTCTCATCCTCTTCGAAGGAGTCTTCTTCAACTTAAACTTGTAGGACGGGGCCTTTGAATCTCTTCCCCATGTTGATTACATCTTTCTTCTTGGTCTTCTTCTTCGTGACAAGAAGTGTCATCATTTCTTGTTGCCCCTTTGCTAAGTTGAGCAGAGTTTCTTGAAACTGAGAGTTTTGAGTCTGCAGATCCTTCACAATTTGCTCGAGATCCATCTTATACTGAAATAAACAGTAGAAAGATGAGGAAACTTGTGTTAGAAAACCTGCTTATGATATGATGAATGTTATGCATATGCAATGTTTTCAAGGACCTTTAAGATTTAAATTTGTTTAAACAAAGAGGAAATAAAACATTAATTGTATTAATAAATTCAAAAGTTACAAACGCCTCTTGGGCTTACAACGGAAGAAACAAAAAGACAAAATAAACTCCTAAAACTAAAGGTTCAGGTTTCCAACTGACGCATCCTCTTTGGTGTAATGTGTCGTACCCCAAATTTATCATACCTCGATGATTTTATTTTTTGAGATTAAAATAGAAGAAATATTTAATTAAAGATGATACAACATTATCTGATGGTCCATCTTTATCCGACTAGGGGGTGTATTTTAATTTAGGAAAGCGGGGATTTCTAAATCAGAAAGACTCGTGTATCCGTGAATCCATTCGCGAGGCATGTTGGCCATTGGCCCATGCGATTCGTAAATGGAAATTATTTAAATAACTATTAAGTTCCTAATTATTAAATAGTTGTTATTAGTAAAAGAGGGATTAAAATTAACTAAGCCCACTTAAATGTTTTTGTTGTTAGTAAAAAGAAAGGAGGTGAAAATTCAGTATATAAGCCCATTTCGTTATCCCATTTCCATTTGTGTTGTTAGATAACAAATAAAGGGGGTATGGTTATAAGATTAGGACCATTAAGGTTTTTTAGAAAACGGTCCATTTTGCATTTTGTTGCTGATTTATTTTAGGAGGTTGTTATAAAAATATTTGTTTGTTATTATCATTTTTCTGAAGTTTTCTTTACAGCCTGTTAAAGAAGGGATTTATTTCATTTAGGGTGGTAAATTAGATCATGTTTATTTATTAAAAGTGTTGTTTTGAAATAGTACAAGGCCTAAAAAAACTTTGCGTTGAAATGGGTAGGCCCAAACTAGGATTAGAAAAGTAATTATTAAACCCTTTATTATTACAGTTTTTTATTAAATGTTTTATTAAAAGATTTTTTAACAAGGTTGTTGTGTTTAAAAAAATTATGGTTGGTCCAAGGGGTGGACCCATTTCAGGCCCATGCGATGGAAAATAAATATTGTTGTTACAATAAAAAAAAGCATTAACGATCTGGGTTGAGCAAAGTTAATAATGCAAGGCCCATGTTACATAAACAAGCATTGTTCCAATTCGCCGGATGTTACGCACGTTTCATAAGTATCAACACTTACTATTTAAATTAAATATTTATCAAATCTTAAATCCAAGCCCAGAAAAATAAAACATAACTATATTACGGAATAATACTAAAAACTGTAATATCTTGCAATCATTACAATTCCAATATTACAGCAAATCGAATCTCAATTAAAACCAAAATCAACACATTGTTTTTATAAAAAACAGCTACTATAGAAATTACATCTTCGAACAATCAAATCTTTCTATAAACTAAAATCAATTACAACACAATTCTTAACCCCTTAATTTTGTGCTAAATACCTAAATCTAAATCTAAATTTCTAACAACAAATTCACAAACCCTAAGACCTATATATACTAAGGGACGAATACAAAAGAGAGGGGATTACGGTAAAGAAACAGAGGAAGATACAAAGACAAAGAGGAACTTGAAGAATAACGAACCAAAGCTATTGAAGAAGAGAAAAGACGGTTAGGGTTTCAACATCTGAAACCCTAATTGCCGCTGTTAAAATTGCTCCGCCGCTTCACCATCGCCGGCCACCACCTTCAAAACCTGGGGATCGAAAAGACAAAAGAAGGAGGTTCGTGTTGAAATCGTGAGTGCTCAAAGTCAGAAAGGACAAAATCACGAAGGGGGTAAAACGCTTAGCTTTTTTTGTTGTTCTTGTATTGGGATTGCTGGGTTTTATTTATGGTGAAAAGAGGTATGGTTGCACCGCCGTGGTGGTAGAACTAGGGTTGGAGATTTGGTAAGAAGAAGAGGAAAGGGTTGGTGGCTATTGCAGAAGAGAGAAGAAGGTATAATTGCTATAAAACATGAAAATGAATTGATAAAATGTTAAGAAAACAAGTGTTTACACTGTACGATACAATAGACGTGCGCCTATATTAACTAGAATGTTCCCTCAATTCCATCCCTTTTATTATCATCAGACGACCATAGGCCAAGTCTCTATGATAATCCCCACGCTCCGTCACACACACAATCAACCAGACCTCTCTCAATTTTCCAATGGGCCTAAGCCCACTGCTTCTCACACCACCCTTCCACTGAATTACTAAAACACCAAAGCGAATCACACCCCTGTGTCTGAATAATAATTGGGCCAACCTGGGCTTAACTTCCAGCACCCCCCTTATTTCACTACATAACTAATAATACACCCCCCCTGATTAATTTATTTTCTATATTTTTTTAATTATAATTATTTATTCTATTTCCTTTATTTTTTATTGTTTTTTAATAATTACTATTATTATTATTTATAATTATTACGATTATTAATATTAATTTTTATATTATCATTATTATCATGTTTTATTTATTACTTATCATGTAAATAAATTATTTTTATTCAAAAACTCATGCATTATTTTATATTTTTTGCATTAAATATTTCTTTAATCATGCATTAACAAGATTCTTTGCAGTTAACACGATTAAAAAACACGCAACAAATCACCAAACTATTTTTCACAATCAACTAAGCTAATCAACTGTTTTTGCAAAAGGGTTCAAACGGATTTGACTAACCACGTGTTTAGCCAAAATCTCCACAATCACTACTCCCGATCAAAATGTGAGGTGATTCAAAGTACGTTTGCGATCCTTAAAAAATACCAACCCCCTACGTACTACAAATTGAGACTCTGATTCCTCACAAGAGGATACGTAGGCATACGATCAAAAATCGTAGCGAGTTCCACTATAAAAAATTTAAACCCTTTCCCCTATAAGAAATTTAAACCCTTTCCCCTATAAAAAATTAAAACCCTTTTCCATATAAAAAATTTAAACCCTTTACCCTATTAAAAATTAAAACTCTTTTCCCTTAATAATATTCAAAACCCTGTTTACCCCAACTCAAACCTAAAACATAGTATCATTGTGAACAAGGTAGATGAAAGGTGCCTATCACCTTCCTTTCGTCTAAAGAAGTACGAAACCTAGAATCTCTATCTGCGAATTAGGGTTTTCTGTTAGATTCCCTTCCCTAGGATAAAACTAATAGTGGCGGCTTTGATTAAAAAACCAGTTGCTACAGTTAGCGACACTGTTGGGGACTTTGACTTTAGGTTTTAGGGTTTTTACTTTGGGGTTTTTTATTTATTTATTGCATTATTTATTTATTACATTATTTATTTATTGCATTTATTTAATTATTGTATATTATTTATCATCATATATACTGCATGGCAGATTTTTTTTATTTCTCAAAATATTTTCAATAACTCTTAGAAAGAAGGTTCGTCTATTAGCTTAGGGGGTACATCATTCCTGCGAGTTTATGTGACGACTTCTCCTAGAGTCGGTGAATTTATGGAAAAGGAATACTTATCGAGATATATCCTCTTGATGAGTAGGACTTTGGAAGGTCACCCATGACTCTTTGTAACGACCTTAACCTAAAATCTCATGACGAGACCTCTCACGACTTTGAGACAAAAGTTTCGGTCCATAAAGAGGCTCCACCTAAGGGAGGCCCTTGTGCCTTTTCCCTTTGGTGTTATTCATGACACGCTTAAGGAAACCACCTTTTATGAGGGTAGATTAACCGTTGGTCAAAATTAAGGAGCCTACCTTCTAAGAGTACTTATCACAAAAAACCCCGTCACTAAACCATACATCCCTACCTTATAGGGGTGCTTATTACAAAAATCATGTCACTCAACCCTACACTTATGCATTCATACATTTCATATATTCGTCATACATTTCATATATTCGTCACCCGTTTCTTTCTATTTTTCTTATTCATAAGGGGTACAAAAAATAATAATAAACTCAAGATTTTTGGTGATTGTCCTTAAAGATGGATACCAAAGGAAACAACTTGTCCACGTCAATGCGCCAAACATGTCTGAAATCAAAGCCACAAAAGGGAAATAATATGATGAAGACTTTCTCAAGCTTTTTCCAAGAATGAGAAATGGTTTCAAGAGAAGATATTCGCATGTGCACCTAGAAGACTTATTTCAATATCTGAATTATGTTACCTTCAATAAAGGCATTTTGTTTCCACATCTCGTTTGTGTATCTATTTTAAAGATAGTCACCAAGTAAAATAATAAGCAAAATACAAGCATGTGCCCATATGAATAAGACATTTAAAACAAGAAATCATTTCATGTTCATACACATCCGTTCGCACGCATGCATTCACGAACACCTGCATATCATATCAAAACTCATTTTTCAAAAAAATATCTCCAGTTAAACCATAGGTAGAAGAAGATCTCCACCTCCTTGGCCTCCATATCAAACAAGGGCCTATCAACAAAAAGCAATGGAGCAAATCGAGGAAAATCAGCCTGCATTCAAAGAGGATCTCGACCAAGTAAAGGGTGATGTAACTTCAATTAAAGGAGATCTGAGTCAAGTTCTCCTAGCTTTAAAGAACACCATTGACAAGCAAGACCAGATTCCCAAGGTAGCTTTCAAAGAAGTAGCCCAAACTATTGGTGCATCAAGCGGTCACCAACTAAGGAAAGAGCCAGCAGAAGGGCTCTAACAGTCCGTCATGGCCCAACAAATAGTTGAAACTGAAGGGTTTGTCCCACCGCCACCAAAAGAAGGGGCATCACATACCCTACAGATTCCTACCAATAATGCAGGCAACTACTTAGACCTGCAATACGGAGACCATGACCCAGAGGATGCCAACCAAGCACCCTTAAAAACGAATTGTACTCATGTTGTTGATAATCCACTGGTAATGAATCAATACAAAGCTCTAGAGGAAAGATTGAAAGTCGTGGAGGGTTCTGACGCTTTCGAAGTAGACGTTCTCGAAATGGGCCTAGTTCCTGATGTGGTGATTCCACCAAAGTTCAAAGCACCCGACTTTGAAATATACAAAGGGCTCACTTGTCCAAGAAATCATCTGCACATGTATTGCAGGAAGATGCATGCCCATTCCCACGATCAGAAGCTGATGATTCACTATTTTCAAGATAGCTTAAGCGAGACATCTTTAGATTGGTACATGCAATTAGAGAGAACACACATTCAAACATGGGCAAATCTTGCTAATGATTTCCTAAAGCATTAAAAATATAACATAGACATGGGGCCTACCCGCACGCAACTCCAGAATTTGTCCCAGAAGAAAGAAGAATCCTTCAAAGAGTATGCTCAGAGATGGAGAGAGATGGCATCCCATGTGCAACCTCCTATGTTAGAAAAGGAGCTAGTAGACATGTTCATGGGAACTTTGCAGGGGCTTTATTATGAGAATATGGTTGGAAGTATCTCCTCGGGATTCTCAGATCTAGTGACCATCAAAGAAAGAATCGAGACTGGAATATAAAATGGGAAAATATCAGGGGGACCATCAAGTACCCCCTACAATTCAAGAAGGCCTGCTTCAAACTTCCTCAAAGGAAAAGAGGGAGAAATTAATGTTGTAGTGTCACAACCCAGGGTACAACAACCATTAGTGATCCCACAAGGGCAGCAACAAGGAAGAAGGCCACAAAGAAATTTTATCCACTCCCAATGCCACCCAGTCAGTTATTACAACAGCTAGTTAAGGCATCCTTGGTAGAAATCAAGCCTCTAGCTCCCCCAGTTAGGCCGCTCCCGTGAAAGTACAATGCCAACGGCATATGTGAATATCATGCTAATTCTCCTGGACATACCATAGAGAAATGTTGGCCATTCAAGCATAAGGTCCAAGACTTGTTAGAATATCAAGACATCACTTTTGAGAAACCTAACATCAAATCAAATCATATGCCTCCACACGACAAGCCAACAATAAATGCAATCAAAGTAGCCAATGACTGTGGGGAAACCAGACAAGCAAAAACACTGATAAGTTTTTTGAAGGAGTATCTGTTCGAATGTAGATTTCTGTTGGATTATAATGAAGCCTTCAAGAGAACGCTACAAAAGCTAGTGGACAAGGGGATAATCCAATTAAGACCATACCCTGAAGAAAAATATAAAGCTACTATGAAGGGTGAAGCATGTTTTCCTCCGATCAAAGATACCTTTATAGAGCATGGCAGGCATGTAGCGAAGATATCCAACAAAGTCAACACCAAAGGGGCAACTGACTTCATCTGAGAAAGCACCCCAGGATAAGAACTCAAAGGATGGACTGTCGTGGAGATTCCTGAGAAATATTTCTTTCCTAAGTAATTTTTCTTGTTTTTGAAAGAACCTATGTCAAGCCCAAAGCATAGGGGTTGCTTGTAAGGGTTCCCCCGTTTTGTTTCAAACAATATTTGCAATTAATAAAAGTTATGTTTTGTTTTAAATTAAGATCCTTGTCTTTCATTTGCATTTAACTCTCAAATTTAAAAATGGAAATACTTTATCTGCATATGCATTTTCAAAAGCTCATATACTAGAATCTGCACCAAAACATGATAAAGGTGCAGATCCATGCCCAAAACACCAATAATACTACTGCTGCGACCTGATATAATTTTGATGCTCCTATCAACCAAGCTGAAGAGGAAGATGATAAAGATCTTGAACTCTCTGAGGAAGTGGCGAGGGAAATAAACGAAAGGATGACAACATATAACCGTATCAAGAGGCTATTAAGACCATTAATCTAGGTACAAAGGAAGAAATCAAGCTAAGGGGCAACGTTATAGTGGAGCCACAAAGAAGCTGATCAAATTATTGCACATATTTGCTTGTTCCTACAGAAATAGGCCAATGTTAGATACATACATGATGGTGGACAGATCACCTCTTCAAAGAAGGTTGTTCGCCATTTAGGCAAAAATAAGCGACTACGAAATACAAGGACCTGACAAAAAACCTGAGGCAGGGGCACGTTGGACATTCACGTTCGATGGGGCTTCAAATATACTGGGGCACGATATAGGGGAAGTTTTGAGTTCCCCAAAGAATGCTCACAAGCCATATACCAAGTCAACGACGAATGAGATACTAAACATACAAAACTGATTTCATATCGGGGTCATGTTTTAAAGATTGGTTGTGGGAATTCACAAAGATCACTTTCAGCCATATCCCATGAAAAGAAACTCAAATGGCAGACTCCCGGGCAACTCTCTCAGCTATGTTCAAAATAACCTAGCCGAACCATGAACCGCTCATCACAAGCAGACACTTCGAAGAGCCCGCACATTGCCTTAATATCAAAGAAATACCGAATGACAAGCCTTGGTTTTACGACATCAAGAAATGCCTCGAAAAACAAGAACATCCAGAACATGCCTCCAGTATCGAAAAACAAACTCTACGGAAGTTAGCCTCGAAATTCTTTGAGTAATGGTGTACTACACAAGATAACCCACAACATGGTCTAGTACTCCAGAAGATTCTTCTACCTTGCCTCGACTCACGTGGTAAATGGACACCCAACTACGAAGGTCGATACGTAGTGAAAACAACATTCTCTGGTGGTGGTCTTATCCTCACAATAATGGATGGGGAAGAACTACCACATCCGACAAACTCAGACGCAGTTAAAAAATACTATGTATAATAAGCTTGCTAAGCTCAAACCCTAAATGGGCGACTTAGGCAAAAAGGAGCATCCCGGTGAATCAAAAACCCTAAAGGGCAATCCAGGCAGAAATTAGGGGCATATACCAAAAAAAATTATTCCGGTGGATTGAAAACCCGAAAGGGAAATCCAGGAAAAAGTTAGGGATCACTCAAAAAGAAATAAAGAACAAAAAGACTGAGATCTAAGAACTACGACTACGAACCACGAAGGGAGAGATAGATCTGAATCATACAACTCAAAAGCAAAGGAGATAAGGGCTATTAAAAGGATATTGGGGGAACAATAGAAGCAATTATCATTTTTCATTACCATTTAGAGTTTTAAAAAATTTTGTAATTACCTCTTTCTAGGAATTGCATCTTGTACTCTCGCCTATTCAGAGGCATATTAATAAAACATCCATTTTTCTTTTCATCTTTCAAATTTTTTTCTTAGACTTGTTTGCAGAATACTACGATCATTACTTGTGAATATTGTCTTGAAATCATTTCGGGGAATTAACAAATAAAAGCATTTAACAAAACATCGAAAAAGCATTTTAGTTAGAAAAAAATTAAAAGAAAATCCACGACCGCGTCCATACCCACGCCTATGCCTATGCTTGCACTCACAATACAAAAATCTATACATATCTACTCTTACGTATATGCGTCTGTACACGAAGTCTATGTCCATATACATGTCTACGCCTATGCCTACACTTGCAAGACAAGAGACTATACACATGTCTACGCCTGTAAAGTCTATGTCCTCACATGCATCCATGCCTATGCCTGCATTTACAACATAAAAATTTACACATATGCCAATACATATGTCTACGTCTACGCCTGCGCTTAGAATACAGAAAATATGTGTTCAAAATTTTCTAACGCTTTTCACCGCATTCAAATCAAATTCAATAATGCTACGGCGACACAACATACAACGCCAGAGGATTGGTAACTCTAAGCCAATGGTTTAAAGGAGAGAATTCCAGAAATAGTCTTCATAGCATTTCAAGGCATACACACATCTTACACATATTTCATACATACATTTTGCATATCCAAAGCATACATACGCTATAAATTTAAACATTTAATACACATATACTCAGGGTTCCACACATCAAACATCTTACATTTTGCATACATCTAAACATCTCAATATCAGACATCGTACACATGTATCATACATCAAACAAACAGTCTCACCCTCGATTTAACTGTCTAAGGGTCAACCAACAAAACACTTCTCCTACGATTCAATCTGTCACCTAAGTCTTCATGCCGTGACACGTTTAGCCCATCACCTAAGTCTTCCTGTACTGATTAGTTCCTTACAAACCCAGATCATCGCCTCAGACATCACGCAGCAATTTGCGAACCTAACCCATTTCCTAAGTCTTCATGCAGTAGTGTGTTCCCTTATTTCGTAACCCAGACCATCACCTCGGACTTCATGCAATGATGCTCGAAAACAAAATTTAGCCTATCACCTCAGACTTCACGCAACGATTTGCGAACCTAACCCATTGCCTAAGACTTTATGCAGCAATGTGTTTCTTTATTTTGCAACAAAGACCATCGCCTCAGACTTAATCCAACGATGCTAGAAAACCAAAATATATCCTATCCCCTCAGACTTCATGCAGCGATTTGTGAACCTAACCCATTGCCTATGTCTTCATGCAACAATGTGTTTATTTATTCCATAACACAGACCATCGCCTTAGACTTCATGCAACGATGCCCGAGAACCAAATTTAATTTATCGCCTTAGACTTCACGCAAATATTTACAAATTTAATCTCATTGCCTAAGACTTCATGCAATAATGCATTTCTTTAATTTGTAACACACATCATCGCCTTAGACTTCATGCAGCGATGGTCAAAAGAAAACAAAAATCTAGCCTATCGCCTCATACGTCATGCAGCGATTCGTGAACATAACCCATGGCCTCAGTCTTCAAGCAGCCATGCATCATTAAATATTGTTGTATTGATCCTCCAAATGGGTGAATAATCAAAACCAAACCAAGACATACAAAATTACGCTCTTAAGTTCAAAACCATCTTCCTCGTTATCAAACCCTGGTAAGCGATTTATCATCAGCTTTGCCTACATCCTTGAGACTCGTAAGGGTATGCTATATCAGTGTAATCTTATGTTTGTCGGAATGCGTAAGACTCGCATTTTCTCACGCTATTCGATTGGAAGATAATTGAATAGGGGCAGCTGTCGTACGCCAAATTTGTCCTACCTCGATGATTTTATTTTTCGAGATTAAAATAGAAGAAAATTTAATTAAATATGGTACAGCAGTATCTGATGGTCCATCTTTATCCGAATAGGGGGTGTATTTTAGTTCAGGAAAGCAGGGCTTTCTAAATCAGAAAGACTCGTGTATCCGTAAATCCATTCGCGAGGCATGTTGGCCATTAGCCCTTGCGATTCGTAAATGGAAATTATTCAAATAACTATTAAGTTCCTAATTACTAAATAGGTGTTATTAGTAAAAGAGAGGTTGAAATTAACTAAGCCCACTTAAATGTTTTTGTTGTTGGTAAAAAGAAAGGAGGTGAAAATTAAGTATATAAGCTCATTTCGTTATCCCATTTTCATTTGTGTTGTTAGATAGAAAAGTAAGGGGGTATGGTTATAAGATTAGGCCCACTAAGGGTTTTTAGAAAACTGTCCATTTAACATTTTGTTGCTGATTTATTTTAGGAAGTTGTTATAAAAACATTTGTATGTTATTATCATTTTTCTAAAGTTTTCTTTACAGCCTGTTAAAGAAGGGATTTATTTCATTTAGGGTGGTAAATTATATAATGTTTATTTATTAAAAGTTTTGTTTTGAAATAGTACAATGCCTAAAAAAAACTTTGCATTGAAATGGGCATGCCCAAACCGGATTAGAACAATTATTATTAAACCCTTTATTATTACAGTTTTTTATTAAATGATTTTTTAACAAGGTTGTTGTGTTTAAAAAAATTGTGGTTGGGCCAAGGGGAGGACCCATTTCAAGCCCATGAGATGGCAAACAAATATTGTTGTTACAATAAAAAAAGCATTAACGAGCTGGGATGAGCAAAGTTAATAACGCAAGGCCCATGTTCCATAAACAAGCATTGTTCCAATTTCCCGGAAGTTATGCATGTTTTATAACTATTAACACTTACTGTTCAAATTAAATATTCATCAAATCTTAAATCCAAGACCAGAAAAATAAAACACAACTATATTACAAAATAATACAAAAAACTGTAAAATCTTGCAATCATTACAAATCCAATATTAAAGAAAATTGAATCTCAATTAAAACCAAAATCAACGCATTGTTTTGATAAGAAACAGCTACTGTAGAAATTACATTTGCGAATAATCAAATCTTTCTATAAACTAAAATCAATTACATCACAATTCTTAACCCCCAATTCTATGCTAAATCCCTAAATCTAAATCTAAATTTCTAACAACAAATTCACAAACCCTAAGACCTATATATACTAAGGGACGAATACAGAAGATAGGGTATTACGGTAAAGAAACGGAGGAAGATACAGATACAGAGAGGAACTTGAATAATAACGAACCAAATTTGTTGAAGAAGAGAAAAGACGGTTAGGGTTTCAACATCTGAAACCCTAACCTCCGCTGATAAAATCGCTCCGCCGCTTCACCATCGCCGGCCACCACCTTCAAAACACGGGGATAAAAAAAAAGAAGGAGGTTAGTGTTGAAATCGTGAGCACTCAAAGTCAAAAAGGAGGGAACCCATAGATTAGAAGAGCCAAAACTTCTTCAAAATCTTACAAATCTAGAGCATCCTAAAACAGTTGAGCCTTCTCAAACAGAAACTTGACTAGAAAACCCTTAACACCACTCCTTGTTTCCAAATTAGCCACTATGCTGAACCTTTGCAAATGTAAGGCTTGAGAAATCTCCTCAGGTCTTGGGTCTTTCTCAATACCAGTGAAGGGTATTTGATCAAGAATAGGTACTCCTAACAGTTGAGAGGACTCTTCCATGGTAAGAACTAATTGGTAATCCGGAAATGTGAAACAGTGGTGTATAGGATCAAAGAATTGAAAAAGAACATGTACCAAGTCCTCTTCAATGTTTGAGGTAACCAAGTTGAAGAGTCGACCATACTTCTTGGTGAACGGAGAATTCTCGGGGAACCTTGTTGCTAACTCCTTGAGTTGAGGAGGCATTTTCACAAGGTTGATTCAGATGGTATTTCTATGAGCGGAAGGCATATCCTACAAAACAGAATAAAGATAAATCTCTAGGTCCTTGAAATGGTTAGTGCAAATGCTATGGTATGATGTCAGAATGTTATGTACAAATAAACATATACAAGCAAAACAAACAAGTCCTTAGGTTTAGGCTTGCATGGAGTTCATAGGTAAGTGCCTCTTTAATTTTAGTTGGTTTAACCTGTTTTAGTGACCGAAATATCCCGAAATATCCCGAAATTCCGATCTAAATGAGCATAGTATCGAGTATCAACAAACTTCAGACTACACCAAACCGGCTACCTCACTACTTCCTTATGGCCAAGTTGTTCAACTAAAGGTTCTATGGTCAGTTAGTGCTTTATGACACCACACAACCATCCCGTATTCTTCTCGATTCTCCATAAGGGATACCAGTACCAACAAATGTGTCACACTAACATAGCTATTGTCTCAACCATATCGGTCTATGCTGTAGTCTCCATAATCTTTTCTACTTAATTAATGATGTTACCAGATCCAGGTAGATGATCTATTGAAAACCCAAACATGAACCCAAAATATAAACAAACAAATCAAACAAATGAAAGCATTTAAATATGATTTAGTCTCTAAGGTAACCCCACTTTTAAGTTTTTCCCTAACAGAATCGCCAGTTATGTATTACGGTGGAAGAACTGACTTGGGTGTTTTGCATTTTATCGTAGTTGTTGCGGATAGCAAGAGTCGCCACCAAATTTTCTTTTATCCAATAAAGGAAAGGGTGAAAAGAACAGGAAAAACCTTTTGAGAATTTTCTTGAGTTCGGGGGGTAGGTTATGATAAGGGAAGGTGTTAGCACCCTTTTCATCCGTAGTTACCTACGAGCTCTTAGTTTCTAGCTCACTTTGAAATGCTTTTGTAAATGTTTTTGTGTTTTGTGTAAGTTTGAAAATATTTTGAAAACTCCTTTGTTTCGGAAAACTTTGTAATGATTCTCATTTCGGTGAGAATGTATACAAAGTGTTGGTTTTGAAAATAGTTCAGAGAGATGTTTGTTTTTGGAAAGATGTTTTGAAAGTGTGAGTGTATAAATGGTTTTAGTTTGTGAGTAAGCAACTATGAGCGTTCTACCTTCTTTTCCTCCTTCTTTAGATATTTCTATCTTACCATTGATTGGTAAGAAGCCCTATCATTGGATGTGAAAGGACGAGCGTGGGTCATCGTACAGTCATAGAAGGAAACATTGTAAGATATCTTAATAATTTGTCATAAGGGACTAAGATCGATTACCAAAGGCAACATCGAAGGGTCATCGAGGGACTACGATCTTATAATCGAGGGTCTTTGCTAAAGCATCCCACGTTCGAGGGACATGACTGTTTTAACTCGAGGTCACAAGTGTGGATTCCCCTAGAGGTGTAAGTGTGCAAAGTCTATTATTTTCATGCATTTTTCTTGAATTTAGGGTTATCTATTGTTTTATTTTAAGTCTTGACATACAATCCTAATTACTAGCAATAATATTGAAAGCAATAAATTGCTGAAATTAAAAATTCTATGCTATTACATCACTTTAGGGGATGGGGATTTATAAATTACAAATGAGGATGAAAGCAATTAAAACCTAATTACTATTACAATCATATTGAATAATAGAATGTAAAATATACAAAAATATAGAGATAGTGTAAAAGAGAAGAAAATTGTTTTTTATAGTTTTGTTATGAAAAGGTTTTTAAAGTTAACCTAATTAAACTAATAAAAGAAAGAAATTAATTAATTAGTATAAATTGATTTAATAGGAAAAGAAAATTAAAATAAAACTAATTTTAAATTAATTTAATTAAGAAAAGAAACTAAATTAATTAAGAAAACAATTTTCTAAGGTTTTATGTTTAAGGAAGTAAAAAATAAGATAGAAATAAAATAAAAGATTAGTCTAAGTATTTAATAAAATATATTTTTTGTAATAAGAAATATTAAGAATAATAATATTAAAAGAAAATAAAGGAAAATAAAATAAAATGTAAATTATAAGTCAGAGGGGGTTTGAAAAGTAATGGGAGGTTAGTAAGTGAAAAAAACAGTTCTTTGTGTTGGGCCCATAAATGATTTTTTGTGTGATCAGAAAATAAAATAAAATAAAAACAAATGGGCTGCGTATATTAAGAAAACAAGGGGTAAGGGTGAGAAAAATGAAGAAGGCCCATTCAGGGGAGGCCCAAACACGCTGTCAAACAAAAAAAAATCCAAACAATATAAAATAATAACAAAACAGACGTCGGGGCTCGAACCTAGGTCCTAAAGGTGAAAGGCGCACGCTTTAACCACTGGGGTGGTGATACATTCGTTAAATTATGCACAACCAACATATTATATTTTAAATGTGCTCCTGACTGTATCATCTTCTTCTTTCTTGCGCCAACTTCTTCATCACCATTTTTGAATTTGTAACTTTCTCATTTCTCAACCATTTCAGAAATTACAAACATCAAACTTGTTAGAAATTTCACCATGATTTCAAATATGTAAACTAATTAATCTTACTTTCAAAGATGAACACATATTTTATTGGTACCAAATTCTTACCTAAATATTTTAGAAAGTTCAAACTCAAAATTTACACTACTCAGGCAATATAAATGACAACTAAAGGCATGGTTGGCTTCAGGGCTATGATGTCTACATTTATTTGTCACAAAGGAACCACTAACGATGCTTGTATGAAAAATTCAAAGTCAAGAAAACATACCTTGAAACTGAAATTCGTGTTTTGATTTAGAGCACCTTTCAAGGTGTTGTGATGATCAGAATAGCTTCAATGAACCTCCAGGAAGCTAATGCAATGCTTAGTTTTGATTGAGAGTGGTTGTATTGTCTTGGAGAAGTCAAGTTGCAGGTGGATGTTTTTGAGCTTGGAAAGTGACGAAGATGGAGTTACAGTTGTGTGTAATTGCAAGCTTCTCAAGTCATATTTAAAGCATGTGTTTTGATGAAGACAACATGGACATCAACATTCAAAGGATGTGCAAAAAGCTTATCAAACATCAAATAAAAGTCTTGAAGATTATTGAAGAATTATTGAAGAATAATCAAATGTCAAATAGTATAAATAATTCTTAAAATCTTGAATATAAATGTTCACAATATGCATTCATCAACATATACATATTCCATAACTTTAACATCAAGGAAAAATTTGTTTGAAATATCTTTCAAAAAGTATTTTTGAAAATATCAATTTAGGAACCGGTTCCTCCCTAACAGGGAACCGGGTTCCAGCATTTCTCAAAAAACATGTCCCTGGATTTTGTACCAGGAACCGGGTTGTACCAATAGGGGAACCGGTTCCTGCGTGATATTTTTGAATTCCAACTTATAACGTTCACTAAGAACCGGGTTCTGTCAGTGTCGGAACCGGTTCCTAGCCAACCAATGCAGCTTTTATTTTGTTTTTTTTGAACATTTTTCAAGTGGTATCTTTTCATGAATGCATTGCAACTTTTCATATGAATTGGCATGAATGAAGAGGTTCTTATGACTTTATAAAATGCAGATTTTTCAGTTTTTAAAAAAGAACACATATAACATTTTCAAACAACAAAAAACCTTCTTCATATTAACAATTTTCTCATTCATTCAAATTTTCACATAAACTTTCATGTGTTCATAATTTTGTGAAACTTGCCATATACACTTTCATTATCATTACAAGTTTCATACATACATTGTGAACATTTATATACATTGTTGAGAATTGTTTTTATCTGGAAGAAGAAGATCAATTGAAGATTGATAAAGCTCTCCATATACTTCAAACTAAATCATTGTATTACTTAAAGAAATTATTCCCTTACTATCCAGGATTGTTGGAAGTAAGTGTTGTGATTTGAAGAGGATTGTTCTTCATTCACATTAGTGTTTGTTTAGTCTTAAAGGTGTTAAGAACCTTTGATCACCCTATAGGTTAGATAGTAAGCATAGGCTGTACAATCATTCTAACTATAGTGAAATCTCGTTCGTGTTGGAAAGGGGACTGAAGTACTCTCGGATTGTGAGGGGAACCAGGATATATCACTGTGTTCTTTACTTTTCCGCATTTATCGCTTTCATCACCATAATCAAGAAAAGATAAAGATATAAACAAAACCTTCAAACACTTAACCAAAATTACTACCAAGCATTCTCATAAAACTGGATAAATTTTTATAAGACCTAATTCACCCCCCCCCCCCCCCCCCCCTCTTAGGCACTCTGAGACTTACATATAGATATTCGACATCATTTTCTCCGTGATCATGTTCTTAAAGGAGACGTCGAAGTCACTTTTGTGGATACTCATAACCAACTCGCAGATATCTTCACTAAACCGCTTGCTCGAGAATCTTTCTTCAAAAACCGAAGAGAACTTGGTATTTTGGATGAAGGTGATATCTATTGTTTCTCTTAAGATGCACGTTTTAATTCTTTTATATGTATTTATTTCACTCTTTTTCCCCATCCTTTTTGATGTTAACAAAGGGGGAGAAGAATATGCATATGTGTTGTTTTGTTTCAAAGAAATTGCAGGCCCAAATAAATATCAAACTCACTCCAAAATTCAAAGAATCATGGACTTAGAGGGAGCATACAATTTAGGGGGAGCCTTACATTTTCTCAACATGTTTGCTATATAAAATAACATAAACATTTCAAGAAATCATTTTCAAGACTTGGTTGTCATCATCAAAAAGGGGGGGAATGTAATTGCAAGCTTCTCAAGTCATATTTAAAGCATGTGTTTTGATGAAGACAACATGGACATCAACATTCAAAGGATGTGCAAAAAGCTTATCAAACATCAAATAAAAGTCTTGAAGATTATTGAAGAATTATTGAAGAATCATCAAATGTCAAATGGTATAAATAATTCTTAAAATATTGAATATAAATGTTCACAATATGCATTCATCAACATATACATATTCCATAACTTTAACATCAAGGAAAAATTTGTTTGAAATATCTTTCAAAAAGTATTTTTGAAAATATCAATTTAGGAACCGGTTCCTCCCTAACAGGGAACCGGGTTCCAGCATTTCTCAAAAAACATGTCCCTGGATTTTGTACCAGGAACCGGGTTGTACCAATAGGGGAACCGGTTCTGCATGATATTTTTGAATTCCAACTTATAACGTTCACTAAGAACCGGGTTCTGTCAGTGTCGGAACCGGTTCCTAGCCAACCAATGCAGCTTTTATTTTTTATTTTTGAACATTTTTCAAGTGGTATCTTTTCATGAATGCATTGCAACTTTTCATATGAATTGGCATGAATGAAGAGGTTCTTATGACTTTATAAAATGCAGATTTTTTCAGTTTTTAAAAAATAACACATATAACATTTTCAAACAACAAAAAACCTTCTTCATATTAACAATTTTCTCATTCATTCAAATTTGCACATAAACTTTCATGTGTTCATAATTTTGTGAAACTTGCCATATACACTTTCATTATCATTACAAGTTTCATACATACATTGTGAACATTTATATACATTGTTGAGAATTGTTTTTATCTTGAAGAAGAAGATCAATTGAATATTGATAAAGCTCTCCATATACTTCAAACTAAATCATTATATTACTTAAAGAAATTATTCCCTTACTATCCAGGATTGTTGGAAGTAAGTGTTGTGATTTGAAGAGGATTGTTCTTCATTCACATTAGTGTTTGTTTGGTCTTAAAGGTGTTAAGAACCTTTGATCACCCTATAGGTTAGATAGTAAGCATAGGCTGTACAATCATTCTAACTATAGTGAAATCTCTTTCGTGTTGGAAAGGGGACTGGAGTACTCTCGGATTGTGAGGGGAACCAGGATATATCACCGTGTTCTTTACTTTTCCGCATTTATCGCTTTCATCACCATAATCAAGAAAAGATAAAGATATAAACAAAACCTTCAAACACTTAACCAAAATTACTACCAAGCATTCTCATAAAACCGAATAAATTTTTATAAGACCTAATTCACCCCCCCCCCCCTCTTAGGCACTCTGAGACTTACATTGTGGAACAAGGGCATGGATGAACTATATTTGATGTATGGAAGCTTAAAAATTAGTTTAGAGAGAAAACACACAAAGGAAATGTGATTTTGAGGTGTAAGGCCAGAATCTGCACAAAAATGGAGTTTGTATGCAATTTCTGGCTAGAGGGAGTTTGGGAGTGTTTCAGGGGTAGTGAATTTATGTCCTAGGTTTGTAAAAAATGCTTCGATTTATAGGAAAAGGTTTGAGAGCTTGAGGTGGTCAGAAGTACAAGATCACATGTTTTGGTTCCTTGACTTTTTTTTGAAGAAAGCTTGACAAGCATTGTTCCAAGTCTATCTAGAGTGTTTACAAGCTTTAAACATGTTTATCTGACTTTGTATGTTGAGTGTGTGCTGAACAAGCAAGTTAGAGGCTCAAGACAAGTTGGCTTTGTGATTAAAGCAACTTTTCAAGAATAGAAATGGTTCCTTTCTTTCCAAAATGGCAATGTAGCTTGGACAATAGCTCAATTGCTTGGACAATGGCTCAATATGTTTTTTAAACATTAAATCATGGAGTGAGATGTAAGTTAGAAGCCTATAATGTGATATTATGCAGCATAGGTTTGAGATTTGGTTGAATGTTCATCATCAAAATGACCTAAAAATTAAGAATGAAACCTGAACTTCTCCTCTTTGATTCTATTTGCTCAAGCATGATCTCTTCAAGTTCTTGGACATTCTAGAAAGCTTGAAACTTTATCTACAACCTTCATGTTGACCATTTGGCTAAATCATCTTGGAGCTTGGTGAAAATTGGCCAAGTAGTTAGGTCAAAATCTTGATCAAATTGATTAAAATTTCTAGTAAAGTAAAGTTTTAGATCTCACCAAGATCTATATCTTTCATGTTGAAAGTTTTCTTTGAATAATCTTGCATCTTGGTGAAAAAATGGCATGAAGTAGTGAAATTATCATGTACAAAAAGACTTAGAAAATTTTCTAAGTCTTGAAAAGTTTGATTTTTCAAATTGACTTTTGACTTTCTTGATTTCTTGATGATCAAGCTTCATATTTTGAATGTGTTGATGAATTGTGATCTTTGAAAACAACTCTTGATCAAAAATTCAAAGCTTGACATTTTGTGTATCAGTTGACTTTTCATCAGTTGACCCAAAATTCAACTATCAATCCATTGATTTTGAAAGATGATTTGAGCCATGAGATCAGGTCAACAGGATGTATTTGAATCCTTGAGATTTTTCTTCCAACCATTGGATCATGCATTAGGTCAAAAGTTAGTGATCAATCAATTACAGTCAAAACCTTAATTTTGACCATTTTGCCCTTTTGGTAAATTGAGTGCTTTTCTTGAGGGATTATGATCAATACTTGATCAAATGATGAATAGGACTTTAAAATGTTGATATTGGTAAAAAATCTTGAAGTTTTACTGTAGGTTGACCACAATTGACTTTTTACCTAATATAACTGATTTTTCAGTCGTCTGGTCAATTGACTGAGCAAATTTGTGATTCAAGACTTGAAACTTGACTTAAATATTCTTGGAGTTCTATGATGATCCATGAAATTCATTTGAGGCATTATAAGTCCAATTGTCTTTATGAAGATCAAAACCATAATTTGAGGAATTAGTGTTTAGGAGATGGTTTGACCTAGTTAACACTTGTGCAAACTTGAACCATTGGAGATCTTTGTGAGGAATGTCTTGAGAAAAGAGAGAGAAAATTTTTGGGTACAATACCAGGTACCAGATATTTTAGTATAAGTTATACTTCTTGATAAAGGAAATAAATAGAACTTAGACATAAGAATGTGTTTAAGTTATTTTAATGCATCATCATTACTTCTTATGTCTAAGTTATTTTAATGCATCTTTTTTATTTTGTTGATTAAAAATATAAACTTTTTTATTATGTAAAAGGTTCCTTTGTTTTGTAAAAGGTTCCTTTTTTATTAGGAGATGATTTGACCTAGTGTTTTTGTTTAGCTTACTTAGTAGTAAAACCATGGATAAAAATGGATGTTTTCCAATTGATTGTCAAAAGATTACGAGAATGAAGTATTAGAATTCATTAAGTTTGCTGTTGAACATGCCGAAAACCCCAGTCGAATGAAATGTCCTTGCTTGGGTTATTGTTATGGGGGTCGGGTTGACGCAGTTGGGTTAGAATCGCATTTACTGAGGAATGGAAATGATCGAAGTTATACATGTTGGATATTTCATGGTGAGAAAAGTAATGAGAAGGTTGAACTAGGGGATAGTATGACATATGCTTAAGAAGACAATGGCAAAGATACATACAATTGTGATTGCGTTGAAGAGATTGCAGAAGCACTTGAAGAAGATCTTCAGTATTTTCCCAAAATGTTTGAGAGGTTGGTAAGTGATACAGAGAAACCATTATATAAAGGTTACACTAAATTCACAAGACTGCATGCGGTATGAAAGTTGTACAACTTAAAGGCATGCAATGGATGGTGGGATAAAAGTTTCAGAGTTATTAGTCCTTATGAAAGATATGCTTCCGGAGAATAATGTTCTTCCCGATCGAACATATGAGGCCAAAAAATGTTGTTCTCTATTGGCATGAGCTATGATAAGAAACATGCTTGTCCAAATGATTGCATTTTGTTTCGAAACAAATATGCATCTTTAAATGAGTGTCCTAAATGCGGTTTATCTTGTTATAAGAAAATATTGTATCCAACAAAAGTCTTATGGTATTTTCCTATAATTCCAAGATTTAGACGCATGATTCATAGTGAAACCGATGCAAGACACTTGAGTTGGCATGCAGATGAACGAATTATTGATGGAAAGATTCGACATCCATAAGATTCACCACAGTGGTTGAAAATTGATAATGATTATCCTGATTTTGGAGGAGAAGCAAGAAACCTTTGCTTGACATTATCTACTGATGGAATGAACCCACATGGTCTTCAATGTATCTCACATACCACATGGCCTGTAATTATTATGATTTATAACCTACCTCTATGGCTATGTATGAAGCACAAGTAGATGATGTAATCTATGTTAATTTCTAGACCTAAACAACCAGAGAATGACATAGACGTATACTTGACACCGTTAATCGAATATTTAAAGATTTTATGGGAGAACAGTGTGGAGGTTTATAATGGATATAGGAAAGAAAGTTTCAATTTGAGGGCAATGTTGTTTGGCATAATTAATGATTTTCCGGCATACGGAACTCTATCAGGGTATAACATTAAAGGTAAAAAGCGTGTCCTATTTGTGAAGAACACACAAATTGGAAGCGATTGGAATTTTATCAAAAGAATGTATTTCTTGGTCATCATAGATTCTTAAATTCTAATCATCACTACCGTGGATGGAGAAATGCATTCAATGGAAATCTTTGCTCGATTTAATCTGAGCCAGAAAAATGTCTACGACCATATTCAACTGGAAGAAGTATCAAAATAAAGCTACGCTCGATTTAACCTGATTTAGAAGATGTCTACGCTTGTCTTCAACTGGAAGAATTATCAGAATAAATTTATGCTCGATTTAATCTGAGCCTGAAGATGTTTGCTCCCGTATTTAACTGGAAGAAGTAACAAAATGAATCCATGCTTGATTTAATTTGATCCAGAAAAATGTCTATGACCGTCTTCAACTGGAAGAAGTATCAGAATAAATCTACGCTTGATTTAATCTGAGCCAGAAGATGTCTACGCTCCTCTTCAACTAGAAGAAGTATCAAAATAAATCTACTCTTAATTTAATCTGATCCAGAAGATGTCTACGTCCGTCTTTAACTGGAAGAAGTATCAGAATAAATCTATGCTCGATTTAACCTAAGCCAGAAAATGTCTACGATCCTCTTCAATTAGAAGAAATATCAGAATAAATCTATGCTCGATTTAATGTGAGCCAGAAGATGTCTACGCTCGTCTTCATTGGAAGAAGTATCAGAATAAATATGCTCGATTTAATCTGAACTAGAAGATGTCTACATTTGTCTTTAACTGGAAGAAGTATCAGAATTAATATATGCTCAATTTAATCTGAGCAAGAAGATGTCTATAACCGTCTTCAATTGGAAGAAGTATTAGAATAAATCTACGTCTGATTTAATCTGAGCCAGAAGATGTCTATGTCCGACTTCAACTAGAAAATAAGTTTCTTTGAGAATGACCTTCTGAGGAAATCGTTTAAGTATCCATTTGTCAGATGTAGCCTTTGAGAAGACTATCTAGTCATATAAGTAGTTGATGATGTTTGTCTATTAATTGATCTTTCCTGAAATGGTAAAGAGTTAGTTGTATGCAGTGTCATGATGTATGAAATGTATCGCGTAATGATGTTCTCAACATAAACGAGATTGTGTTATATGCTTTTTGTATGCATATTCTATGTCGTTTGCAAATAATGTATGAGTATCAAATGTTGTTGAAGTGTATTTGTAAACCCGTGCAGTATCTTTGTCGTGGAAAATAAATCCCTGACTATTGTTGGGGATGAAGGGTATGTGTATCTTCAATATTGATGGGTATTCCTATTTTCTGTTTGAGGAAACCTCGTCGGGGAATGTTGATTCATGTTTTGGGAGAAGAGTCCAATAACAATTGTTGTTCATTGCTCTATTGGGATTTTAATTCTTATATACCCTGACTGGGAACAAGATATGGGCAGGATGCCAACTCGTCTGAGAGAATAAGGTTCAATGATACCTAATCCGGTTTCAGATTCAGTAGAAAACTCTCTGGGGATAGGGGTTTGGACTGCCCTTTGCTGGAGATGGGAATTTTGCTATTAATTTATGGTAGAAGCAGACTCAAGCCAGGGAGACTGTAATATGTTGGGAAAATAAGCCTGGTTTGGGAAATAAACCCTGTTGACAGAGAAATACTCTGCTGAGGAGACACCCTTGCTAAGGAAATGAGCTCTGTTGGAGAGAAGAAATCTACAGGGGGTTTTAAAGTTTTGGAGGAATAAACTCAACTTAGGAAGAGAATTTCCATAAACTATACTGATTGGAACTCTATAGGTGGGCGATATTGCCGGGAAAAAGATCATATTCTTTTATCCGCTGGGGTGATTTGCTGGTGAATGTGATTGGTGTATCCCATTTTGAGGGGGACATATCTTTGTTAAGATGACTCTATGGGGATAATCTAGTGAAGATTTTTTCTGTGGGGATTTGTGGATAGCTTGAACGTTATCCTAACTCCTAGAGTCTTGAGTAAATGCTTATTCTTGTTTTTTATGCATATATTTAATAGTTAATCGTATTCATATGCATATGTTCATTCAATTTTAGTCATTGGACGTTTTCACAAACAAAATGGAATAAAGTAAAAAAGTTTGAATTTTGAAACGTATTTGTATTGATAGTTTGCCCATAAACAAGAGATTTTTGTACAAAGAGATATAAATCCTAGTTATAGGAAATTGTGGTGAAATGAAAAGAGTACAAAGTGTAAACAAGATAATAGTTATGTGGGAATAATCTCATGGGTTCCTACTCTGCTATTACCCCTATGTCTTCAAGCATCTTATCCCTCACTGTCAGAAGAAAGTGATTGAATTGATTTGTACCGTTCAAACTCGATGTTGGTAATAAATCTTGTTGTAAGTGATCCAATGGGACCTAGTCATACACTTTTATCCCCAACTTTTGCTTGGACCGCCCTTTCAGGTTTTCAGTCCACCGGGATACGCTTTCATTCTTAAGTCGCCTTTTCAAGTTTTCAACTTGCCGGGTGTACAATCTTTTATATATATCCATAATTTTTTCTTGAACCCTTTTGTTTCACCAGGACTCCCTTTCTTTTTTCCTAGGCCAGTCAACCTAGCGGGTCATTTTTATGTGTAGTATCTTTTGACTATGTCTGCATTCACAGGGTGCAGGAAATCTTCACCGTCCATGGTGGTTAGTATCATGGCACCGCCCGAAAATATTTTCTTGACAACAAATGGCCCTTCGTAGGTGGGAGTCCATTTTCCCCTAGGATCACCTTGCGGTAGAATGATGCACTTTATTACCAAGTCACCAGCCTGATATACCCGACGCTTAATCTTCTTGTTGAATGCCTTGATCATACGCTTTTAATACATCTGATTGTGACAGAAAGCCGCAAGCCTCTTCTCGTCAATCAAATTCAACTGGTCTAGCCTAGTCTGAATCCACTCGTCTTCGCCTAAGTCTGCATCTTTCATAATTCTCAGAGAGGGTGTATGAACTTCGACGGGAAGGATGGTTTCCATACCATAAACCAGAGAGAATAGGGTTACCCCAATTGATGTTCTAGCCAAAGTGTGATAGCCGTGGAGAGCAAACGGTAACATCTCGTGCCAATCTTTATAGGTCACAACCATCTTCTGTATGATTTTCTTTATGTTGTTATTGGCGGCTTCCACTGCACCATTCATCTTTGGTCGATACGGAGAAGAGTTGTGGTGCTTGATCTTGAACTACATGCAGAATTCAGTGATCATAGTGTTGTTGAGGTTAGTACCATTGTCTGTGATGATCCTTTCGGGGATGTCATACTGATAGACAAGGTTATGCTTTATAAACCGGGCGACCATATTCTTGGTAATAGAGGTGAACGAGGATGCTTCAACCCATTTTGTAAAGTAATCAATAGTGATAAGGATGAGGCGATGTCCGTTAGAGGCAGTAGGCTTAATTTATCCGATCATATTAATGCCCCGCATTGCAAATGGCCATGGAGCAGTCAAAACATTCAGAGGAACCGAAGGCACATGAACTTTATCAGCATAGATCTGGCACTTATGACACGTTTTTGAGTGGTGGTAATAGTCGATTTCCATAGTCGACCAATAGTAACCTGATCTTAAAATCTTTTTAGCCATAGTTTTCCCACTGGAGTGAGTACCGAAGATACCTTCATGCATATCTTGCATAATTTCTTCTGCTTCCTTCTTTTCCATGTAACGAAGTAGAGTTGAATCATGGTTGTGTTTGTATAGAACTCCGTTGCTCAAGAAGAACTTAGCTGAGAAACTGCGTAGGAATTTCTTGTCATTGATAGACGTCCCTTCAAGGTACTCTTGAGCCTCGTGGTACCTTTTCACTTCATGAAACCAAGGTTTTTCTTCTACTGCATCAGTGTCAATTTCATAGCAGTGTGCCGGTTCATCAAATCTTTCAATGGTAATTATGTGAGCCTCATTATCCCATCTGACCTTGAACATGGGTGACATGGTAGCCGATGCATCCGCCAACTGATTCTCTTCTCTTGGGATATGCTCAAAAGTAATCTCTTCGAAATACAAAATCAAGGTTAGCACATGTTCTCGGTAATGGATAAGATTAAGATGCTTTGTATCATATTCTCCCTTAACCTGAATGATTACGAAGGCCGAGTCCCCATATACGCTCAAGAAATTGATTCTCAGGTCAATAGTAGCTTTAAAACCCATGATGCATGCTTCATATTCAATCATATTATTGGTGCAATCAAAGCAAAGTCTGGCAGTGAAGGGCATATGATAAACCTGCGGAGATATAATTACAACACTGATTCTGTTGCCAAGTGCGTTGGAAGCTCTATCGAAAACCATAGTCCATCAGGATCCTGGCTCAAGTCCTTCATACGGTCAAGATTCTTCACAATCTGTAAGTAGCATAATGTTCTCGTCTGGGAATTTAAAATTCATAGACTGATAATCGTCTACAGCTTGATGTGCCAAATGATCTGCTAGTACATTTCCTTTGATTTCTTTTTCAGTGGTGTACTAAATGTCATATTCTGTTAAGACCACTTGCCATCGGGCTATTCTTCCGGAGAGAGCTGGATTCTCGAATATGTACTTGATGGGATCCATTTTAGAGATCAACAAGGTAGTATGGGTCAACATATATTGTCTTAGTCGGTGAGCAGCCCATGCCAAAGCGCAACAGATTTTCTCGTGCAGTGAATATCTTGTTTCACAGTCGGTAATTTTTTTTCTAAGGTAGTATATTGCATGCTCTTTTCGACCAAACTTGTCCTGCTGCCCAAGTACACACCCCATTGAGTTATCTAGCACTGTTAGGTATATGATTAGAGGCCTTCCTTCAACTGGTGGCATCATAATCAGAGGTTCTTGTAGGTACTCATTAATTTAATCAAAGGCTATTCGATAGTCATTGTTGCATTTTACTACTTGATCTTTCTTCAGCAACTTGAAGATTGGCTCACAAGTAGCAGTCAAATGAGAAATGAAACGGAAGATGTAATTTAGTCGTCCTAAGAAGCCTCTGACTTCCTTCTCGGTGCAGGGAACTGACATTTCTTGAATAGCTTTAACTTTCACAGGATCAACTTTAATACCTTTACCGCTGACGGCGAAACCCAGGAGTTCACTGGATCTCACCCCAAAAGTGCACTTGTTCGGATTTAACCTTAGCTTGTACTTCTTCAGTCTTTCAAAAAATTTATGCAGATGATCAATATGCTCTTCTTTAATATGTGATCTTGCTATCATGTCGTTGATGTAGACCTCTTTCTCGTGGTGAATCATGTCATGAAATAAGGCCACCATGGCACGCTGATAAGTTTCCCTGACGTTCTTCAACCCAAAAGGCATAACCTTGTAACAGAAAGTTCCACATTGTATGATGAAGGTAGTTTTCTCCATGTCTTTAGGCGTAATCCTAATCTGATTATAACCCAAGAAACCATCCATGAAGGTGAATACCTTGCGCTGAGTGGTGTTGTCGACCAAAACATCAATATATGGCATTGGGAAGTCATCTTTGGAGCTCGCCCTGTTCAGGTCCATACAATATACGCACATATGTACCTTGGAATCTTTCTTTAGCACTGGAACAACATTAGCAACCCATTGAGGATATGATGTCACTACTAAGAAACCTGCGTTGAATTTCTTCATAACCTCAATTTTGATCTTTTCTGACATTTCAGGATGCATGCGACGAACCTTCTGCTTTATTGGATCACAACCCTCTTTCATCAGTAGACGGTGAACCACAATATCGGTATCAAGTCCTGGCATGTCTTCATATGACCAAGCAAAGATCTCAACATAGTCATGCAACATCTGAATCAGCCTGTTCTTGATAATGCTCTCTAAGTTGGCGCCTATCTTGAGTTCTTTTATTTTTGTCTCGGTACCCAAGTTTACAAATTCGACTGACTCTTCAGGTGGTTGGATAGCCTTCTCTTCTTGTATTAAGAGTCTGGCACATTCTCCAGGATTTCACAATCTTTCTCACTTTCATCTTCGGCTTGGTAGATCGGATTTATGAAGTCATAAGCGTCAATAACAGAATCGTTATCAATGAGATCCAGAGTCGATGAGGATCTACAATGTAGTGTGTGGGTGTGTGTAAGAATACATAGCTATTTGAAAATGCAATAAGTAAAATAAAAACAAGGAGCACAAAATTTGAATGCAAAACGTCCAATGTTTTTATTGAATGAATAATGTTTATGAATTATCAACCCTTAACAAATGAACCATTATGCCTCGGGCAAGACACAAGGTTTAAAGTAAATGATTATTACATAACCAAAATCTTTTAAAAGTAATAAGACAAGAATGTAGCTATTACTACTGAATAAAGTAGATAAGGAAAATGTCTTCTGCTTTCCAATTGTCGAGTCAATTGCCAATGGTAGGGAATATCCAGCTGTCGAAGTCACAATCACTGTCATCATCCTCTATAGCATTGATTTAGTTATTGCTAATACGGAATGAAGGTCTTCCATCCCGAGCACGACAAACAACCCTTTGAACTTCTGCAGTAAAGCCCAAACCAAACGTTTCAGATTTATAAGGGATATCAGGAAGATGACCCCAAATAGTACAACCATCTTCTTCTATAGTAGCTCTGGAATCTTTCAAGGAAGCCATCTTGTGCGGAGTCTTGATGGTCTTCGGAATGGTAGAAACATCTTTAACAACAATATGGGAAATCACTTCAAAGGTCTGACATGGAGTCTCGATAAATTCTTCATCCATCTCCACATACCAGAATGAATTCAGGTGGATGACCATGTACTCCTCTTCTCCACAGACAGTAACAACCTTTCCTTTTACAGGATATTTTAATTTCTGATGCAAGGTGGAGGTGACAAAACCTGCCCCATGGATCCAGAGGTGTCCCAATAGACAAGAATAAGCTAGTCAGATGTCCATTACATAGAAGGTGGACTCAAATATTTGTAAACCCACTTTGATTGGGAGGTCCACTTCTCCATGCACCATTCTTTTGGACCCGCCAAAGGCTCGGAACAAAGCCAGACTTTTTGCTCAAGGGTACACTCAAATTGAAGGGGTGGACTTTGATGAAAAATTTACTGATGTAGCTCGTTTGGAATCCATTAGACTTTTACTTGGAGTGGCGTGTCTCTTAAAGTTCAAATCATTCCAAATGAATGTCAAGAGTGCTTTCTTAAATGGTTATCTAAATGAAGAAGTATATGTTGAACAACCAAAAATATTTGTTGTTCCTTATTTTTCAGATCAAGTGTTCAAACTAAAGAAGGCTTTGTATGGTTTAAAGTAGGCTCCAAGAGCTTGGTATGAAAGGTTGACTGAGTTTCTCATCAATTAGAGATATAGAAAGGGAGGAATTGAAAAAAATCTCTTTGTCAAAGAGAAAATGGAAAACTTATGATAGCTTAGATCTATGTGGATGATATTGTTTTTGGAGGGATGTCAGATGAAATGGTCAAACATTTTGTCAAACAAATGTAGTCTGAGTTTGAGATGAGTTTGGTGGGTGAATTAACATTTTTTTTCTGGAGTTGCAAGTCAAGCAGATGGATGACTCCATTTTTCTTTATCAAATCAAGTATGCAAAGAATATTGTGAAGAAATTTGGATTGGATAATGCCAATCATAAGAGAACTCCTGCTCCTACTCATTTGAAGTTTTCCAAAGATGAAAAGGGGGTTAATGTTATCAAATTTTATATAGAATCATAATTAAAAGTCTTCTATATCTTACAACAAACAGGTCAGATATATCTTTTGTTGTTGGAGTTTGTTCTAGATATCAAGCAACACCCAAAGTGAGTCACATTAATCAAGTCAAGAGATTTATGAAGTATGTGAATGGTACTTGTGAGTATGGAATGTTGTATTCTCATGGTTCAAATTCAGTGCTCTTGGGATACTGTGACACTGATTGGGATGGTAGTGTTGATGATAGGAAGAGTACCTCTGGTGGATGTTTCTTCTTCGAAAACAATTTGATTTCATGGATCAGCAAGAAATAGAACCGTGCATCTCTATCTACAACTAAAGTTGAACACATTGTTGCAGGAAGTAGTTGTTCTCAACTTGTTTGGATGCAATAAATGTTATATGAATACAATGTATGTTGTACCCCAAAATTTTCCCTCCCAATTTTATTCAAACATTCTTCTAAGGGTCTCAATATTCAAGGATACTAAAGGGTTGACCAGACAAATGCTCCTCCTAAGCAATGGGTCTACAACTAGGGTTTTAAGTTTCTCAAGGAAGATTGGATCCCAAGGTCTTAAGTGGCTTCCATGGTTCTTCATATGTATTCAAGGATGCTCATATACAGTTTCAAGCCTTGCATCATAAGTTTGGTCAGCCAATGTCTTAGATGATTGAAAATCAATTATATTATGTAAAAAGTCAACTATGGTCAACATACAATCAAACTTTAAGATTTTTGTTCAACATCAACATTTTAAAGTAATATTCATCATTTGATCAAGGGTTTATCATGATTACCTAAGGAAAGCCCTCCAATCATCAAAATTCAAAAGTTGCCAAATTAAGGTTTCCTTAGGAGAAATCAACTGAACTTTGACCAAGCATAACTTTCACATACTTCATCAACTTTTCCTCAACCAAAGCCCATTTTTAAGTAAATTCAATTATCTACAACTTTGTATTTGTAAGTCCAAAATGTGCTTCATTTGAAAGATATGAGCCCATACATTATAGGTCGTTTTAAAAGTCAACAAAAAGACACTTTTTGTCAAGGAAACTTACATCGAGATAAAGTCTCCAAATGCAAAAATAATAAACAGATACATTGAAGAGGACATCTTAAGCTTTCTAAAAAGTCCATGATAAACTTCAAAAGATGAAAATTGAGAGAGTTATGATCAGTGCAAGTTGGGATGTTTTGAGGAAATAGATGAAGTGCAAAGTGAGCAAACTTGAAATTTTGAACTAGTGGGCCTTAATTTTGATGCTCAAACATCTTCACAATGTATTAGAAGACCTATAAATCCATGCACATATTTTTTCACAATTTTTATTTCTTTTATTTGATTTTTTATTCATTTAAATGCAATTAAATCAAATGAAATACAAAATCATGGGGCCAAGGCGCGTGGGCTTTGAATTTCAGTCCCATGGAGGCCCAAGAACACATGAAGAATATGTCAAAACCGTGTGAGCTCAAGAAGGCAAGGAAAATTTAAAAAATGGAAGCTTTTAAATATGTTGGATTATTGTCTAAACATGGCCTTGATTGCATGAGATTCTTGCCATGTTTGCTGATCCATCTTCTTCCTCTTTATATGCACACGAGATCAGAAGCAAAAGGGACGCCTCCTTGCATCTAAAAACATACAAATTCTTATAAGAAACCCTAGAGCTTCAAGGTTCTTGTTACAAGCCTCCTCATTGAAAAATATCCAATCATTTCGCTTCCAGTAACTCCAAAAAGTAAGTATTGATCAAACTAGATGATCAAAAACTCCCAGACTCTGTTAGCGTGCATATCTGGTTTCTCAATATCACATGATTCTGCATTCTATGTTTAATTTTATTTTAATACAAGCTAACTACACTAATATGTTCATAAGATGTCTATGTGCATAAATGATCCATCGTGGGAGTCCCATGATGGCTGGAAAAGACATAGCCATTTCAATACTAATTTAAGATATTTTTGTTATAGCTCTCAAACTAGCACGATCCAGTCCATGAAAATACCTCCATTAGATTCATAGCTCTTGAATTAGGGGTGTGATACGGTGGCAGAACCGACTGTTTAATACTGGTTTGCGTTTTACGTTTTTTATTCGCAAAATTTCGCGGTAAGTAAGAGTCGCCACCGACTTTTATTTTATCCAACTGGAAATAAAAAAAGCACAGAAAAATTACTTTTTTGAGATATTCTGAGTACGGGGGGTAGATTATAGAAAGGGAAGGTGTTAGCACCCTTTCCATCCATGGTTTTCCATGAGCTCTTAGGTACTTGCTCGTTTTGAAAATTGCTTGTGTGTGCTTGCTTTGAAAAGTTTTGTTTTACTTCGTTTTAACCCTTGTTTCTGTCCTCAAGAGTCTTACGAAGTTGTTTTTGAAAAATTTATTTGAAAAGTGTAATTGTGAAAAGTTTTGATTTGAGCAAGTACCTACTAGCATCTACCTACTCGAAAAAAGATCGTTTCTATTCTCGTTTCCTTTAGACAGCGATATCCTACTATTTGAGAAATAGGTAGCACCGTCGTTGGAGTTTGTAAGGGTCAATTCGAAAGGGACATACGATCACTAAAGCAATATTAGGACACCTTAGTAATAACCCTAGAGTCTTAAGATCATATTCAAGGCAATATTTCCGAGGCAATATTTTTGAGCCAACATTTCTGAGGCAACATTTGAATGGGACGTTTGATCTTTTTTAGACAGGAGGGAAACCACTAAGACACCCTATGCTTAATGATCGTTTACCGAAGGAAACTGAAGTGAGGGTATACTCTAAGAGTGATATGTGCGAGTGATTTCTTTTCAGTTACTTAATCTTTGCACATTAGGGTTTTGTAACCATATTAATTTGTCATGCATTCTTGTCATACAACCATATTAACATACATCTAGACAGTTAAATATTTGCAGAAATTAAAAATGCGAGAAAATAAATCTACGCTATTACAAGGCTTCGAGGAGGGGGATTAATTACATAGCCAAAAACCCGGGGAAAAGCGATAAGTAAAAGCCCTAAATTAAACTAGTACAAACCATGAACAGTTACAATAATAATGAAGAGTGCAGAAAAGAAATCCTAAAACTATTACATCCAGGAAGCAATTATATAATTAGAAAAAAATGCGAGAAAAGATAAATCTACGCTTTTACATTGATAATACGACCTATACAATTTTCCTAGAAATTAAAATGTAAAAGAATAAATAAAAAGAAATTAAGGAAAAATTAAAACCTAAAATTCTAAGTTAATATTTTTGGTGATTTTTATGAAAAAGTGATTTATAATAATTAATTAAATAAACCTAAAAAACCTAATTAATTTTAATTAGTAAAAAATGTTAATTTTGAAAAAAAGTTAATTAAAATACCTAAATCCTAATTGGTTTAAATTAAAAAGAAAGGTTAGTTTTGAAAAAAAGGTTAATTAAAAACCTAAAACCTAATTAATTTTAATTAATAAAAAAAGGTTAATTTTGAAAAAAAGGGTTAATTAAAAAAAAACTTAAAACCTAATTAATTTTAATTAAAAAAAAGGTTTAAAAAAAAGTTTATGTCTAATGATTAATATAAAAGATTAAGTTTGCCAAAAAATAGATAGGGGAAGAAACATCAATGAAAAATAGGGTTAGAAAATAAAAATAATGCAAATGTCATGGGTGGTTGTTGAATCAAAAATTAATTTAAAACCTAAAATTAAATTAAAAAAGACCTAAAATTAATTATTCGAGTTTAGGAGGAAAAATCAAAAGTTTGTGAAAAATGTTAAGTTTTATAAAAAAAAAAGTTTTAAACAGAAAGAATGAAAATAGGTAAAATGATAAATAGAAAGGAAGAAAACCAAAACCAATAGGGGTGGTTGTTGAACCCATGCCCTTAATCTTCTCCGGATGTCTTCCTCGCCATGCATTGGTGGTTGTTCTATTTTGGCCATTAGTGTTTTGGCCTCAATGTTCTGTAATGAACCTGCATGGGACCCTGTCTAAATCTGCAGTGTTGAATCTCATGAACACATTAAATAAATTACTATATATATCATGAAATACAAATAAAGAAAATATATGAAAATTTTTTTAATGTTAAAACCGATATGGCATATATGAATGATTATACTCTTTTGATCATGGAGATCAAATCAACCTTACCCTTACTGGAGAAGTAGTAAGATGAATGCTTCTATGTCTTTTTGATCATGGAGATCAAACCAGACTTACCCTTACTGGAGAAGTAGTGAGATGTGG
This sequence comes from Vicia faba, assembly GCA_948472305.1. Classification (NCBI taxonomy): domain Eukaryota; kingdom Viridiplantae; phylum Streptophyta; class Magnoliopsida; order Fabales; family Fabaceae; genus Vicia; species Vicia faba. The sequence goes on along the minus strand of OX451739.1, from coordinate 434,861,523 downwards.
GTTTGTGCCAAGGATGGCTTGTTTGTAGTGAGATGGGGATTTGTAATAAGGATTTCAAGGTTTTAGGGTTCTTGAAAGAATTTGATATTTTGACAGGATTGTGGCAAAGGTTTTTTTCCTCCCTGTTCTTTGTGTGAAAAGAATGAGATTATATAATGGAAATTAGAGCAAAGATATGAGCTTTGAATGTGCAATTGGGCGTCTAATGTTCACTTGAGTCTGTCACGTTCTAGGCTAAATCTCAGGGGCTTAGGTGTAATTTTTGAAATTGAAATGTGAAAACAAAATGTAGCCGACATCGAGAACTAACTTATGTCCAAAAATGGGCTCAATCGGATAAACGGTGAATTAGTTATGAATTTTTGAATTTTCAGCTCAGACAAACTTATTTTGGGCTCCAATGTCGACTCTGACACGTTTTTCAATAAAAAATGATATTGATCGGATCATAATCCGATCTCGAATTTTGAAGAAAAGTTGTAGATCTCTGAGTCAGTGACCTTGTGTAAAAAGATGGGCCCAATCCGATAAAAATTGACCGATTTATGAATTTTCTAAGTTTCGACCCAGATGAAATAATATTCAGCATTCAGGATTTTCGGTGCATCACGCGTAATCTAAGCAAAAAACGAAGGCCTTTTGGATACAGTTCGAACTCGGTACCTCTTGTGAAAATATAATCAACTCAATTTTTGAAATTTTGGCACCGGAACCAACTCGATACGATGAAAATCGACCAAGTTATGATTTTCTGAGCATGACGCAATTAAACTTCTGTCACAAATTTTATGTACGAAAATACTTGATAAATCCGCATTTTTGAAGACCTTCTGTTTGAAATTGGCTTCCAGCCGTGGGAGACCAAAATTTGGATAACGTCAAGACAAAATTTTGGCCACCAGAACGGGTTTAAATCGAGCCACGATCTTGAAGTTATGAATTTTTTAGCGCGTAAAAACTGCACTTTCAGCACACTTTTTCACCATATTTCTTCGAGAAAACTCACACATTCGGAGACCTTCTTTAAAGAATTGACTCTTGAGATGAACCTGAATTTGAGAATAAGTTAATAGAGATATCTTGGCGAAAGAACATCTGAATATGACGCGTCAGGTTGGACTTGTGAATCTTTGAACCCCGAATCGTTGCAAAACGGCGAACCGATCTTCAGCACGGAAAATACTTTGAGAATATCCATTGACGAAATTAGTGTCACTTGTAACCTGAAGAAGCTTGATAAATATACCTTTATTCCATAACCATAAAACCAATGATATGCGTGTATGAGAAGAGGGCAATTTTTGGGTACAACAAGGGGGTATAGTGTTTTTGGATCACTAATCATGCGTGTTTTGTAGGTTCTAGGGAAGGATGCTACTGGAGAAGACGACCGGAGCTAGGGCTCCGATGCCACTCCGGTTATTAAAACCAAGTTTTATATTTAATGTTATGAATTGGTTTATACTACTGGATGTACAACCACCGTAGTGGCAAGCGAGCATGCATTAAGACATACCTGTCCAAGGGCGTGGATTTGATCCTGGCGTTCACAACTTTTTTTTATACATATTTTCTCTTTTACAAATTCAATACAAGCAGGCTTAGCCCGCACGTCATGTTCCTCATGTCATAACCATCCGATCTCAATAGATCCAGATCCAATGCTCCATATGTGTCCTCCTTATGGTGAACCTCAAGGAATTGTCCTCACTGGATCTGGTGTAGGCATTCTGGGCATTATCACGTTTGGTCCTAACGAATTTATTGCTCACACGTCCCTAACTTGCTTCTTCAGGCCCATCTCCTTATTCTTTTTATTATTTTATTTTAATTTCTTTTTAATAATTAACTTTTTAATCAATTAATTAAAACTAATTTAGATTTAGGTTTTCTTTGATTAAATTAACTTGACTCTTTTTTATTTAATTTTAATTAAATCAGGTTAACTTTTTTTTAAAATTAATTAACTTAATTTCTTTTTATTATTAAACTTTTCATCCATTTAAAATAACTTAGGTTTTAATTCCTTTTTATCAAAATAAAAAATCAATTAATCATCAATTATTTTCCATCAAATAATCTCCCTGTTTCTTCTTGCATTCTTCGCGTTTTTCTTATTTTCGCATTAATTTTATCATAATTATGTAACTGCTAAAGGTTGTAATAGATTAAATAGGTTTTTATTTTGCTTTCTATCTCCCCTAAATTTGTGGTTTGTATCTCCCTCCCCGAAGCTTTGTAATAGCGTAGGAAGTTATTTTCTCTCTTTACCGCTTTCCTTATAAACTCTGCTAGATGTATGCTAATAGGCCTGTATGAAAAGACTAAAAGAAAACGATACCTAACCCTAAGCAAAGATAAAAGTTAACTAAAATCAAAATCACTTTTCACACACGCACCTCTAGGGTAACTCCACTTGTTACCTTCAGAAAATACATTCATGTCCCTCGAACGTGGGACGCTTTAGCAAAGACCCTCGGTTAAAAGATCGTAGTCCCTCGATGACCCTTCGATGCTGCCTCGGTAAACGATCTTAGTCCCTTACGATAAATTGCTAAAGCTCCCTACAATTTTCCTTTATGACTGTATGACGACCCGCGCCTGTCCCTCAAACATCGAACGATAGGGCTTCCCACTAACCAATGGTAGGATAGCACTATCTAAAGGAAGAGGAAAAGAAAAAAATACTTTTGAGTAGGTAGATAGTTCTTAATTGCTTGCTTGTGAACATTTTAAAACATTTTTCACACAATACACTTCTCTTCTGAAATATTTTCAAAACAAACACTTTGTATGCATTCTCAATGATACGGGAATCATTACAAAGTTTACCGCACTTTGGCATTTTTTTCAAAATATTTTAAAAACACACAAACACAAAGCATTTTCAAAAAAGTGAGCTAGCGATTAAGAGCCCGTAGATAACTACAGATGAAAAGGGTGATAATACCTTCCCTTTTCATAATCTACCCTCCTTACTCAGAAAAATTCTCAAAGGTCTTTCCTGTTCTTTTCACCATTTCCTTTATTGGATAAAAGAAAAGTTGGTGGAGACTCTTGCTATTCGCAACATTTGTGATAAAATCAAAACCAAAAGTAATTTCTTCCACCGTATTACAGAACTGGAGACTCTGCTGGGGAGAACTTAAAATGGGGTTACCTTAGAGTTAGATCACATTTAAAAATGCTTTACTTACTTGATTTGTATGCTTTACATTTCGGGGTTTTGCTCGGGTATATTTTTGTAAATATCTTGTATCTGGATCTGGGGGAATTTTATGTAAGTAGAAATAGATCGTGAAAATTGTACGGCGTACCGTACGATTGAAATGATGGCTACATTAGTGTGACACATTGGTTGGTGCCAGTGTCCCTTGAGTTAAGTCAAGGAGAATTTTTGGCTGCCGCATGGTGTCATAAAGCACTAACTGACCGTAGAACCTTAGTTGCCACAACTTAGCTATTAGAAAGTAGTGAGACATCCGGCTTTGTGCAGACTAAAGTTGGTTGATACTCGATACTACACTCATTGAGATCAGAATCTCAAGATATTTCGGTCGTAAATCAGATGCTTGTGCTGAAACAATGTCCGGGAGAAAGATCCGTGATATTGAGGCTCCTAGAACCCGGTTACTTTTTTTAGGACAGGTTGAGCTAACTAAAACTTCAACAAGGTACTTACCTACAAACTACATACAAGCTTAAACCTAAGGCCTTGTGTGTTTTGTTTGTGTAGGATTAATTGTTCGGACATGACATCATAATATCATGACATCATACCATATCATTTTCACTAACCATTTCAAGGACCAAGGGATTTATCTTTGTTCTTTGTTGTAGGTTATGGCCCCCGCTTGCAGAAACACTATCTGGATCAACTTTGTAATGGTTCCTCCTCAGCTTAAGGAGTTAGTCTCAAAGGTTCCCGAAAGTTCTCCATTCATCAAAACGCATGGTCGACTACTCAGTCTGGTTACCCCTGATTTTGACGAAGATATGATGAGTGTCTTATTCCAGTTCTTTGACCCTGCACATCACTGTTTGACCTTTCTAGATTATCAGTTGGTACCCACCATGGAAGAGTTCTCTAAACTACTGGTAGTACTTGTTCTTGATCAGACACCCTTCACCAGTTTAGAGAAATCTCTGAAACCATAAGATATTGCAGCAACCTTACGTCTGAAGTGGTCTAACATTGTATCTAATTGGGAAACGAGAAGTGGAGTCAAAGGTTTTCTTGCTAAATTTATGATAGAGAAGGCCCAACTATTTTTGGATGTTATGAGTTTTCAAGCCTTCGAGGAGATCTTAGATTTGTTAATCTATGGATTTGTAATGTTCCCTAACCTAGACCAACTCATAGATGTGAGCGCTATCAAAAAATTTCTTGCTCGTAATCTCGTGCCTACCTTGCTGGGATATGTCTTTCATTATCTTCACACTTGTACTATGAAGAGACGAGGAACTCTCATGTGTTGTATACCTCTTATATCCAGGTGGTTTACTTCGCACCTTCCCCAGTCGATAATAAATAATGAACAAGGTTTGAGGTGGTCTTAAAGAATGATGTCACTCTCTCATACAGATATCTACTAGTATTCCCGCTGTGGGGAATTCCCTAATATTATTCTCCTTGGAATTAGGGGAGGTATTACTTATAACCCTTCTATGGCTCTACCTCAATTTGGTTATGCTCGAATAGATGGTCCTCATGACACGCTTATCCAGGGTATTGTATTTGATTACAAGAATGATCCTTAAGGTTATCGTTAAAGGTTTATACATGCTTGAGGCATGGTGAGAAAGATTGATAGAAAGGCTTTAGGACAGAAGAACTCCATTCCTATGGAGCCCTACCTCAAATGGGTACGATCTCGCACTCAAAACCTTATGATGCCATATCCAGCTGTCCTACCGGTGATCATGGAGCCTGTTGTATAAGGAGACGTTTCTCGCACCATCCTCCATCCAGACATGCCCACTGACTTTGAAGAATTGCAGAAGTCCTGGATCCAACTGAAAGAAGAAAGGGACACCTTTGAGACTTAGTTCTATGCTAGCAAGAAGAAAGTGTTGGAGCTCACGAAGCAACTTCACGAGGAGCAAAATCTTAACGCATATATCAACACGAAGAGGAGGCGTCCATGGGAAACTTAGAATTTTAAGAGTTTTTAAATTTATATCTTTGTAATCTTTTGTATTCACATAAACTTATTAATAAAAATATTTGTTTCTGTTTCCTTTTGGTTAGCAAATTTAAATCTCAAAAGGTCCTTGAAAACATTGCATATACATATCATTCATATCATTACATGACAGGTGTTTCAAGACAGGTTTCTTATCTTTTTGCTGTTTATTTCAGCCGAAAGAATGGTTCTTGAACAAATAGTTAAGGATCTCCAGGCTCAGAACACCCAGTTTTAGCAAATGTTCCTAAGTCTAGCCAAAGGGCAGGAAGAGCTGAAGGCCCTCATCACTAAAGAGAATAAGGAGAAAGTCGAGAAACCACCTGGCGTCCTCAACATGGGTAGGAGGCTTAAAGGTGCCGTCAAGCGAGCTTAAGAGGTTGAAGAAGAAAATGATGACCTAGAGGAAGATGACAAAAGTATGAAGGCTGACAACCAGGGATATGATGAAGAAGAAGAAAACTATTCAGATGAGCAATATCCTCTACTGATGACAAGTGCAAGGAGATGGAAGATCAACTCAATGCTATGGAAATCCAGAGAGTTCTTGGGTTAGATTTCGAAGAGCTGGGTCTCATCTTAGGGGTTGTTATCCATCACAAGTTCAAGGGCCTCGTCTTTGCTAAATACAATGGTGTGTCTTGTCCTAAGCTTCATCTGAGATCATATGTCTGAAAAAACCCAACCCCATATTGCTGACAGGTAGTTATGGGTCCACTTCTTTGAAGAAAGTTTGTCTGGTACTCAACTTGAATGGTTCTATCAGCTAGAAGGAACCAACATCTGTACGTGGGAAGACTTGGATGCTGCTTTTTAAAAGTAGTATAAATATAATGCTGACCTTGCACCAACTCAAGTGCAATTGCAAAACATGTCTAGGGGCTCAAATGAAGGTTTTAAAGAATATGCCCAAAAATAGAGAGACTTAGCTGGAAGGGTGCAACCTCCCTCTTCCGATCGGGAGCTTACTGATATGTTCATGGGCACTTTTACTGGTTCATTCTTCAACCTGCTAATTGGGAGTTCGTCAGCTGGTTTTACTGAGCTGATTTTGACTGGGAAACGATTTGAATGTGGTATCAAGAGTGGAAAGCTTCCAGTAGCTGCTTCTTCTAATGCTGTAAAGAAGACATTCAATAATAAGAAAGAAATCAGTGTTGTTTATAGCCAAAAGGGCCGTGGTAAAAGTGACCGCCATTAGTTTGTGGGAGCGATGTTGATCTCTAATCTGGTACCTGTTCAACAACAATAACAACAGGGAAATCAACGTATGTCAGACGCTCCGAGGAGGCAGTTCACCAAGATTAGTATGTTGTTGTCTCAAGCATTACAACAGCTGTTGAAAGAAGAATTGATAACACTGCGGGATCCTCCTCCTAATCCCAACACCTCCTCTCCTAAGTACAATCTGAATGTGAAGTGTGCCTATCATTCTAATAGCCGTGGGCATGACACAAACAACTATTGGGCTCTTAAAAACAAAATTCAGGATATGATTGATGCAAAAGAAATTGAATTTGATCCTCCCGAGACCCCTAATGTAATTATTGCGCCTATTCCTAGTCATGATAAAGGTGTTAATACTAATGATGATGTTTCCTATGTCTCCACCATAAGTGACTTGACCATTCCCTTGATAATCGTTAAGAAGAATCTGTTGCGAGCCGGTTTATTTTTGGGTTGCCTTGAAAATTGTTACCATTGTGCGTCCCAATATGATGGATGTATGTGGATGAAGAAGGGTATTATGGGTTTGATTGACATCGATGAAATTCTATTTGAGAAGACTCCATCAGTGAAGAGTTTGCATGAAAATGTGTCTCAAGAGCTGAGACTTGAAGATGTTTCTATAATCACAATTTCCAAAATTCTTATTAGGATCACCTCTAAAGATCCTATAAGGATTCCTATCGATCCTAGAGTGGCTCCCCTGATCATTACTGCACTAGGGCCAGTCCCCTATTCCTCTAACAAGGTTTTTCCCTGGAATTATGGAGCTGAAGTTTATTACCATGGTGTTAAGCAAGAACCATGGATTGCTGAAAGATGAAGATTTTGAAGTTACCAACCTCAATGTCGAGAATATTGTTGGAACTAGTAAAGTTACCAGGACAGGAAGGGTCTTCTCTCCAGAGATCTCTCCTCCAAAAACTATCACAACACATATTCATATCCCTGCTACTGAGTCGACTACTGACACTCGGGGGAAAGAAAAGATGACTGAGCCTGTTCAGACAAAGGCACCATCAAAAGATGTTACTATTGAAGACTCTTCCAAACAAGAGGTGGAAGAAATACTAAAAATCATCCGCAAAAGTGACTACAATATAGTTGAACAACTGGGGCAAACGCCCTCCAAAATATCCATGTTGTCCTTGCTATTGTGCTCTGAAGCCCATGCTCAGGCTTTGGTAAAATTTTTGAAGAATTCTCATGTACCACAATAGACTTCTGCTGATTAGTTTGAGAATTGTGTAGTAAGCTTAACGACTGATAATGGTTTAGGATTTTCTAATGTTGGCCTAACTCCGGTAGGAAAGAATCATAACAAGGTCATGCACGTCTCTATTGAGTGTAGGGCCACTACTTTTGCGCATGTGTTAGTGGATACAGGTTCCTCACTAAATGTATTACCAAAAGGTTCTCTAGATAGACTGGACTGTGAAGGGCTGGTGCTTAAACCCAGTGATATTGTGGTAAGAGCCTTTGATGGGTCAAGGATAATGGTACACGGGGAGGTTGATCTTCCGATCAAGGTGTGGTCTTAGGTCTTTAACTCCTCTTTCTATGTAATGGATATTCGTCCGGCCTATTCCTGTTCGCTTGGACGCCCCTGGATTCATGGGGAGGGTGCTGTTACCTGTACCTTACATCAAAAATTGAAGTTTCCGGTGAAAGGGAAAATCGTTACAGTTTGTGGAGAGGAATAGTATATGTTCAACCATTTGAATTCATTCAAATATGTTAAGATGGATGATGAATTCATTGAAACTCCCTGCCAGACCTTTGAAGTAATCCCTTCGATGATTGTCGTTGCTAAAGCTACTGCTACTACTCCTAGGGTTACCAAGGATCCCCCAAGAATGGCTTCTCTAAAAGATGCTAGAGTTGTGGTAGAAGAAGGTGGTTGAACCATTTGGGGTCAGCTTCCCGACATTCCTTACAAGTCCAACAAATTTGGTTTGGGTTTTACCTCAAAGGCTCAGAAAGCGGTTCTTCGTGCTTTCAGTGGGAGACCACCTTTTGGAATCATGAATAATGAAGTCAATGCCATAGAAGACACTGATAGTGATTGTGATTTGGGCAACTGGATATTCCCTACTACCGGCGGTGGATTCAACAACTGGAAGGATAAACACTTTATACCAATCTCCTTTAGTCAGGAGTAATTTCTATTTCTTGTTTTGTTGCTTTCATGTTTTTGGGATATGTAATTTTAAAACAATGACTTTAAGCCTTGTTCCTTACCTGGGGCACAACGGTCCATTCATTAGGGTTGTTATCATTCATCCGCATATGCTAATCTAATAAAACATTGGACTTTTTGCATTCAAATTTTGCACTCTCTGTCTTTTCATTACTTTATTACTTTCAAATATAGCTATGTGTTTCTTACACACACTGCAACTACATTGCAGATTCACACCCACCCTGGATCCCGCCGATATTGATTCTGCTACTGCCTCTCATGAATTTGAAAATCCGATCTACCAAGCTGAGGAAGAAGGTGAGGAGATTGTGAAATACCAAGAGAACTTGACAGTCTCTTAATGTAAGAAGAAAAGGCTACCCAGCCACATGAAGAGCTAGTCGAAGTTCTAAATATGGGTACCGAGACAGACTGGAAAGAAGTCAAGATAGGTGCTAATTTAGAGAGCAGTGTCAAGAACAGGATAATTCAGATGTTTCATAATTATGTTGAGATCTTTGTCTGGTCGTACAAAGATATGCCAGGGCTAGATACTAATATTGTGGTTCATCGTCTGCTAATGAAAGAGGGTTGTTCTTCGATTAAGAAGAAGGCTCGTCGCATGCTTCCCGAGATGTCAGAGAAGATCAAAGTTGAGGTTATGAGGCAATTCAAAGAGGGATTCTTAGCAGTGACATCATATCCTCAATGGGTTTCTAACATTGTTCCTGTACCAAAGAAAGATGGAAATGTACGCATGTGTGTAGACTATAGGGATCTAAACTGGACAAGCCCCAAATATGACTTCCCGCTTCCACATATTAAAGTTCTGGTCGAAAACCGCTCAAGACAAGGTATTCTCTTTCATGGATGGTTTCTCAGGTTATAATCAGATCAAGATGGCACCTGAAGATATGGAGAAAACTACTTTCATCACACAGTGGGGCAGCTTCTTCTACAAGGTTATGCCTTTTGGGTTGAAGAATGAAAGCGTAACTTATCAGTGTGCCATGGTAGCTTTATTCCATGACATGATTCATCACGAGATCGAATTCTACTTCGACGACATGATAGCAAGATCATAGACTGAAAAAGAGCATCTTGATCATCTGCATAAACTAGTTGAAAGGCTGAAGAAGTACAAGCTAAGGTTAAATCTGAGAAAGTGCACCTTTGGGGTGAGATTCGGTAAACTCTTGGGTTTCATCATCAACGATAAATGTATTGAGGTTGATCCCGACAAGGTCAAAGCCATTCAAGAAATGCTGGCTCCTCGTACTGAGAAGGAAGTCATATGTTTCATAGGACGACTGAATTACATTTCCCGATTCATTTCTCATTTGACTGCTACTTGTGAACCAATCTTCAAGCTACTGAAGAAAGATCAAGTAGTAAGATGGAATATCGAGAAAACTTGTTGCGCTTTGGCATGAGATGCTCACTAACTAAGACCATATGTGTTAACCCATACTACCTTGTTGATATCTAAAATGGATCCCATCAAATACATATTTGAGAAGCCAGCCCTCTCCGAAGAATAGCCAGATGGCAAATGGTCTTGAAAGAATATGACATTCAGTACACCACTCAAAAATAAATCAAGGGAAGTGTACTGGAAAATCATTTGGAACATCAAGCCGTAGATGACTATCAGTCTATGAATTTCAAAATATCGGACGAGAACATTATGCTAGTTACAGATTGTGAAGAACCTGGACCGTATGAAGGACCTGAGCCAGGATCCTAATGGACTATGGTTTTCGACGGAGTTTCCAACGCACTTGGCAACATAAATGGTGTTGTAATTATCTCTCCTCAGGGTTTCCATACGCCATTCACTGCCAGATTATGCTTTGATTATACCAATAACATGGCCGAATATGAAGCGTGCATTATGGGTATTAAAGCTGCTATTGACCTAAGAATCAAGTTCTTAGAGGTATATGGGGACTCAGCCCTGGTGATGAGTCAAGTCAAGGGAGTATGGGATATGAAGCACCCGATTCTCATTCATTATAAATAGCATGTGCTAACCTTGATCCTGTACTTCAAGGAAATCACCTTTGAACACATCCCGTGAGAATAAAATCAGATGGCAGACGCGTTGGCTACGATGTTATCTATGTTCAAGGTCAGATGGGACAACTAGGCTCCCAAAATTACCATTGAAAGAATGGACAAACCAGCACACTTCTATGAAGTTAACACTGGCGGAGTAGAAGAAAAACCTTTGTTTTATGAAGCGAAGAGGTACCTTGAGGCTCAAGAGTATCCTGAAGGAGAATCGATCAATAACAAGAAATTCCTGTGGAGGTTCTCATCTAAATTTTTCTTGAGCAACAAAATTTTATACAAGCGTAACCATGACTCAACTCTGCTTCATTGTATGGACAAGAAAGAAGTAGAAAAGATTATGGAGGATATGCATGAAGGAATATTTGGCACTCATTCCAGTGGGCATACTATGGCTAAGAATATTTTGAGAGAAGGTTACTATTAGTCGACTATGGAAACCGACTCTCACCACCACTCGAGAACTTATCATAAATGCCAGATCTATGCTGATAAAGTATAAGTGCCTCCAGTACATCTGAATGTCTTGACTTCTCCTTGGCCATTTGCGATGTGGGGCATTGATATGATTGGAGAGATTAAGCCTAGCGATTCTAACGAACATCGCTTCATCCTCATCTCCATTGATTACTTCACAAAGTGGGTTGAAGCAGCCTTGTTCGCCTCTATTACTAAGAACATTATGTCCCGGTTCATTAGGAATGACCTGATTTTCCGGTATGGCATCCCCGAGAAGATTATCACAGACAATGGTACTAATCTGAACAACACTATGATCACTGAACTCTGCATGCAGTTCAAGATCAAGCACCGTAACTCTTCTCCGTATCGACCAAATATGAATGGTGCAGTGGAAGCCGCTAATAAGAACATAAAGAAGATTGTGCAAAAAAATGGTTGTGACCTACAAAGACTGGCACAAGATGTTACCATTTTCTCTCCATGGCTATCGCACTTTAACACGAACATCAACTAGGGTAACCCCATTCTCTCTGGTCTATAGTGTGGAAGTTGTTCTACCTTTCAAAGTTCAGTTTCCTTCTCTGAGAATCATGAAGGATGTAGATTTGGACAAAAATGATTGTATTCAAACTATTTTGGATCAGTTAAATTTGATTGACAAGAAGAGGCTTGCGGCTTCCTGTCACGGTCAGATGTATCAGAAGCGTATGATCAAAACATTCAACAAAAAGCTCAAACATCGAGTATATCAGGCTGGTGACTTGGTAATAAAGGGCATCATTCTACCGTAAAGTGATCCTAGGGGCAAATGGACTTCCACCTATGAAGGGCCGTTTATGATTAAGAAAATATTTTCTTGTGGTGCTATGACATTAACCACCATGGACGGTGAAGATTTTCCACACCATGTGAACGCAGATATAGTCAAAAGATACTACACATAAAAACGACCTGCTAGGTTGACCTGCCTAGGAAAAAAATAAGGGAATCCCGGCCAACCAAAAGGGTTCGAGCAAAATTAGGGATAATAATATAAATAGAATGTACACCCAACAAGTCGAAAACCTGAAAAGGCGACTTGGGCAAAAAGGAGTATCCCGGTGGACTGAAAACCTGAAAGGGCGGTCCAGACAAAATTTAGGGATTAAAGCGTATAACTATGTCCCCTTGGATCACTCACAACAAGCTTTATTACCAACGTAAAGTTCAAACGGTACAGATCAGTTCAATCAACTTCTTCCGACAGCAACGGATGAGATGATCAAAGACATAAGGGCAATAGCATAGTTGAAACACGACAAGATTATTTTCACACAGCTATATGTTGTCACTTTGTAATCTTTCTTCATTTTCGTGAAGATTTCCTCTTACTAGGATTTCTGAAAAGGTGAAGTACCTATCTATCATATCTAGTCTGGAACCTGAAAAAGTGGAGCTCATGTCTAACATCTGTGGTCTGAAGGGTAAAGTTCTTTTGATCAATTCACAACTTGATAATATAACCAAGTTTGTAAGAATGCTTAACAGTGGTTCTGATGTACTTCATGAGATTCTTCAGTCTGGAAAGATTGCTGGATATGCAAAGGGATTGGCTATGACAATCAAGCTATGAAGAAAAAAGACAAAGAGGATGAAGTGAAGTTTGTTCGTCCAAAGAAATAACTAGAACAAAAGATGTCAAATAAAATGTTCCAAAATCAACATGGACCACAAAAAAATCACTCAGGAAACAAGAGTCAATGATGGAGATGTTATTATTGTGGAAGGTTTGGTCATATAAAATCCTTCTGCTACTATCAATATGGGTGTCCTAAATATGAAGCACAACCCAGAAGAGAACATGTGTCTGTTAAAACTAAGAAGAAGTGGATTTCAAGAAAGGTTAGTTTTGGAATGCTAACTCACATTTCCCTCAGAGCTTCTGCTAGAGATGATTGGTATTTTGATAGTGGGTGTTCTAGAAACATGATAGGGGTCAATAAATTTATGGTGGATATTAAATCTCACTCCACTAGATATGTCACTTTTGGAGATGGATCAAAAGGTGAAATCAAAAGTGTTGGAAAGTTTCACTATATAGGACAACCTAGTCTTAATGATGTGCTTTTTGTTCAGGGGCTGACTGCTAATTTGATAAGTATTAGTCAACTATGTGATCAAGATCTCAAATTTAACTTTACTGAATCTAAATGCCTTGTTATAAAAATGAGAAGATTGAAGTTGTCATGAAGGGATCAAGATCAAAAGACAACTGTTACCTGTGGAGTTCTCAAGAGACAAGTTGTTTCTACACATACTTAATGACACAAGAAGGTGAAGCTAATTTATGGCATCCAAGGCTTGGTCACTTACATCTCAAAGTTATGAATAAAATTCTATCAATAGAAGCTGTTAGAGGTATTCCCAAATTGAAGATTGATGAAGAAAAAAATTATGGAGAATGTCAAATTAGGAAACAAACAAGGATGTCAAATTGGGAAGCAAACGAGAAGATCCAACATTTAACCACATCAAGAGTGCTGAAGCTAATTCATATGGACTTGATGGGACCTATACAGGTTGGAATTCTATGAGGAAAGAGGTACGGATATGTTGTTGATGATTTCTCAAGGTTCACCTGGGTGAATTTCATTAAAGAGAAGTCAGAAGTGTTTGAAGTCTTTAAAGAGTTGTTCAAAGGATTCAGAGAGAGAAGGACTGTAGTATTATCAGAATTAGGAGTGACCCTAGGAAAGAATTCGAGAATAGAATGTTTTATGAATTTTGTACCTCTGAAGGGATTAATGAGTTTTCATCACCTATCACTCCTCAATAGAATGGTGTGGTGGAGCGCAAAAATAGGATAATCCAAGAAAGTGTCAGGGTCATGCTTCATGCTAAGAAATTTCCATATTATTTTTGGGATGAAGCTATGAACACTGCCTGCTATATTCATAATAGAGTGATTATCAAATCTGGTACATCCATTACTCTTTATGAAAAGTGGAAAGGAAGAAATCCAATTGTAAAATACTTACATGTTTTTAGAAGTAAGTGTTACATTTTGGTAGATCATGAATAGAGGAGGATGATGGATACTAAAAGTGACAAGGGAATTTTTCTGGGATACTCTATAAACAATAGATCCTATAGAGTATTCAATTCCAGAACTAAGGTAATGATGGAGTCCATAAATGTTGTGATTGATGACTCAACCAAAGAAGCTGATGCCACAGATGATGTTGGAGCATCTTTTTCCATGAATGGTGACGTTCCTAAAGATATTGTAGACTCAAGTGTCAATTCTGAACCTGAAGAAACAGATGCAGCTGACAAAGGACCGTCCATTAAGATTCATAAAGATCACCCTAAGGAGCTTAGTATAGGAAATCTGAACGAATGAGTCCAAACCAAATCAAGGAAAACTATGTTAAATTCATGCTATGTTTCTAAGATTAAACCAAAGAATGTAAAAGAGGCCTTGGCTGATGAATTCTGGATTCATGCTATGTAAGATGAACTTGTTCAATTCAAGAGAAATGAAGTATGGGACTTGGTACCAACACCTGAAGGGGTTAATGTTATTAGTACTAAATGGGTGTACAAGAACAAGTCATATGAACAAGGAGTTGTCACCAGGAATAAAGCCAGACTTTTTGCTCAAGGGTATTGTTGTACCCTAAAAATTTCCCTCCCCTTTTCTTCTCAAGACACACTTTCAATGCTTCTCAGATATTCAAGACATTCAAGGGTTGACTAGTCTATATGCTCTTCCTAAGCCAAAGGCCTACAACTAGAGTTTGGAGTTTCTCAAAGAAATTTGGTTTGAAAAAGTCTCAAGTGGCTTCCATGGTTATCCATAGGTCCTTAATAAGGTTCATGTCAAGTTTCAAGTCTTACATCACAAGTTTGCTCAATCAATGGCTCAGATGATTGAAAACCAACTGTATTTGTCAAAAAGTCAATTGTTGTCAACATACAGTCAAACCTCAAGATTTTTGGTCAAAATCAACATTTTGAAGTGATATTCATCATTTGATCAAGGGTTGATCATTATTCCCCAAGGAAAGCTCTCAAATCATTAAAAGTCAAGAATTGCCAAATTAGTGTTTCCTTAGAAGAAGTCAACTGAACTTTGACCAGGTATAACTTTCACATGCTTCATAAACTTTTCACCACCAAATCCTATTTTGAAGAAAATTCAATTCTCTACAATTTTTCTTTTATCCTCAAGTCCAAAAAATGCTTCATTTGGAAGATATGAGCTAAAACATTATAGGTCATTTTCAAAAGTCAACAAAAGACACTTTCTCTCAAGGCAACATACATCAAGATAATGTCTTCAAAAGAAAAAATGATCAACATAGAGATTGTAGAGAACATCTAGATTTCCAAAAAGTTAAAGATCATCTTCAAAAGATGAAATTGAGCAAGTTATGAGTTGCACAAGTTGGGAAAGTTTGAGGAAATTCATAAAATACAAGATGAGAAAAATTTAGGTTTTGAACTAATGGGCCTAGTTTTTGAGGTTCAAACATGTTTACCAAATATTAGAGGGCATCTAAGTCCATTTATACATGAGCTTGATTTTTATTTATATTTATCTTGATTTTATTTGATTTAAAGCAAAATAAATTAAATAAAATCACAAGAGAGCATGGGATAATGCATGTGGGTTGTATTTGATCAACTATGAAGCCCAATAATTCTTGCATGACACACACATATGACCAGGTTCATGCAAGTCCCAAGATGGCAAGAATATCTTAAATTTGAAAAGATTTCAATTTTTTTTTATTTTTGGTTTGATGAGAGCTTTATGGTTTGATTGATTACCATGTATATCTACTCCTCTCCTCCCTCTATATAATGGACAACAAGTTAGAAGAAAGGGCACACGTAGATAGCTGGAAGAAGACTCTAAGAATATCGTTAGAATTTCTCAAAGTTGCAAAAATTCGTGACTATAATTCCAGCTCTTGTCAACCCAAA
Source organism: Vicia faba (assembly GCA_948472305.1). Taxonomy (NCBI): domain Eukaryota; kingdom Viridiplantae; phylum Streptophyta; class Magnoliopsida; order Fabales; family Fabaceae; genus Vicia; species Vicia faba. Next base: position 434,845,422 of record OX451739.1, on the reverse strand, counting down.
CAAAGACCATCAACCCACTCTTGAGCATCCCAGTACCCCTCTAGGGCCGGGATTCAAGCCTTACACGTCCAAGAATCCCTTAGCTACAATCCTCTGGTTTGGTATGTTTTCATAAATCCATTCTATTTAAATATGCATTTTTGACCAATTTAACGCGTGCATTCATGTTTATGACCATTTTTAGAACAGAATGGACGTAACACATGTGAGTTTTAGTGCCTAAATCACAGGATGTCATTTTAAACTCAAATCGGATGTTTTTCTTCGAAGCATACGATTCAGAGCATTTTAGCTTAAAATAGCACCAAATTCGGACTCAAGGTGATTTTTTAAGGGGGGCGGGGTTGCTTTAGATCTTTAATGGTTGTTATTTTGCAAGAATAATTTTTGAGCCAACTATAGAAGACAACCAGAAGGTTGATTCCAGTGGCTGACTTCGGTGGCAGGCGTGGCGTCCCCTTAGTGGCCCATTCAAATGTCCCAACGTGCGCGTGTTTTGAATTTCAAATATTTGAGTTTCATAATATTTATATTTGTTTGTATTTGAAACAACGAATGAATAGAATGGCCGAGTGGTAGCAAGCACGCTCTTAAGGCACTCCTCTGCCAGGTCTTGGGTTCGACCCAGCAGGAAACATTTTATTTTCTAACATTTTCCTATTTCAGATTCGGTATCAAGCAAATCCACACACGCACGAAACACACATATTCTGACCATCAAATCTCAATGGACATTAGATCCAGCTCCTCAGATATTACTTCCCATCATGGACCTTTAAGGGCCATCCATACTGGATCAAACGTAATGTTGGGCTTTGCTAAGTTGGGCCTAGTGACTTCAAGATCTTCACACCCCCCATTTTATTTTGCAAACGCCTGGGCATGAGATATTTGGCTTAGATGTTTTCTGACAATGCACCCCTTAATTACTTGTTTTGCAGCGTGGCCCATTTTCATCTCTTTTGCTTTAATTTTTTTTCCTTTTTATTTAGATTAAAAAGATTTTTTTATCAAAAAATCATAAAAAATCACAAAAAAAATATATTTTGAATTTTTATTAATTAAATTAATTTTAGTTAACTATTTAATCACTTTTTTTAAAAATTAAACTAATTAGAATTAGGATTCCTTAATTTAATTCTTTTTCTAAACAAAAAAAAGATTAAAAACAACAAAAAAATTTCCTTTTACCACTTAGAATTTTAGGGTTTTAGATATTTCCTCTTTCCATTCTCCACACGTTATTTACGTTTTCGCATTATTTCTGTCATAATTTATGTAAATGCCCACAGTCTGAAATAGTTAAAAGTAGGACATTTACATTTTTCTCCCATTTTGGTTTGTATTCCCCTCATCCCGAATTGATGTAATATCGTAATTTAATTTCCGGATTTTTATTTCTTTTTCGTACTTATATATATTTAACTGCTAGATGTATGCTAATAGGTATTTCACGATAAGATTTAAAAGCAAACACTAGAAAACCTAACATTAAAGATAAACAAAATTGAAATACAACACACTTCACACATGTGTACCTCTAAGGTACCTCCACTTGTTACCTTCGGAAAACAAACAGTCATGTCCCTCGAACATAGGGATACAATTAGCAAAGACCCTCGGTTAAAAATCATCATAAAGATCATAGTCCCTCGATGATCCTTCAAAGCTGCCTTCGGTAAATGATCTTGTCCCTCGATGTTGCTTACGAATACATGATGATAGTCCCTTCGAATTGTTAAAGGCATCCCTATATGTTTCCTTTATGACTGTATGATGACCCGTGCCTGTTCCTTAAACATCCAACGATAGAGCTACCTACTAACTAATGGTAGAGTAGTATATCTCAAGGAAAAAAGGAAAATAACAAAGACCATTCGAGTAGGTAGACATCTCGTAGTTGCTTGCTCACAAAACAAAACAAAATTTCTCACACATACACTCTCTTTTTCTAAATATTTTCAAAGAAAAAAACACTTTGTATACGTTCTCAAGGATACGAGACTCATTACAAAGCTAGCCACACTAAGGCGTCTTTTCAAAAATATTTTCAAAAATACACTTACGCAAAAAAGCATTTTCAAAATGAGCTAGCAACTAAGAGCATGTACATAACTACGAATGAAAAGGGTGCTAGCATCTCCCTTTTCATAACCTACCCCCTTACTCAGAAAAATTCTCAAAAAGGTATTTCCTGTTCTTTTCACCCATTCCTTTGTTGGGTAAAAGAAGAGTCGGTGGCGACTCTTGCTAACCACAACATTTGCGATAAAAATGAAAAACCAGTAAAGTCAGTTCTCCCACCGTATTACAGCATTGGCGACTCTGTTGGGGATAATTTATAAAAGTTTGGTTACCTTAGAGATAATTAATATTTTAAATGCTTTCCTTGTTTATCTTGTTTGATTTATTCTAGAAGGGTTGTTTGGGTGTTCTTTTAAAGATCCTATGCCCGAATCTGGGGAATTTTAGGTAAGTAGCAATAGATCGTGGAAATTGTACATCATAGACCGATATGGTTGAAACAATATCTACGTTAGTGTGACACATTTGTTGGTACCGGTGTCCCTTGAGTTGAATCAAGGAGAATACGGGGCCGCTGAGTGGTGTCATGAAGCACTAACTGAACGTAGAACCTTAGTTAAAACAACTTGGCCATTAGAAAGTAGTGAGATAGCCGACTTTGGTGCAAAACTAAAGATTGTTTGATGCTCGATACTACACTCATTGAGATCAGACTTTCGGGATATTTCGACCGCGAGAAAAAATCGCTTGAGCTGAAACAATGCCCGATGAAGAAAGATCAATGATATTGAGATTCCTTAGAACTCGGTTACTTTCTTTTAGGAAAAGTTAAGCCAACTAAAACTTCAAGTGGGTATTTACCTACAACTCCATGCAAGCTTAAACCTAAGGCCTTGTGTGCTTTGTTTGTGTGTGATTAAATTGTTCGAACATAACATCATGCATCATAACACTCATACCATTCCATTTCCTAACCATTTCAAGGACCATGGAATTTATGTTTGTTCTATTTTGTAGACTATGGCTTCCAATCGCAAAAATACCATCCGAATCAGCTTCGTAAAAGTGATTCCTCAACTCAAAGAGTTAGCATCAAGAGTTGCTAAAGATTCCCCCTTCACCAAAAGATATGGTCGACTTCTAAATCTGGATACCTCAAGTTTTCAAGAAGACATGATGGGTGTGCTCTTTCAATTCTTTGATCTTATGCATCATTTTTTCACCTTTCTCGACTATCAATTGAAAGAGTTATCTCAACTATTAGGTGTGCTTGTGCTTGATCAGATGCCATTAACTGGTTTAGAGAAAACTCCAAAGCCTGAAGTTATTGCTAAAGCCTTGCATTTGAAGAGACCCGACATTGTAGCTAATTTGGAAACAAGGAGTGGAGTCGAGGGTTTTCTGGCCAAGTTTCTGTTAGAGAAGGCTCGACTGTTTTGGGAAGATATGGATTTTCAAGCTTTTGAAGATGTCTTGGCTCTTCTAGTCTACGGTATGGTTTTGTTTCCTAATCCGAACTAACTCATAGATGTGAATGCTGTCAAGGTTTTTCTTTCTCGTAACTCTGTGCCTACTTTACTTGGAGACATTCTACATTGTCTTCACATTCACACCATGAGGAAGAGAGGGATTATTAGTTGTTGCATTATGTTGTTGTCTATGTGTTTTATTTCGCACCTTCCTCGATCAGTATTGAAGAATGAACAAGGCTTGACGTGGTCTCAAAGGATAATGTCGCTCTCTCATTCGGATATTTATTGGTATTCCCGATCTCTGGAGGATGTCACTATCATTTACCGTTATGGGGAGTTCCCTAATGTCCCACTCTTGGGCATTAGGGGAGGCATTACTTATAACCCTTCTCTGGAACTACGAAAAATTGGCTATGCTCGAAGAGGTGGCCCTCATGATACACTCATCCAAGGAATTGTATTCGACTACGGAAATGATATCCAAGGTTATCAACAAAGTTTTGCATGAGCTTGGGTTATTGTAAACAAGGCTGATAGAAAGATGTTGGGGCATAAGAACTTTATTACTCTGGAGCCTTATCTCAAATGGGTGCGAGCTCGCGCTCAAAGTCTCATGATGCCGTATCCAACCATCCTACAATTAGTGGTGGAGCCTGTTATTGAGAGGGATGTTCCTTAAACCATTCTCCACCCTGATATGTCTACTGACCTTGAAGAATTACAAAAGTCTTAGATTCAACTGAAGGAAGAACGGGACATCTTTGAGACCCAAATCTATGCAAGTGAGAAGAAAGTGTTGGAACTCACAAGGCAACTTCAAGAGGAGAAGACTCTTAATGCATATATCAGTACAAAGAGGAAGCGTCCATGGGAGACTTATTTTTAGATTTTAGGAGTTCATTTTATCTTTGAAAGATTTTATTATCATTGTAAGCCTAAAAGGAAATTGTAATTTAAACTTTCCTAATACATTTTTTGTCTCTTGTTTCCTCCTGATTAGCAAATTTGAGTTTCCTAAGGTCCTTGAAATCATTGCATTTACATATCATGCATCATTTCATAATATGTTTTTGTACAGGTTTCTAATTTTCTTGCTGTTTATTTCAGCAGAAAAATGGCCCTCGAATAAACCGTAAAGGATCTCTAGGCTCAACACGCCCAGTTCCAGGAAACTCTCATGAATCTGGCCCAAGGGCAAAAAGAGACGTTGGCGCTCGTAGCCAAGAAAAAGAAGACCAAAAAGCTTGTTACTGTCCTCAATATAGGGAGGAGGTTCAAAGGTCCCGATCAACCAATCCACGTGGAAGAGGACTCTTCTGAAGAAGAGGACAACCATGATGAAGATGGCAAGAACAACCAGGGTTATGAGAATACTCCTGAAGATGAAGACTTTTCTGACGAACAGTATCCTCCTACGGATGACAGATATAAGCAGTTGGAGGACATGCTCAAGGCAATGGAAATCCAGCAGGTGTCGGGACTGGATTTCGGTGAATTAGGTCTCGTTCCATGGGTGGTTGTGATACGGTGGCAGAACCGACTATTTTTACTGGTTTGTGTTTTTTGTTTGCAAATGTCACGGTAAGCAAGAGTTGCCACCGACTTTTATTTCATCTAACAAAGGAAAAGGAAAAAGAACAGAAAAAACCTTTTTTTAGGGTTTCTGAGTACAGGGGGTATATTATAGAAAGGTAAGGTGTTAGCACCCTTTCTATCAGTGGTTTTCCACGGGGTCTTAGGTACTTGCTCATTTTGAAATTTCTTGTGTGTGTTTTGAAAAAGTTTTTGTTTAACTTCGTTATAACCCTTGTATATGTCCTCAAGAGTGTGATGAAGTTGTTTTTGAAAACTGTTTTGAAAGTGTTTGTGTAAAAGATTTTTATTGTCTTGATCAAGTACTTAAGATTTTCTACCTACTCGAAAAAGGTTGTTCGTTCTCGTTTCCTTTAGACAGTGTTATCCTACTATTAAGGAGTAGGTAGCCCCATCGTTGGAGTTTTAAGGGACATTCGAATGGACAATTACAATCACAAAAGCAATGACTATGAAGCTTTAGTAGTTACCCTAGAGTCTTAAAGATCTTTCTGAGGCAACATTCGAATGGGTCATTTTTTATCTTTTGGGACTAGAGGACGACCACTAAAATTCCCTATGCTTCATGACCGTTTACCGAAGGCAACCAGAGTGGGATAAACCCTAGGAGTGAACATGTGCATGTGTTATTTTTCAGTTCATTTATCTTTGCACAGTTAAGGTGATCTATTGTTTTAATTTCATTTGTCTTTTGCATGCAAGCCTATTATCCATTCATCTAAGCAGTTTATTATGCGGAAAATAAATTGCAGAAAGATAAGGGTTCCCAAACTATTACAAGGCCTTGGGAAAATTACATAGTTAGATGCAGAAATTTAAACCTAATTAAACTATTACAAACGAGGAGCAATTTTATTAATTAGGAATATAATGGAATAAACACGCGTAGAAAAATTAAATACGAAACTAAAATTAAATTCAAAGACATTTAATTAGTAAATAGAGAAAGGTATTTTTTTTTTGGATTTTATCTGGAAAAAGTTAATTAATAAAAAGAGTAATTAATTGATTGAAAAAAATGATTAATTAAAAATTAATTCTAAATAAAAAATAATATTTCTGATATTTTTAAAGAAAAAGATTAGAAATCCAATCCTAGATTCTAATTGATTTTATTTTTAAAGAAAACAAATCAAAATAATTAAATCAAATTAATTTACAAAATTTATTTTAATAAAAAAACCTAAATTCTATTTTTTGTGATTTTATTGATTTATGATTAAATAAAAAAATAAATTTTTTGAAATAATTAAAATAACAAGGAAGAAATAGAAAAAAAATAAAATAAAAAATATAGTCATGGGCCTGTTATTGTTTCCAGCCTGGGGGTGTGAGTGGAAATTTGCTAAGCCCAATTGGCTGATGGGCCAATTGTCCAACACGCGACTCAATGAAGCCTGCCTCTGAGGGTCCACCATGGGCGTGAATTGTTGGGCGCTGGATCTGGATCTGAGATGATCTGATGCTGGCGAATCTTGAGCGTATGGTGTATATATGGGGGTGCCATGCACTGGAACCTACAAGAAATATTCAGAAAATAACAAAATGCTGGACCTGGGACTCGAACCCATGTCCTCTCTCTTCCAAACATGCTGCCTTACCAACTGTGCCACTGGATCATTCGTTATTCATTAATATAATAAAACAAATAAAATATAAAGCAAGCAAAGTAGTATTTCCCAAAAAAACGCGTGTGATTCAAATCTCCCAATGGGAGTCTTCCACATCACTCATCTTCTCCCTAGAGCAGTCCTTTCTTACCACACTTTTACCTACAGACCGCATCCGTTACTATAGCTTATAGCAACGGATCAAGCGTCACTAAAGCACCTTGCAAAAATCAAAATTCTCACATAATGCAATATAAACTAATGGTGAGGTTATGAATCAACTCGTTTTGGTCCCCTGAACACGATGATGGCATTGGTTTGTCCCAAATATGTCTAAATCAGAAAGCCCCGATTTGAAGCTTGGAACCCTATCAATGGTATCCTTTGATTCTTTCACTTAAAACTCAATCACACAAATCAGAAACCATCGAAACCTTATGATAAACAAAAGCGAATGGTTCAATTTCATTGAAAACGCATGTATGCATGTAATCGAAAATAAAAAAGGTTGGAGAACCGGGTTATGGATTTACAATTCTGAATGTTATGGTCACTTGTGAAGGTCTGGAATTGGTCAGAGGAACTTATTGAAGTTGTTTGAGATCTTGGAATGGCTTGAATCAGTCTATGGAGGATTATGTGATCAACACTTTTTTGACAAAAATTCTAAGTTGATTCCTTTGTTATCACGACCAAAACCTCTTTCTCATGCTTTGGAAATGTTCTGTATATATCATGGAATGATTTAGGTCAACAAAAACTTATCATATCTTTGCAAATTATGGAGATTTGATTTCATTCTTTGCCTTGTATGATTTGTTTCCAAAATAGACCAAATTAAGATCTTTTCCAATCAATTAGCTTTTTCACGAATTTGGATGATTCGCTAGCTGTTCATTGACTCATAATATCCTCAAAAAATCAAATCTTGGATTTTATTTCATTATTCTACTATTTAAATTGATTTATTTTGATTTAAATTGATAAAAAATCAAAATAAATAATAAAAATAACAAAATAATAGGTGGGTAAGCTCAAGGGTCGTGGGCCATCTTAGGAACAAGTTTCAAACAAGAAAGCATGGGCCCATTTGGAAAAAAAGTCATTTTGATCAATGTTGACTTCATGCACATTTCCAAAAATTGGTCAACTTTGACAATACATATCTCCCTCAATTTTAACCCTAAGAGAGTGTTCTTTGACTTTTTAGAAAGCTTAGGATGTCCTATAAACAACCATTTTGGTTTCATCTCAATTGGATATTTCATGTTCATGTAAGAACCTTTTACCCAAAAGGTGTTTTTGTTGAGTTTTTGAAATGACCTATAATGTCTGAATTTATTTCTTTTCATGAGTGCATTTCTTGAACTTGAGGGCTGAAGATGAATTGTAGGTAATTGGATTCTCTTCAAAATGAGCCTTAGATGAGAAATTTCTGATAAAGTATGAAAAAAGTTATTCCTGGTCAAAGTTTGGTTGACTTTTCCTATATAAACCCTAATTTAGCAATTTTTTAGTTTTGATGAATTAGGAGCATTCCTTGAGGAATCATGATCAACCCTTGATCAAATGATGGAGTTTGACTGCATGAGGGTCACAATTGACTTTTGACCTAGCATAGTTGATTTTCAGGCATTTAAGCAATTGGCTGAGCAAACTTCTTATGCAAGGCATGATACTTGACATGTTAGGGCAGTGGAATTCATTTGGGACCCATGGGACTCAACCATATTTCTTGAAATTGAAACCCTAGTTTGAGGCTTATTGTCGTACGTCAGAAAGATCCAGCCTCACACTGCTGACCAGAAGGTATGGGTCCATTTCTTCCAAGAAAGTTTGGCTGGTACACAACTAGAATGGTTATATCATCTAGAGGGAACCAATATCCACACCTGGGAAGATTTGGTTGCTGCTCTCTATAAGCAATATCAATACAACGCTGACCTGGTGTTAGCTCCTAAATTTGACACCCATAACAAATTGGCCCTATGGACCAAAAATAGATTGAACAAATCCAAGCTGGAAATACTTCGATAGATGGGAAAAATACTTAGAGAAATTCCTAAGTTAAAATGAATCTTCGACCAGAAGGTTCTTACATCCTTCGACTGAAGGGTTCCAGGGCCTTCAACTAGAAGGAAACCTCGTATCAGCAACAGATGATTTTGAATCTGAAGAAAGGAGGGAAAAGCAGTTTGCTTAGCAGTTGAGAAAAGCAACATGGCATGAAGATAGAGGTCGAAGCACATGCAGAAGACACTTGTCTTCATCCTAGAGCAAGACATCTCCTCGACGGTTACCTAGTTTTAATATAAATATAGGAAGTTTATGTAGATTTACGTGTGTTAAACTGATCGTACAAGTTATTCAATACTATTCGAGTACCCACTGCGCGAGAAAGAATACTGAAAATGCACGTTTGAAACACCACATTTTTAATCAAAGTCTTTTAATTTTCTCTTTACATTTCTTGCCTTTTTTTTATCTTGTTTGCACTTTACTTGCACGTTTTCCCAGATTCCTGCACTTGAACTTTTACCAACCCTTTTTTCAATTTATTTTCTGCACTCAAACTCGTCCCAAACCTCAAACTTTCACAATCGAACGTGTGTTCTTCATTTACATTAGCATTTATGTCCAAACAACGTCAAAAATTAGCATATGTCTTAGGATCAAACTGATTGATCCTGCGAGTAACCAAAAATTTACCCTTTTTGGAAGATCAGCGTTTGTTTACCGAAAAACACGGTGAATAAATTGGCACAGACGTTGATAATTTTTATATTATTGTTTTTCGTTGTGTTTGTTTACATTAACGTAAATTCTTTGCATAGTTTCCTTTCTTTTACAAAGTCTTGTATGCTATTAAGAAGTGGTAAATTAACCACCAATGAGTGTACAACTAGAAAGAGAAATAATGAAAGCAATATGGCTAATCAGCCAAATAATGGAGAAACACCTCCACCAATTACTACAGGAACAACGGTTATACCAACCATTAGTGAAATTGTCTCGTCAACCGTTAGTTTGGCACCAACATTAACATAAACCCAAACAGGATCAATACTTTCGTATGTAGGTCCCAGAGGTCCATCAAGAACACCCCCACCAAGGGTGAATTCAGGATCTCGACCATACGTTGCCCCAGGATTTTCGACAGCCTGGATGGGTCGAGACCAGCCTTATGGCATGCCAACTACTGAAATGGCTAGTCTTATGAATGTTGCGTCCATATTTTCAGAACCTTTAGTGAGTGCGTCTTCGCCATTATAGGGATCTGGAACTGGTATGGAAAACTTAGGTAGAAACTAACTCTTAGGAGGGACATCCCATGCAATATCAAGCCTCACAAACGCTTCCACATCAATTTTGAGGCAACAGATGGATGAAAGGAACCATGATATGGTACGAATGTTGGCCCAAACTCCGAGTACAGTGTTGAACCCTCTAATACAAAATACCACCCAGTCGAACCAACAAATGTCAGCGAAGATGGCGCGCATGACTGAATTTTTTGGGGTTCCCCAACCTATTCGACAACCCCAAAGAGCACCTATGAGAGAGAATCAAGGTATAGTCTTAGAAGAAGATGTAACCATTAACCAAAACCCCCAGCTAGATAGGCGAAATCATAGAGTAGACATCGAACAACCTAGGGTCGAAATACCCAGATTTCCCCCCACAGATTCCTAGAGATGGTGATCAAGGTGTAATGGTGGTAAATAGAAACCAAAATGCTGACAAATTGATACAGCAAGTTTGACACCATAATTATAGGACAGATAACAATCTGACAGCCATGATAGAAAGAATCATGATACAAAACGGAATGAACATTGGCTTTCATAGGCCAAACTTTACATTCCCGTTGTCAGAGTATATCTTGCAAATAGATTTACCCCCTAGGTGGAAAGTTCCAAAGTTCACTAAGTTTTCAGGGGATACGACAGAATCCACTGTCGAACACACATATTGAGATATTTGATAGAAGTTAGGGAAATATCAAATAACGAAATCCTTAAGATTAAATACTTCCCACTTTCTCTAACTAAAAACGCTTTTACTTGGTTTACCACCCTCCCAGCCAATTTAATCCACAATTGGAATCAATTGGAGAGATTGTTCCATGAACAATTTTACATGGGACAAACCAAAATAAGTCTGAAAGAACTGGCTAGAATGAAAAGAAGATTCACTTAGCCAATAGACGAATATCTAAATAGATTTCGACTGCTCAAAGCCAAATGATTTACAGAAGTGTCTGAGCATGAATTGGTCGAAATGGCAGCAGGGGGCCTAGATTATTCTATTAGGAAAAAACTAGATACCCAATACCTGAGAGATATGGCCCAATTGGCCGATAGAGTTTGACAGGTAGAACGTCTTAAAATTGAAAAAGCTAAAGCAACTAAGACTCATAGAAGAGAAAGGGTAGCTTATGTCAAAATGGATGATGATGATCCAGAGACATCTAGTGATCCTATAGCTGTCGAAGAAAGAGAAATAGATTTAACAGAGTTAAAACAAGGGCCTCCATACTCATGTAGGTTGTTAGTGCTTTCAGATGGGAAGAATCCTACTGAGTCTGAAAAGAACAGTGATAGATTCCCAAAGAAAACATATAGTTTCGACGTCACAAAATGTGACGAGATATTTGACTTGTTAGTTAAAGATGGCGAAATGATAGTGCCCCCAGGGGAAAAATGCATCATCTAAAACAAAGAAAGAAAAGAGGTTTTTGTAAGTATTATAATTTTTTGGGCCATAAAACTTCACAATGTTTTCTTTTCAGGGATCTCGTTCAGGGAGCGATCAAAGAAGGCAGACTCAAATTTGCTGACAAACCTCTAATGAAAATCGATGCAAACCCATTAAGAGTTGATGCCCACTATGCTGAACTAGTAGGCATCAACATGGCCGAAGCTTCTGAAGACTTCGTCAATAAGCCGGTTTTTGGCAGTTTCACTTGGAACATCTCCATAAAGACTGTCGAATAGGTGAGAAACGCTACTGAAGGCCTAAACAAAAAGGCTACTGAAGGCCTAAGCAAATGAGTTACTGAAGACTCAAACAAAAGGACTACTGTAGGTTCTTATGTGGCTGCCGTCAAGGGTTCGACAGAGGACCTTGAAGCCAAAATGCAAAAGATGAATCTCGCTGCCAAGTTCAATGTAGAAGTCAACATGGTCGAAGTATCTGAGGCAAAGGCTTTAGAGGAAGCCATTAGAAAAGAGGAAGTCTATAAAACTACATTTCCTAAAGAAAATGAGAATCTGGATGATTTTCTGCAACGATGCTAGAAGAAGAAGTATGAAGTTATGTTGTGTCCAAGATACAGCTCCGCCTTCGACAAAAAGGTTGCATAACACATACAGGGCATAAGGGCAGTGAAGGAGAAATGGGCCACCAATTCCCAACCACACATGTTTTTTGTAGTTAGATATGATCCCAGAAGAGGATATCATAAAGGACCAATGAACCAGGTGAAGAGGCCATCAACTTACAGGCCTCCAACAAACATCCCCGTAGACACCAAGCTAAAAACAGCAAACAGAAAAAGGCCAAGTAAGGAGAAATGGCGAAGTTTCGATGTGCCAAGAGGGTCATCCTTGGCATATATGAAAAAGTTCCAGACTATAACAACAAACAAAGTGGCTCATGTGTCGAGCAACTATAAGGGGAAAAATCCCATGTCTAGCTCCTAGTGGAGAAGATTTCAAAGACGGAAAAAAGCCGAGAGAGAGGATGCAGAGGAGCCTCAACCAAAGTCAAGCACCAACGTACCACAAAGAATGGACAAAGGCAAACAAATAAGGCCTTTGGAAAGGAAACCAATTGCTAGAAGATTGGAGTGGCCAGATCAAAGTGAATCAGATGACGAAGGTAATTCTAGTTCTGATGCTACTTTAGATATTATGGTGAATGTAGTATCAGTACTACCCAAAGAATACGAATGCCAAGTCGAAGTCGAAGAGACTGATTGGGAGGTCGAACAGGAAATGGTGAAACATAGGCTAGTGTGATATTATATGATGAACAATGGTTTCTTCGAAGAGCAAAATTCCTTTTTCGAACCACCTACTGAGGCGATGAAAAATCACTTTAAACCCTTGTTCATAAGGGCAAAGATATGGGAAATAACAATCAAAAAGATTCTGGTTGATTGTGGGGCTACAATAAATATAATTCCCTAATCTATGCTGAGGAAAATGGACAAGCGATATGGAGATATCAAACCCCACAACATGGTTCTATAGAACTATGAGGGAGGTATTGGAACTACTATGGGGGTGATACAATTAGACCTCAACGTGTGAACAATACTTCAAACAACTATGTTCATGGTCATTTCAATGAAGCCCAACTATAATCTAGTCTTGGGTAGAGAGTGGATACATTACATAGGTGTAGTTCCATCCTCGATGCATCAACATGTTACAATTTTGCCCCCTGACGGCATCATGGAGAATATCAAAGCCGACCAAAGTTATTACTTAGGTGAAGTTAACAATGTTGGAAAAAATAGCTTCGACAGAAACTTGGCTCACATAGGGCCATGCAATCCTCCTAAGTTCGATTTGGCACCAGCGCCAAATTCCTTTTGCTCCCTCTACCTGCATTCCGACCATGATTTCCAGTGGGATAGAGAAGATTTATCAAACATTGATTATGGAGGAGTTGATGACATACGACCAACAGGCGGGGGAAATGAATTTGGTGATGATAACTTAATCACAAGCTTTATAAAAGATTTCAGCATATGTAGTCGAAAGTAGAATGATAGCGGCCTTAGAGGCTGAGGTCAAGTACATGGCTCTTGAAGCCAATGAGCAAGTATTTCTTCCAGAAGGTCCTGGGAAAGACTTCGAACCCGAACCACCTGACGCGAAGGAGGAAGAAATGCAAAACCAGAGGCTAGATGTCATCTATGATGATGAGCCTTTGGGTTTTGAAAAGGATCCGTTGGCGAACAATGTTAAAATGCTAACGCAATATCCTCTGGAAGAAATAGACCTGGGCGAAGGTTTGGTGAAAAACCAACATACATTAGCACGAAGATAGATCCAGAGCTCAGGATCAAAATAATCCAATTGTTGAAGGAGTTCAAAGACTTCTTTGCATGGGATTATGATGAAATGCCTGGTTTCGACAGGGAAGTGGTAGAGCTTCAACTACTAATAAAGCCTGGACAAAAGCTTGTTAAGCAAACTCCAAGGCGTTTTGCACCAGAGATCTTGTTGAAGATCAAGACAGAATTCGAAAGAATGCTGAGATGCAAGTTTATCCGAACAACCAGGTATGTCGAATGGATTGCAAATATAGTACTTGTTATAAAGAAAAATGGTACCTTAAGGGTGTGCGTCGATTTTAGAGATTTAAATGCTGCAACACCCAAAGATGAATATCTAATGCTTGTGGCAGAAATGCTTGTCGATTCTGCCGCTAGCTTCGAATACATGAGTATGCTTGATGGATACTCAGGGTCTAATCAAATTTTCATTGGTGAAGAAGATGTGTCGAAAACAACATTTCGATGCCCTGGGGATTTAGGCACATACGAATGGGAAGTGATGCCTTTTGGTCTAAAAAACGCAAGGTCAACATATCAAAGAGCAATGAATTCTATCTTCCATGATTTTATTGAAAATTTTATGCAAATTTATATTGATGATATTGTTGTCAAATTTGTTTCAGGGAAGAATCATATAGACCATCTTCGAGAATCCTTTGAAAGGATGAGACACTATGGTCTGAAAATGAATCCTCTAAAATGCGCTTTTGGCGTAAGATCAGGGGACTTATTAGGCTTTGTGGTCCACAAGAAGGGAATTGAAGTAAACCAGAATAAGACCAAAGCCATTTTGGAAGCGAAAGCGCCAACTAACAAGAAGGAGTTGCAATCTCTACTTGGCAAGATAAATTTCCTATGGAGATTTATATCCAACTTGAGTGGAAAAGTGCAAGCCTTCTCACCACTACTTCGACTCAACAAAGGAGGATTCGAGTGGGGGCAAGAACAACAAGAGGCTTTTGACAAGATTAAAGAATACCTCGCCAAGCCACCTATTATGGTACTTCCTTGTATAAATAGGAGTATGAGATTGTACATAGATGTATCTGATAAAACTTTGGAAGCATGTTAGCTCAAGAGGATGAGAATGGTGTCGAAAGACCCATTTATTACATTAGTAGAGTTTTAAATGATGCAGAAACTAGATATTGTCAAGTTGAAAAACTATGTTTATGTCTTTACTTCTCGTGTACAAAGCTCAAGCAATATATTAAACCAATTGATGTTTATGTTTCGTCTCATTTTGATGTTTTCAAATATATATTGTCGAAACCCATCTTGTACAGTCGAATTGGAAAATGGGCACTTGCATTAACTGAGTATTCATTAAACTTTATGCCTCTTAAGGATATAAAAGGTCAAGTGGTAGTAGACTTTATAGTTGACCACTCAATAAATAAGGAATCAATCAACTACCTGGAGATCGAACCCTGGAAGTTATACTTTGACGGTTCTAGTCATAAAGATGGAACTGGGGTAGGAGTTTTGATTATTTCTCCAAATCAAATTCCAACAACATTCAAGTACAAGATCGAAGGTTCTTGTTCGAACAATGAGGCTGAATACGAAGCTCTAATCGTAGGCCTTGAAATCTTGTTGGAATTGGGGGCAACTCAAGTCGAAATAATTGGAGACTCATAGTTAGTTATAAAGCAAGTTACAAAAGAATACAAATGCATAAGATAAAATCTTATCATGTACTTTTTAATAGTCAATCGTTTGTTGAAAAACTTTGAAAATATCAATATTCGACATATACCAAGACTAGAAAATCAAGTGGCTAATGACTTAGCACAAATTGCACCTGGGTATAAAATTTCGAAAGAGAAGTTACAACAAGTAATCGAAGTTAGAGGAAGAGTGACATTAACCAAGTTGTCCCCAATGGATTTGAAAACAACAAAACTTGGGTACGCTGACCACGAAAACTTTGAAATTTCGTTCATAGACAATCAAACAGAACAAGATTGGAGAAAGCTTATAGTGGATTATTTGCAAAATCTAGTAGCTTCGACGGAATGAAAAATAAATTATAGGGCGCTAAGTTATACTCTAATGGGAAATGAGTTATTTAAAAAGACGCCTGATGGGGTGTTATTAAAATGCCTAAGTGAAACAGAAGCATACATAGCCCTTTCAACTACACATGCTGAAACATGTGGAGCACATCAAGTAGGCCATAAAATGAAATGGTTATTGTTTCGACAAGGACTATATTGGCCCACTATGTTGAAAGATTATGTTGAGTTTGCAAAAGGATGTCAGGAATTTCAAGTACATACAAGTATCCAACATGTACCTGCAAGCGAGCTTCACTCAATTGTGAAACCTTGGCCTTTTAGGGGATAGTCTTTGGATCTTATCGGAGAGATTCAACCAGCATCATCTAAAAGCCAAAAATACATATTGGTAGGCATTGATTATTTTACTAAATGGATTGAAGCAATTCCTTTAGTCAATGTAGACCAAGAAAATATCATTGAATTCATTCAAAAGCACATTATATACATTTTTCGAATCCCTGAGACAATAACAACTGATCAAGGGTCAGTCTTTATTAGTCGAAAAATGCAAGAGTTTGCTACAGAAATAAGGTTCAAACTATTAACATCTACACCTTATTATGCACAGGCTAATGGTCAAGTCGAAGCGGAAAATAAGGTAATAATCAGCTTAATAAAGAAGCATCTAGGAAAAAAGCCAAAGAATTGGCACAAGACTTTAGATCATGTTTTATGGGCTTGTCGAACTTCTCCTAAGGAAGTTACCAAAACGACACCTTTTTGACTAACTTATGGCCATGACACAGTATTTCCAGTAGAAATTTGTCTACAATCAACAAGAATTCAGAAACATTAAGACATCCCTTCTGAAGCTTACTGGAATATGATGTTAGACGAATTGGTAGATTTGGATTAAGAAAGACTGAGAGCTTTGAATCTCTTAAGGTTACAAAAGAAGAGAGTGGAAAAATCTTACAATAAAAGAGTAAAACCCAAGACATTCTTTCCTGAGGACCTGCCATGGAAAGTAATCCTCCCAATGAAAATCGAAAGGATAGGAATATGGGAAAATGGTTTCCCAAATGGGAAGGACCTTTTAATATCATCCAAACATTATCTAGTGGCGCATATGAGGTCGAAGAATTAAATAAAGATCAAAGGCTCTTGAGAGTAAATGGTAAATACTTGAAAAAGTATAGACCTGTACTTCAAGAGGTTAGAATAACCAATGCTTGATCTCAATCAAGTTAAAAAGCCAAGATGGAAAATATATTACAAATCCAAAATGGCTAAAATTCATTACAACAAGTAACATAATTATACAAACAAAAAACAAAGTCGAAATCAAAATGGGAGGTTGGCCTTGATTTGGAGGTATTTTATCTTCTGTAGCTCCAGACGTCTATCGCACAAAGCCTTCGACTGATGAAGAGTATCAATTTTGGTATCCAATGCTTGGGCTCGTTTAGCATATGCTAATCCCTCGTTAAATTCCTCTTGACTCTCTGAATTAGTGCTGACAGCGAGGAGTTCTTCCTTTCATTTATCATTGGCAGCAATCTTAGCCTCTAACTCTCTGATCTGAGCCTTCATACTAGCTTTATTTTGATCGAGTTCTTCTACTTCTTTCTTCCTAGCTTCTTGTGCCTTCGACAACTCCTTTAGCTTTGAAGCTGATTCAGCAGCAACACCCCAGGCAGCAGCTACATGGCCATTGGCCTCCTCAATTTCACGAGTGAGAGTCCTTCGACGATTGTAGTCAGCTGAAACCTAATCGATGATGGAAATCAAATCCAAAATAACACTGGCAATGTCAGATGAAGCATCAAGAAGGTTGATAGCTCTTAAAGTAGTCTTCAGAAAGGTTGGAGCTTTAGGTTCTACCTCTAAGGTCAGCATTAAATCTCTTTTAAAAAGTTGTACCTTAACCTTTTGAAGTGCCTCTTCAAGAGGAGATGTTGAAGTAGATTTTCCAGACGTTGAAGCACTCTGATCAGAAGAACTTTCTCTACCCTCGAGAATGGCAGTCAAGCAGCAAATAGGATTTTGCTGTTTCAGTAATGCCAAATCTTCCTTAGTGCGAGGCCCAATCGAAGTAACCCTCTCGTTTGCAACACGAGTTACATTTGCTTCGACAAAGGTCTAGACAGGGGCACCTTCAACATGCGTAGAGTTTCCTGTTCCCCCTGTAAGGTTTTCTCTTCCATCAGTCTCCAGAATATCCTCAGTCTGATTCCCTCCCGCTGGTGTGTTTTCCCTTTCCGTTTCGATTACATCATCAGCAACCTCCTCTTCTCTGTCCTTTTGTCCATCATCATTAGTTTGCGGAGTCCCAAGATTTGCATGTTCCTCACTAGGAACTTCTTAATTAGGCTTATCAATGGCTTCATGCCCGAAAGTTTAGTTCACTCCGCTAGCAGAGCTCATAAAAGATCCTTTTGCTGAAGAAGTCCTATAAGTAGGATCACCCTCACTATTTATTAAGGTCACAGATTCTTCTATAAGGACCTGTTTTGAAGTACCAGCAGTGTCCTGAAGATCATAAGATTGTTATCAGAACCATTGAAAAAATGAAAGAGGAAGCTAAGTCCATAAACAATCTTGAAGAATCGAAGTGATTACCTTAGGGGTAACTTCAGCACCGGGACTTGAGTTATCGCTCTCACTGGGATTATTCAGACTAGTAGCGATCTCTTGTTCCGTTGGCTCTCAGATGATGACGAGAGGAGGTATCGACCCAATAACTTTAACCTTGACCTTGGTTTATGGACGAGGCTCAGGAATATGGGTTGGTTTCTTTAACTTTTGCCTCTTTAGAGGAACAGGAGGAGATTCTTCTTCTTCATCACTGGAAATTTCAATTTCTTGAACTTTCCTTTTCTGTGGATTGGTTTTAAAACCTAGAAAGAAAGGATTCGAAGGCATCAGCGTCAATAGTAATATGTTGAACATAAATATATAATAGAAAGTGCTTACCTTTGGTGAAGGTTTTACAAAAGAGTATCCTCCCTTTGCACTTTCAGCGAGTTTCTTGGTGACGATCCTCTTGACGGCTAAAAAATAAACAAGTATAAGCTATATGTCAAATGATTAAATCAAAGACAATAAGATATTTATTTTGAAAAGAAAGATTACAATTTTTTATCTTGTCAGAGACCAACATAAACGCCTCTTGAAGGTGATCAGCAAAGTCTTTATCATCGAAGAATTCTTCATTATAATACTGCTTCCTCCAGTCTTCAAAGAGAGGCGAACACAGGAAATTGAGTTTGAAGTCGAACAGAGTTAGTACGGTTCGACCAACGTATCTACCAATATGCTTGGTAGTAGCATCCTCTAAATAGTATGCATTATAAAACAACATAAGCGTTTCTCTGGAGTAGATTGGTGAAGGGAGCGTCTGGATGATACCAAATTATCGAGAGACAAGATTCGGTTGGTAAGAAATCAAACTAAGTTAATTCTTCGAACTCTTGAATCTCAATGGCATGATTCTTGGACGAAGAAATGACTCCCAGATAGCCACATATTCATCCACATGGTCATCTTCGTCAAACGAAGGATATGGTCGAATGAACCATTCTGAGCCAACCTTTCTACTAGCAAAGGGAGCCATGGTCGAAACAAATTCCTTACGCTTTGCAAACATTATTACAAACATGATAAATGCTTTTTGGAATTGTTGACTTTCTTCAGTTGGAGTCAATAGGACCAATCTAGTCCCTTCGACCCTTCTGTTCAGGACTTCTGGGGCCCTCTCATTAATTTATTCTTCTGAGGAAGAAAAGATTCAAAAGTGGAGTTGAGCCAAAGTTGAAGAAGCCAAAATGAGCCGGAAAGGAGTAAACTCGCCTTGTCTCCAATAACCTTAAGCTGAGTGAAACCATTGTTGATGGACTCATACAGGTTGGCTAGAATCAACTTAGCTAGACAAAGAGGATAGCCATGGTGAAACTGTGTTGCAATAGTCAGCATCTTCTTAGTCACTTGAAGTGACTTAGTGCAGAACACGAAGTGAGATAACCACAAATCTAGGAAAGCTATGTGTTCCACTTTAGAGATAGTGGTAATCGATTTGTCATGGAAATGGTTGATGAATATAGTATATGTTGGCTTCATGGCCGAAAACTCAATAGAATCTTCAGACAGATCCTCAGAGTCGAAATAGTCACCAGTTGGTCGAAGACCAGTAATGGCGGCTATATCGAAAATAGTGGGGGTTACTATTCCATAAGGCAAATGGATGGTAAAATATGTACTTTCCCAGAAATACAGTTGTGATACGGTGGCAGAACTGACTATTTAATACTGGTTTGCATTTTGTATTTTGTGTTTGCAAAATGTCGCTGTAAGCAAGAGTCGCCATCGACTTTTATTTATCCAACCGGAAAGGAAACAAGTACAGAAAAAATCCTTTTTTGAGATATTCTGAGTACGGGGATAAATTATAGAAAGGGAAGGTGTTAGCACCCTTTCTATCCATGGTTTTCCATGGGCTCTTAGGTACTTGCTCATCTTTTTAAAATTGCTTGTGTATTGTGCTTTGTTTTTGAAAATGTTTTACTTCGTGATAACCCTTGTATCAGTCCTCAAAGGTGTGATGAAGTTGTTTTGAAAAGTGTAAGTGTGAAAAGTTTTAATTTGAGGAAGTACCTACTAGCATCTACCTACTCGAAAAAAGATCGTTTCTATTATTGTTTCCTTTAGACAGTGCTATCCTACTATTGAGAAATAGGTAGCACCATCGTTGGAATTTGTAAGGGTAAATTCGAAAGGGACGTACGATCACTAAAGAAATATTAGGATACCTTAGTAATAAACCTAGAGTCTTAAGATCATATTCGAGGCAACATTTCCGAGGCAATATTCCCGAGGCAACATTTCCGAGGCAACATTCAAATGGGTTGTTTGATCTTTTTAGACAGGAGGGCAACCACTAAGACACCCTATGCTTAATGATTGTTTATCGAAGGCCACCGAAGTGAGAGTATACCCTAAGAGTGATATGTGCGAGTGATTTGTTTTCAGTTATTTAATCTTTGCACATTAGGGTTTCCTAACCGTATTAGCTTGTCATACATTCTTGCCATACAAACCTATTAGCATACATCTAAACAGTTAAATATTTGCGGGAATGAAAAATGCGAGAAAATAAATCTACGCTATTACAAGGCTTCGGGGTGGGGGATTAATTACATAACCAAAAACCCGGGAATTTAAACAATAAATAACCCTAAATAAAACTATTACAAACCATGAACAGTTACAAAAATATTGTCAAAATAAATAATAAGCGCGCGGAGAATTAAATGCGAGACGATTAGGGTTTTGACCTCTGACTAAACCTATTGACGATTGATTAAAAAAATGTTTTTTGTCATGTTTTAAGAAAATAATGAAATAGTTAAATTAAAAAATAAAATCCTAAGTTCTAATTAATTTTAAATTAAGAAAAATGAATTAATTCAATCTAAAAACCTATTTTTGTATTTTTATTTACTTGAGAAAAAGAGAAAATAAAATTAAATCAAGAGTTTAAACCTAATTTTCTAATTAGTTTTAATTATAGAAAACAAGTTAAAGTTGCCCTAAGTTAAACTAAATTAAATTAAATTAACAAAATTAATTTTGATAAAAAAAGTCTAATTCTAATTTTTGATTTCTTGATTTTATGATTTTATGAAAAATAGTAATTAATTGTCAATTAAAATAAATAAAAGAAATATTAAAAGAATAAAAATAAGAATGAAAAATTAGAAGTGGGCCTGATTGCTAGTAATTATGGGAGGTGTAGATCTGACTTTTGGGCCCAAACAATCCAAGCCCGTTTGACTTTGCCAAATCTGATGCGTATGTTGACTTGAGGTGTATGGTGATCCTTCAATGGAAAGGCATTGGATCTTGGCTGAAGATGTGTTTGATGGTTGGATCTTGATGGCATATGGTGAACGTCATGCTAAGCAACGCGCCTGATCACCTGATGAAAAATGACATGAAAGAAATATTGGGACCTGGGGATCGAACTCAGGTCCTCCCACTCAACACCAACACGCCTTACCATATGTGCCACCTGCTTCATTTGTTATTATAACAAGATTAATATTTAATATAAAATACATGGTGGTTAACTTGAAAAAGCGCGCGGAATTTAAACCAACCAACCAATGATTTCCACGCCTCATCTTCTTCCCTAGACTGTCGTTTTAGGCAAACAAGCTTTTACCTACGGACGCTTCGCTGTAGCTACAGACCATTTCATCTCAAAAATTGTATACAAGCAATATAAATGACAAATGCTGGTACCAATCAACTCGTCTCATCCCCACGAGCATCATGGTACCAGAATCAAAGCCTAATTTTGCCTAAACTGAAAACCCCTAAAACGAGCCAAGAAACCCTAACAATGGCATATCATGATTCCTGTACTGAAAACGCAATTAAATAATACCAATAGCTTGCAAACTCAATGATGAACAAGAATATATAATTCAACTATGCTAATGATACATAAATCAATGAAATCGAAATCAAGTTTTGGGGCGAACCGTGGCGTTTGTAACTTACGATTTCGGATGTGAAAATGCTTGCAATTGATTGAGATCCCTTTTGGAGATGTCCAGGAGTCTGTTGGTAATGTTAGAATGGCTTGGATTGGCCTCTAGGATGGAAATTGAATCACCACTTTTCTTTGAAATTTTGAAGTTTGGTTCTAGCTTTTCCAAGACTGTCACCTTCTTTTCTTGCCTTGTTTTTGTTCATTATATATCCCTCAATGAATTAGGGTTGCAAAACAGATTCAATCTTCAAGCTTTGATGATATTTTATTTGATTCTTTAGCCATATGATATCTTTCTAAATTTGGCCTAATCATGCTCTTTTTGTACCAATTGCCATTGATTCGAATTGATCTTGAAAGCTCAGCATATCTTGGTTGCTAACCTGTCAAAAAAACAAATCAAATCATATCTTTGATAATTTTCATCATTTATTTGATTTAATTCACTTTTTAATCAATGAAAAATCAAGATAAATTGAAAAATGGAGCGAATAATTGGTGGATAAGTATTTGAGTCGTGGAACACATTATAAGTGAGGTGCAAGCATAAAAAGTTAGGCCTATTTAGAAAAAAATGCAAATTTGAGCACATTTGACTTTTGGCAATTTTGCAAAAATGGTCAACTTGGCTAATGCATAACTCTCTTAATTTATACCCTAGAGAGGTGTTCCTTGACTTTTTAGAAAGCTTAGGATGTCCTCTAAGCAACCCTTTTGGTCTTATCTCAATTAATTCTTCCATGTTCATGTATGAAGCTTTGACCCAAAAGGTGTTTTTGTTGACTTTACAAAATGACCTATAATGTCAAAATTCATATCCTTTTGTGAGTGTATATTTTGAACTTGGGAGATGAAGATGAATTGTAGGAAATTTCATCCTATTTAAAATGAGCTTTGGAGGGGTCATTTCTTATAAAGTATGAGAAAGTTATGCTTGGTCAAAGTTGAGTTGACTTTTCCTACAAAACCCTAATTTAGCAACTTTTGGGTTTTAATGAATTATGAGAAATCAAGATCAAACCTTGATCAAATGATGGATAATACTTCAAAATGAGGATGTTGACCAAAAATCTTGAAGTTTGAGTGTATGTGGGCCACAATTGACTTTTGACCTATCATCGTTGATTTTCAGGCATTTGAGCAATTGACTGAGCAAACTTCCTCTGCAAGGCTTGAAACTTGACATGGATGATCTTGAGAACATATTAGGACAATGGTGAGAATTTGAGTCCTTTGTGGTCAACACATCTTGATGAAAATAGAAACCATAATTTGAGATAGACTGCCTTAGGAGAGAGTTTGTCTGGTCAACTCTTGAACTTCCTTGAACAATTTAGGGACCTCACTTGCCATGTGTTGAGAAATATGGGAGGGAAAAATTTGGGGTACAACATTAGTGAAGATACTAACATGAGTGGGAAATAAGCTAACCCAGTCTTCGACAAAATAATTAAGTTATAGATCCCCATATCCTTCCATATTTGGGATTGTACTTTTTCCATATTACTCAGCCATTCTGAGTATTCTGAAGTAAGACTAAGGAAAGATCGAAAGATCCTATTCCCTTTGTTCATGAACTGAATATTGATATCTTCCTTTGTTTGAGAATGTTGCTGGTTGGTAAGGGTTGCATCCTCAGGATCATTCCTTGGTTTCTTCTTGCAACCTATAGACTTGAGCCTAGGGTGAGTTGGGAAGAAGTTTTTATTTTGTTTTGGGTTCTCGAAGCGTGTAGATAATGGGCCAGACATGGCATACATCTGCCTAGAATACCTGACGGGAATGAGTAACTGAGAGTCGTAAGCCTCACGCCATTCTTTGGCCATGGGTTCAAATACGACCCTTCGTTCCCCAATCGAAACATGTATAGGGCTAGTGGAAAAAACCTCTGGTTATCTTTGTGGGTCGGAAACATTCTTAGTTTTTGGGTTGTTTGGTGCGTTGGAATGGAAAGCCATGATTGAAAGTAGTGAAAGAACGAAGAAGATGAAGTTGTTAAGACTTTTTCTTTGCAAGGAAATAAAGAATACTAGGAGTTGTAAAAGAATTCCAAAGAGAGGACTCGTCTATTTATAGTGTTCAAGGAAGAGTGTTTTCCCTCAAGATCATTTAATGATGCAGAGTTAGTGGGGCACGTGGCGAGCGTTGAAGCTGTTATCATACAAGTAAAGAAAATGTTTTCCATACTTTCCTAGGTTGTAGGGATAATGGCCATCATGGCATCATGGTAACGGATGATTGACAGAGACGTGTTGGGAAAAAAGGTAATGACGACTCTGAACACCAGTAATGGTTGGTAGAAGGCGAAAAGTGCACAAGTGATTTTTGTGGTCAAAAAAAGAAGACAAATGTCGAATGGGAATCTCAAAGAATGATTATTTCTTCTTGCATAGAAATTAACATTCTTGGGGAGAAATTTGTTAGATCCTAAATTCAACACCCACAACAAACTAGCCTTATGGGAAAAAAATAGATTGAACAAATCAAAGCTGGAAATACTTCGATAGATGGGAAAAATACTTAGAGAAATTCCTAAGTTAAAATGAATCTTCGACCAGAAGGTTCTTACATACTTCGACTGAAAGGGTTCCAGGGCCTTCTACTAGAAGGAAACTTTGTATCAGCAATAGGTGATTTTTAATCTGAAGAAAGGAGGGAAAAGCAGTTCGCTTAGCAGTTAAGAAAAGCAATGTGGCATGAAGATAGAGGTCGAAGCACATGCAGAAGACACTTGTCTTCATCCTAGAGCAAGGAAACTCCTCGACGGTTACCTAGTTTTAGTATAAATATAAGAAGTTTATGTAGATTTTCGTGTGTTCAACTGATCGTACAAGTTATTCAATACTATTCGAGTACCCACTGCGCGAGAAAGAATACTGAAAATGTACGTTTGAAACACCACATTTTATAATCAAAGTCTTTTACTTTTCTCTTTACATTTATTGCCTTTTTTATCTTGTTTGCACGTTACATGCACTTTTTCCCAGATTCCTGCACTTGAACTTTTCCCAACCCTTTTTTCTATTTATTTTCTGCACTCAAACTCGTCCCAAACCTCAAACTTTCTCAGTCGAACTTGCGTTCTTTATTTACATTAGAATTTATGTCAAAACAACATAAAAAATTAGCATATGTCTTAGGAACAAACTGATCGATCCTGCGAGTAACAAAAAAATTTACCCTTTTTGGAAGATCAGTGGTTGTTTACCGTAAAACACGGTGAACACCTGAATCTAACTCGAGTGCAACTGTATAATATGTCCATGGGCTCTAATGAGGGGTTCAAGGAATATGCTCAGAAATGGAGGGATTTAACTGGCAGGGTACAACCTCCTCTAACTGATCGGGAAATGGTAGACATGTTCATGGGCACTCTGACAGGCCCGTTCTTTAATCTGTTGATCGGAAGCTCTTCAGCTAGTTTTAAATAAATGATATTGATAGGGGAAAGAATAAAAAAATGGTATCAAGAGCGGGAAGATCCCGATGGCTGCATCTTTGAATGCTGTGAAGAAGTCATTTGGAGGGAAAAAGGAGGTCAATGTTGTCTATGGCCAGAAGAGCCATAGTAAAAGTAGTCGTCACCAATCTGTGGGAGCATTGTTAATTTCCAATCCAGTGCCCGCTCAACAACAACAACGGCAGGGTAACTATCGAAGGCCAGACGCTCCGAGAAGGCAATTCACCAAGATTAATATGCCTTTGTCTCACGCACTACCACACTTTCTATAGGCCAAAATCATTTCACTGCGGGATCCTCTTCCCAATCCCAGCATCGCCTTTCCTAAGTACAATCCGAACGCAAAGTGTCCTAATCATTCAAATCATCTTGGCCATGACACCAACAATTTTTGGGCCCAAAAGAACAAGATTCAGGATATGATTGACAACAAGGAGATTGAGTTCGATCCTCTAGAGACTCCAGATGTGATTGCAACACCTATTCCCAAGCATGATAAAGGCATAAGTGATGTTGAAGATATTTTGTATGTTACTTTTGTGAATGATGTGGTTACTCTGCTCTTTACAATAAAGAAGAATTTTTTACGAGCTGGTTTATTTCCAGGTTGTGTTGAAGGTTGTTATTGTTGTGCAGTCCAACCCAATGGTTGCGGGTCACTAAAAAAGGGTGTCCAAAGCTTGATGAATGAACATATTATTCTGATTGAAAAAGTTCCGTCTACCAACAATTTATGCCAAGATCTGTCTGTTATCTTAAGTACTCCTTTTAAGATCCCTTCCAAAGGTCCTATAAGGATTACCGCCAATCCAAAAGCTGCTCCACTGGTTATTACAACGCCCAGGCTTATCCAGTATTCCTCGGAGAAGACGATACCGTGGCATTACAGGTCTGACGTCTATTACCATGGCGTCAAGCAAGAATTGTCTGATGAAGAAAATGAAGAAGCTGATCCCAGTATTGTAAATATTGTAGGGACCAATAATATTACAAGGAGTGGAAGGATTTTCTCCCCGAAAATCTCTCCACTGGCTCAGGTTACGGCTACCAAGTCGACTGTTGTGGCTCGGGGTAAGGAGTCGGTGATAGAGCCTGCCCAAGCGGAGGCTCCAAAAGAAGCTCCTGTCAAAGATACTTCTGGAGAAGATTTAGAAGAGGTTCTAAAGATCATTTGCCGAAGTGATTATAAAATTGTTGAAAAGTTGGGGCATACCCCATCCAAAATATCGATGTTGTCACTACTGTTGTGTTTTGGGGCCCGTGTGAAGGCTTTGGTGAAATTCCTGAAGACTGCCCACGTGCCGCAAGAAATTTCGGCAGATCAATTTGGAAGCTACATGGCTAGTCTGACAATTGATAATGGTTTGGGTTTCTCTGATGCTGACTTGACCCCGGAGGGAAGTTTTGTACCCCAAAATTTGCCCTCCCATATTCTTCAAAAGCTTTGCCAAGCATTACCTCAAATGGTTCAAGGCTACTCCAAGGATTGCACAGTCAACCATCCTCCTAAGCCAGTCAAAATTAAGGTTTTGGTTCCTTCAAGGAAGTTGAGGTTTTCAATGGTCCAATCAAGTCCCACATGCCTATAAACATTGTCAAGCACCTACATGTCAAGTTTCAAGGCTCACAAGGTCAAGTTGCACAGTCAAAAACCCTAATTACTTCACAATCAACTGCAGGGGCAAAATGTTCATTTGGCAGTCAAAAGTCAAAATTTTTGGTCAACATCTTATTTTGAAGCCACAATCATCATTTGGTCAAATCTTGATCATGATTCCTCAAGCATGGCTCAAAAATCATCAAGGTGTCAAAAGTTTCTATTTTTGGACAGCTGAAAAGTCAACTGTACCTTGACCAAGGCATAACTTTTTCATGGTTCATCAGAAAAATCCCATCCAATGCTCATTTTGAAGGGGAAGACATTTCCTACAACTCATCTTCACACTTCAAATCCAAGAAATGCTCTCACAAAAAGTTATCAATCTCAACATTATAGGTCATTTTCAAAAGTCAACAAAAAGGCACTTTGAGTCAAAGACCATAACTTGAGATTGGTAAATCAAAATGACATGGGACCAAAGACATTGGTTAGAGGACTTCAAGAACTTTCCAAAATGTCCAAGAACATGTTCATAGCTTCAAAATTGAGCAAGATATGCATTGGAGAAGTTGGGAAATTTTTGTGAAAGGGCCAAAGTCAATTATCCTTGAAACTTCATTTTTGACAAAAGGGGCCCACTTTTTCAACTTGATTCAGCTTTGCCATACCTCCCACGCGTCCCATGTTTTATTTCAAGAATAAAAATTAATTTTTCTATTTTTGTTTAATTTTATTTGATTTAATTCATTTTAAATCTTTAAAATTCAAATAAAAATCAAGAAAATTAATGGGAGGATATTTTGTGGTTTGAATAGCTTTGATACACCATAAAACATATACCAAATTCGTTCAAGACCTATTTCAAGCAAAAAAAATTCAAATTTGGAGCAAATATGGCAAGTTATTTCAATGGTGATTATGGAGAAAATCAAAACTTCATTGCAAGGCTTAAAAGCTCCTTAATGTGACTGATTCCCATCCAAGCCTATATATACAAGCCTTGCAAGCCTCATTCAGAACCTAGAAAAAAAGGAGAGTGTGCATAAACGGCCAGAGGAAAAGTTCAAAATTTGTCCAAAAAAGTGAGAGATCTAAAGCGGTGTTGCAAACATTTTCAGATCAAAGCAAGCACGTGGCTTTCTTCCTTGCCACTCCCTGAAGCCAAAGCAACCACAAACGCGTCCTAAGGTCCACTACCAAGCACTGTAAGTTGTCTCAAACTCACCCCTGTACACGAAATCATGTTTCTCCATTCTTGCACTTTTTCTGGAAAATAATAGCATATTCATACTCCATGCCTAATTTCCAATGTAACTGCTATACTCAATTTCATTTTTAGGTTTCGTATAACAATACCCGTGCCTAGGGTTCGTTGGTTTTGTTTTTAGGTATTTTGTCTACAGGTGAAATTGGGACAAACCATAAGCATAGACGTGATCAGGAGACATGGACGATCACAACCATGGGCTCAGATGGAATTTTTGATGCCTAAGGATGATTTTGAGTAAAACCTCCAAAATCCGGCCTTCACCTCCTTGGTTTAGCATTTCTTTTCTTATTTTCTTTCCTTTTATTAATTATTATTATTATTTAGTTAGTTCACAAATAATTATTTTCATAAATTCAGAAAAAAACAAAAAAAAATGTAATTATTATTATTATTATTATTATTAATTTCACTTTAGTAATTATTTTTGTAAATAAAATACTGACAAATTAATTAGTTTAATTAGTTAATTTTAACCGTTTTTCACAATAAATAAAAACAAATTTAGACTTAGGCTTTTTCTTTTGACATTTTTAATTCTTTTTTTATTTTATTTCATAAAAACATAAAAAAGGTCAAAAAATATTTTCTTGTAATTAAAATAATTAATTAGTTCTCAATTTCATTTAATTACCAAAAAAAAAGACAAAAAAATTAATTCCCTTTTCTTTATTCGCGCGTATTTAATTTGTTCGATTATTATGTAATTGCTCCGGATATGTAATAGTAAATAGGACCTTTTTACTGTTTTTTTTATTTTCCGCACTTATTTACTTAAAACGGGTCTTTGTAAAGATTTGGCGATGTATAGACCCGCGCCTTGTAATAGCGTAGGATTTGCGTTTTCCGTACTTTAATTTCCGCACCCCTTAATTGCTAAATTTTGCATGAAAGAATGAATGACCCAAATAAAATCAAAGCGTAGATCACCATAATGCATGACAAGATAAAACATAACTGAAAACAATACACAAATTCACACACCACTCTTAGGGTACGCCTCACTGTTGCCTTGCCCCTCGAAACGTGGTCGTCGAGTATAGGACGTTTTAGTAAGTCCTTATGTCCATGAACATGGCATAAGGGTAGCTAATAAGGTGTCCTATTGTTGCTCTGGTGACCACACTGTCCCTACAAGCTCGAATTGTGGTCGTCGAGTACAGGACGTTTTAGTAAGTCCTTATGTCCATGATATGATCCAGTCGCCTCGGAAAGGTTGCCTCGGAATTAAAAAGGATCAATGGCATAAGGGTAGCTTCTGAGGTGTCCTACTGTTGCTCGGTGACCACACTGCCCCTAAACTCGAATTGACCCGAATACCTCCAACGGTGGTGCTACCTACCTCTCAATGGTGGGATGGCACTACCTTAAGGACATTTACACAGCCTAATTCCTTAGGGTAGGTAGATGACTCATAGATACTTGCTCTATTCAAAAACAAATCCAAATTCTTTTCACATCGACACTTTCAAAAAAGCTTTCAAAACAACTTTTCAAACACTCTTGAGGACTGATACAAGAGTCGAACTGAAATTTTAAAATGAAACTTTTTCAAACCCATTCACAATTGAAAAACAGACAAACATTTTTGAAAACACAAATGAGCAAGTATCTAAGAGCCCATGGATAACCATGGATAGAAAGGGTGCTAACACCTTCCCTTTCTATAAATCTACCTCCCGAACCGAGAGCAATCTCATAAGGAATTTTTCTGTGCTTTTGTCCTTTCCTGGTTGGAGAAAATAAAAGACGATGGCGGCTCTTGCTTCTGCGACATTTCGCGAAACCAGCGTTAAACAGTCAGTTCCAGATCCACCGATCACAGAACTGGAGACTCTGCTGGGGATACTTAAAGTGAGGTGTACCTTAGGATAGCTCATACTTGTGTTTTCAATTGTCTGAATTGTTTGCTTTATTATTGTGGGTACTGTCTTGGGAGTTCTATAGATCCTAACCCGGATCTGGGGGATACCTTCTTAGAAAGTAGCAACAAGACTGTGAGGGAACTGTGCGGGGTATACCGACACGGTTGAAGCAGTCTGCTACGTTGATGTGGCACTTTGGTGAGTACCGGTAACCCTTGAGTCAAGTCAAGGAGAGTACGGGGCCGCCGTGTGGTGTCGTGAAGCATCAACTGACCTTAGGAACCTTAATTGAACCATCTTGGCCTCTTTAGGGTAGTGAGATAACTGACTTTGGTGCAGTCCGAGGTTGGTTGATACTCGATACTACACTCAGTTGAGGGTTGTTTTCTTGGAATATTTCGGTTGCCAGTTCAGTGGCTAAATCGAAATGATGAACACAGAAAACAATCCAATGATATTGAGATCCTTAGAACCCTGTTACTTCTAATAGGACAGGTTTTGAGCCCACCAACTTCAAGAGGGTAGTACCCCAAACTTCATGCTGGCCTAAACTCTAAGGGCTCTTTGTGTGACTTGTGTGCCTTCAAAACTTGACTACTTGCATACTTGTTATCTGACACTTGAGTTTCTTGCAGGTTTTGTTTATAGTCCTTAATCTGGACTCATAACAGGGTTTACCTACATTACTCCACAGCATAACATCATACCATCATATCATTGCATACATCCTACATAAGGACTAATCCATTTCAAGGATCTCAAGGGCTTGTGATGCAGGTCATGATGAATCAAATGTCTAGCAAGGGGAAAAGGGGATTTATTTTCCTCTAGCCAAGGTTAACAGCTTGAGTCAGGGGCTATGACCCACTCGATATGGCGAGCCTTGACTCTTGAAGAAGGACTCTCAACAATATGCAGCTCCTTCAATCAAGCCACCGGATTCAAATTCTAACAAGCTTCTTTGTTTATCCCGCGAGGTCCTTGAAAACATTGCATGCATATCATACATATCATTGCATTACAGGTACACTTGTTGCAGGTCACTTACCTTCTTCGCTGTTTATTTCAGCAGTCATCATGAATCCTGAATCATCCAATGGACAAGCTATCAAGGCCCTCCAGGCCCAGAATGCCCAGTTCCAGGAGTTGATTATGAGCCTAGCCCAGGGTCAAAAGGAATTGAAGACTCTGATTCAGAAGAAGAAGAACAAGAGGACTGTTTTGTTCAACCCTAGACGCAGGTCTGGGAACACACTGGAGAATGAAGCTGAGAGGACTACTCCATCTGTGGGGGAAGGCAGTCACCAAGGGAGAGAGGTTCCTAGCCCTGTGGTCTCTGACACCGAGACATACTTCAATGATGAACAATACCCCCCTGCTGAAGACAGGTACAAACAGCTGGAGGACCGGTTAAATGCTATGGATATCCAACGTGTGCCTGGGTTGGACTTTGGGGACCTAGGTTTATCTTCTGGGGTGGTGATCCCTCACAAGTTCAAGGCACCTTCCTTTGTAAAGTACGATGGGGTTTCCTGTCCTAAGCTGCACCTCCGTTCCTACGCAAGGAAGATCCAGCCCTACACGGCAGACAAGAATCTATGGATCCATTTCTTCCAGGAGAGTCTTTCAGGGACTCAACTCGATTGGTTCTATCAGCTGGATGGAACCACTATTCGTAACTGGGAGGACTTGGCAACTGCTTTTTATAAGCAGTATCAGTATAATGCTGACCTCGCTCTTACGCGTACCCAACTCCAGGGTATGTCACTTGGGACGGGTGAAGGTTTTAAGGAATATGCACAAAGGTGGAGAGATCTGGCTGGAAGGGTGCAGCCGCCTTTGACTGACCGTGAGCTCGTTGACATGTTCTTGGGGACCCTGTCTGGTCCCTTCTTCAACCATCTGATTAGGAATTCTTCTGCTGGGTTTACCGATTTGATCTTGACCGGGGAGAGGATCGAAGCTGGCATCAAGGCTGGAAAGATCCAAGAAGTTGCACCTTCTGATACTCACAAAAAGCCTTACACTGGGAAGAAAGAGGCCAATGCTGCGTACAGCCAAAAGGGTCGCCATGATCAACATGTAGGGGCAGTCCAGATCTCTAATCCTAGGCCTGCTCAACAGGGACAGGGGCATCAACGTAAGGAGGTCACACCCAAGAGACAATTCACTAAAATCAACATGTCACTGGATCAAGCGCTACAGCAAATGTTGAAGGCAGGGTTGATTACCTTGAGGGCTCCTCTCCGGAATCCAAACACCTCTGCTCCCAATTACCATCCTAATGAGAGGTGCGCGTACCACTCCGATAGCCCGGGTCATACTACGGACAACTGCTGGCCGTTGAAGAACAAGATTCAAGACATGATCGACGCCGGAGAGATTCAGTTTGAAGCGTCAGAGACTCCAAACATAATGAATGCTCCTTTGCCCAATCATTGAAGACTTTTGTTTATTTGAATTTCCGAGTTGTAATTTTTTTGCTTATACGAACAATTAAATGTCATAGCAAACTCTTTTATTTCATTAATGCACGGCATATGTCTGTTTTTAAATTAATCCAATTATTTTCACTATATTTACATTGCCTTCATATTTTTTTTATGATGTTCAACTCTCGGTTAATAATTCTAAGCCTCTTGAGGGAGGATGACGAAAACGATACCACGATTTACAGTATTCTTTTGAACGAACCCCGCTGATGAGGTACAGGCATTGTTTCAATTCCTAAACACTGGAGTTATAAGGAAGATAATCCCTCGTCAACCCCTTCGAGCCAAAGAAGTAGGAGTTTTTCTTTTAGAAACTTAAAACCCTTAATCATAACCTGGGGCAGGGTAGTTCTCTCAGTTGATCCAAGTGCACAACGAATAGCACCAAAGAGGTCCTCAAAAAACAAAAGACAGTGATGGTTCCGAATAATCATAAAGACAGGCAGTCATTACCCCTCAAAATAAACACCCATTAAGTTAAAACCTATGAAGGAGACTTGCAAAACTGGGGCATCCCGCTGACTGTAATTCCACAAAAGAAACAGTACAGGCAAAAAAAATAGGGATAACAAAATAAAAAAGAAAGAGGTCCTAAAAACCCTCAACAAAGAAATGACTGCCTGGTCAAAATAAACTGTCAGTATCCGAACCATCATTATATCAAAGCAAAGACTCAATAAGGTCTAACGCACGATTATATGAGTTTAGGTTGGAAGAACATCACGAAGAACGGGTGGGTACAAATAAATTTGAGCCTTTATCCTTTGTTTCTTAAATCGTGAACCATGCCACGTTATAACCCTCAAAAGTCCTAGCTGAAGCATGGGTTAGTTCGAAATCATACTGTTACCAAAGGTATCCCGACTCCTTAAGGTTTGCGGTAAAATAACGAGTTGACATCACAATTTACAAAATTCACTTGTTTTTTATGAAAAATGCATTTTCAAAATCTTCAAGACAGGCATAATCTTTGCATTTTTGAAATAACATTGCTTGCACATATGACTATTTGTTTGAACAGCAAAGAAATTCGCACGAAGAATATCTTATGAGCAAAAGCACTCCCAACAAAGGGGCAGGCATGATCATTGTTCATCATCTGGGGCAGTTAAGTCAAGATTCGGAGAATCTCTCAAAAGGCCAACCAGCTTGGGGCAAATCTCCATCTGGATCACCTAGGGCATTTCGACAACGAATCTTGCCTGATCAGACATCTTCTAGTGGTACGGCAACGCAATATCGATAACAAGGGCATCTCCCTACATCCTGAGAGCATGGACATAGTCGAAAAAATACTGCGCATAATCAAAGACCCGCTAGGTAGACATACCTAGGCAAAAATAAGGGCTTCCCGACGAACCAAAAGGGTTCGGGCAAAAATAAGGGATGAAATGAAAAAAATCTGTACACCCGGCAAGTCGAAAACCTGAAAAGGCGGCTTGGGCAAAAATGGGTATCCCGGTGGACTGAAAACCCGAAAGGGCGGTCCAGGAAAAAATTAGGGATCAAAGCATACGACTATGTCCTGGCATCTCGTCACCTGTCTACCAGAAGATTTGTCAATTACCCCCACAGGTGCCTTCTCCCACTGAAACTGGTGCAATAATGAGTCGTCTAAGCGATCTAATTGCTCTGTCCACCAAGGTACCAAGGTAAGTTCGGCTGAAGAACAACCAAGATGCCTTAATTCCCCAGAGAGCGAGCCAAGATTCAACAATTCTCCCCAAGCAGAGTTGGATTCCCATAAGCCCTACAAGGCACAATATCTCCAGCAGGTCAGCGATACTCTCCCCGAGCAGAGTTATACTCCGTCAGCCTTAAGGAAGTTGGATTACCCCCAGAAGATCTCAACATTCCTCAGCGGAGTCTACAAACATCCTCAACAAGAATCCCCGGCAGTCTTAATCTAAGTTTGTTCTCCGGCGGAATCTAGACATCTAGCGGAGCCCCTCCCCAGTACAGTCCAAAGTCTCCCCAGGAGAGTTGAATCAATCTCCCCAGTAGGAAGCTTATCCCCAGTAGATTCTGGAAGCTTATCCTTTGCAGAGCATATCTCTCCCCGTCTTTATTCAGAAGGTTATTCTTCGCCAGAGCTTATAACTGGGTTATCCTCAGCTAATTGCCACGGAAAGGTCGTCCTCGGTGAAGTCTTCCTATCCCCAGCGGAGTTCCTCAAATCGCCAAAGCGTAACTCAACAATGGTATCCCCGGCGGAGTTCTCATACAACATCTCAGCGAAGTACCTGTCTTCCCACAGAGTATTTTCCCCAGCAAGATCGCTAGAGTAATTTTCCCCGCAGAGTAATCTCTCCAAGCTTATTCCCCAACGGGGTCATCTCCTCCTACCGGTTTATCCTTGCAATCATTTTCCCCAGCAGAAACGAAGAATTCTCTACTCTTCAAACATCAGCCCAGGATTAGCTCCCGGCATTCGTCAAGGATTTATTTTCCTAGACAAAAGATACATTCGCAAACATCACATTTTCATACATGATATAAACATCACATTCTACATTCCCATTGGTTATAAACGTCATGACACCGCGCATTCCATGCACCATAACATTGCATATAACTAATGTTTTTGCCTTTTTTCAGGAAAGGTCAATACAAAGATGATTATTATCAACTATCGCAATCCAAGATTCGATTCCTGTATCTAGCCAGGGCATGTCCGTGAGCGATTGATTATGGATTCGATACCTGTATCCGGTCAGGCATGTTTACGTTAAAAATATTAAAGAGATAGCTTGGAAACGCCCCAGATATGGATGCTGTTCTTTTGCTTATTCAAAATTCCTTTCTAGATATGGTTCAGATGTGACCCAGGCATGGCGACATTCTGATACTTATTCCAGATTTCTTCTCAGATATAACTTAGAGATGCTCCGGATACGGAGGCTGTTCTATTGTTTATTCAGAGATCTCCTTCTAGATATGGTTCAGATGTGACCCAGGCATGGCGACATTCTGATACTCATTCCAGATTTCCTTTCAGAGATAGCTTGGAAATGCTCCAGATATGGATGCTGTTCTTTTGCTTATTCAAGACTCCTTCTAGATATGGTTCAGATGTGACCCAGGCATGGCGATGTTCTGATACTCATTCCAGATTTCCTTTCAGAGATAGCTTGGAAATGCTCCAGATATGGATGCTTTTCTTTTGCTTATTCAAGACTCCTTTTAGATATGGTTCAGATGTGACCCAGGTATGGCGACGTTCTGATACTCATTCCAGATTTCCTTTCAGAGATAGCTTGGAAATGCTCCAGATATGGATGATATTCTTTTGCTTATTCAAGACTCCTTCTAGATATGGTTCAGATGTGACCCAGGCATGGCGACGTTCTGATACTCATTCCAGATTTCCTTTCAGAGCTAGCTTGGAAATGCTCCAGATATGGATGCTGTTCTTTTGCTTATTCAAAATTCCTTCCTAGATATGGTTCAGATATGGCCCAGGCATGGCGACGTTCTGATACTTATTCCAGATTTCTTCTCAGATATAACTTAGAGATGCTCCGGACACGGAGGCTGTTCTATTGTTTATTCAGAGATCTCCTTCTAGATATGGTTCAGATGTGACCCAGGCATGGCGACGTTCTGATACTCATTCCAGATTTCCTTTCAGAGATAGCTTGGAAATGCTCTAGATATGGATGCTGTTCTTTTGCTTATTCAAGACTCCTTCTAGATATGGTTCAGATGTGACCCAGGCATGGCGAAGTTCTGATACTCATTCCAGATTTCCTTTCAGAGATATCTTGGAAATGCTCCAGATATGGATTCTGTTCTTTTGCTTATTCAAGACTCCTTCTAGATATGGTTCAGATGTGACCCAGGCATGGCGACGTTCTGATACTCATTCCAGATTTCCTTTCAGAGATAGCTTAGACATGCTCCAGATATGGATGCTGTTTTCTTGCTTATTCAAGACTCTTTCTAAAGATAGTTCAGATGTGACCCATGCATGGCGACGTTCTGATACTTATTCCAGATTTCCTTTGAGATATAGCTTAGAGATGCTCCAGATCCGGGCGCTATTCTATTGCTTATTCAGATTCAAACTTCTAAAGACAACTTAGAGATGCTCCATCCCGGATGCTATTCTATTGTTCTGTCCAGATACGATCCAGATTCGGATGACATTCTGTTACTCATGCAGTATGGATATACCCCAGACCCGACGGTCATTCTACTACTCGTTCAGACGTCAGCAATTAGATATAGACTAGATATGCCCCAGACACGGAAGCTATTCTATTTCTTATTCAGATTCAACTATCCATTACAGTTCCAAATGGCATCTATAAGCCCATTCCCGACAAGGTTCTGTCACACTTCCAGATGGCATCTATAAGCCCATCCTCCTACCCATCATCTCTCCAAATGGCATCTGTAAGCCCATTCCCGACATCACACTGCTGATACTCTACTATGTGAGTGCAAATTTCTGGGAACTCTAGTGTTCAATCATCTTCCACCCTCGGATCACGAAAGGCACACAAGCCAATCTACATCCTCAGGACTAAGAAGATTGAACAGGGGCAACTATTGTACCCCAAAATTTGCCCTCCCATATTCTTTAAAAGTTTTTCCAAGCATTACCTCAAATGGTTCAAGGCTACTCCAAGGATTGCACAGTCAACCATCCTCCTAAGCCAGTCAAAATTAAGGTTTTGGTTCCTTCAAGGAAGTTGAGGTTTTCAATGGTCCAATCAAGTCCCACATGCCTATAAACATTGTCAAGCACCTACATGTCACTTTTCAAGGCTCACAAGATCAAGTTGCACAGTCAAAAACCCTAATTACTTCACAATCAACTGCATGGGCAAAATGGTCATTTGGCAGTCAAAAGTCAAAATTTTTGGTCAACATCTTATTTTGAAGCCACAATCATCATTTGGTCAAATCTTGATCATGATTCCTCAAGCATGGCTAAAAAATCATCAAGGTGTCAAAAGTTTCTATTTTTGGACAGCTGAAAAGTCAACTGTACCTTGACCAAGGCATAAATTTTTCATGGTTCATCATAAAAATCCCATCCAATGCTCATTTTGAAGGGGAACACATTTCCTACAACTCATCTTCACACTTCAAATCCAAGAAATGCTCTCACAAAAAGTTATCAATTTCAACATTATAGGTCATTTTCAAAAGTCAACAAAAAGGCACTTTGAGTCAAAGACCATAACTTGATATTGGTAAATCAAAATGACATGGGACGAAAGACATTGGTTAGAGGACTTCAAGACCTTTCCAAAATGTCCAAGAACATGTTCATAGCTTCAAAATTGAGCAAGATATGCATTGGAGAAGTTGGGAAATTTTTGTGAAAGGGCCAAAGTCAATTATCCTTGAAACTTCATTTTTGACAAAAGGGGCCCACTTTTTCCACTTGATTCAGCTTTGACATACCTCCCACGTGTCCCATGTTTTATTTCAAGAATAAAAATTAATTTTTCTATTTTTGTTTAATTTTATTTGATTTAATTTATTTTAAATCTTTAAAATTCAAATAAAAATCAAGAAAATTAATGGGAGGATATTTTGTGGTTTGAATAGCTTTGATACACCATAAAACATATACCAAATTCGTTCAAGACCTATTTCAAGCAAAAAAATTCAAATTTGGAGCAAATATGGCAAGTTATTTCAATGGTGATTATGGAGAAAATCAAAACTTCATTGCAAGGCTTAAAAGCTCCTTAATGTGACTGATTCTCATCCAAGCCTATATATACAAGCCTTGCAAGCCTCATTCAGAACCTAGAAAAACAGGAGAGTGTGCACAAACGGCCAGAGGAAAAGTTCAAAATTTGTCCAAAAAAGTGAGAGATCTAAAGCGGTGTTGCAAACATTTTCAGATCAAAGCAAGCACGTGGCTTTCTTCCTTTCCACTCCCTAAAGCCAAAGCAACCACAAACGCGTCCTAAGGTCCACTACCAAGCGCTGTAAGTTGTCTCAAACTCACCCCTGTACACGAAATCATATTTCTCCATTCTTGCATTTTCTGGAAAATAATAGCATATTCATACTCCATGTCTAATTTCCAATGTAACTGCTATATTCAATTTCATTTTTAGGTTCCGTATAACAATACCCGTGCCTAGGGTTCGTTGGTTTTGTTTTTAGGTATTTTGTCTACAGGTGAAATTGGGACAAACCATAAGCATAGACGTGATCAGGAGACATGGACGATCACAACCATGGGCTCAGATGAAATTTTTGATGCCTAAGGATGATTTTGAGTAAAACCTCCAAAATCCGGCCTTCACCTCCTTGGTTTAGCATTTCTTTTCTTATTTTCTTTCCTTTTATTAATTATTATTATTAATTAGTTAGTTCACAAATAATTATTTTCATAAATTCAGAAAAAAAACAAAAAAAAATGTAATTATTATTATTATTATATATTTCACTTTAGTAATTATTTTTGTAAATAAAATACTAACAAATTAATTAGTTTAATTAGTTAATTTTAACCTTTTTTCACAATAAATAAAAACAAATTTAGACTTAGGCTTTTTCTTTTGACATTTTTAATTCTTTTTTATTTTATTTCATAAAAAACATAAAAAAGGTCAAAAAATATTTTCTTGTAATTAAAATAATTAATTAGTTTTCAATTTCATTTAATTACCAAAAAAAAAAGACAAAAAAATTAATTCCCTTTTCTTTATTCGCGCGTATTTAATTTGTTCGATTATTATGTAATTGCTCCGGATATGTAATAGTAAATAGGACCTTTTTACTGTTTTTTTTTTTATTTTCCGCACTTATTTACTTAAAACGGGTCTTTGTAAAGATTTGGCGATGTATAGACCCGCGCCTTGTAATAGCGTAGGATTTACGTTTTCCGTACATTAATTTCCGAACCCCTTAATTGCTAAATTTTGCATGAAAGAATGAATGGCCCAAATAAAATCAAAGCGTAGATCACCATAATGCATGACAAGATAAAACATAACTGAAAACAATACACAAATTCACATACCACTCTTAGGGTACGCCTCACTGTTGCCTTGCCCCTCGAAACGTGGTCGTCGAGTATAGGACGTTTTAGTAAGTCCTTATGTCCATGAACATGGCATAAGGGTAGCTTCTAAGGTATCCTACTGTTGCTCTGGTGACCACACTGTCCCTACAAGCTCGAATTGTGGTCGTCGAGTACAGGACGTTTTAGTAAGTCCTTATGTCCATGATATGATCCAGTCGCCTCGGAAAGGTTGCCTCGGAATTAAAAAGGATCAATGACATAAGGGTAGCTTCTGAGGTGTCCTACTGTTGCTCGGTGACGACACTGCCCCTAAACTCGAATTGACCCTAATACCTCCAACGGTGGTGCTACCTACCTCTCAATGGTGGGATGGCACTACCTTAAGGACATTTACACAGCCTAATTCCTTAGGGTAGGTAGATGACTCATAGATACTTGCTCTATTCAAAAACAAATCCAAATTCTTTTCACACCGACACTTTCAAAAAAGCTTTCAAAATAACTTTTCAAACACTCTTGAGGACTGATACAAGAGTCGAACTGAAATTTTAAAACGAAACTTTTTCAAACCCATTCACAATTGAAAAGCAGACAAACATTTTTGAAAACACAAATGAGCAAGTATCTAAGAGCCCATGGATAACCATGGATAGAAAGGGTGCTAACACCTTCCCTTTCTATAAATCTACCTCCCGAACCGAGAGCAATCTCATAAGGAATTTTTCTGTGCTTTTGTCCTTTCCTGGTTGGAGAAAATAAAAGACGGTGGCGACTCTTGCTTCCGCGACATTTCGCGAAACCAGCGTTAAACAGTCAGTTCCAGATCCACCGATCACAGGAAGGAATCACAAAATGGCCCTATATGTCTCCATTGAATACAGGGGAACTACATTGTCCCATGTATTAATTGACACAGGTTCATCTATGAATGTTCTACCAAAGGGCGTTCTCGACCGGTTAGATTGTGAAGGGGTAGTGTTGAAGCCCAGTAATATCATAGTTTGGGCCGTTAACGGGTCAAAAAGAATGTTGCATGGAGAGGTGGACATCCCGATCAAGGTGGGTTTACAGATTTTTTAGTCCACTTTCTATGTCATGGACAACCGGCCAGCTTACTCTTGTTTATTGGGACGCCCTTAGATCCATGGGGCAGTTGATGTCACTTCCACCTTACACCAAAAACTGAAATATCCGGTGAAAGGGAAAATTGTTACTATTTGTGGAGAGGAGGAATATATGGTTAGCCACCTCAATTCATTCCGATATGTCGAGATGGATGGAGAATTTAATGAAACGCCCTGTCAAACCTTTGGAGTAATCTCTCCTGTTGCTGGTGAAGATGTTTCATCCATTCCGAAGATCACTAAAACTCCACACAATATGGCCTCTTTAAAAGATGCTAAGGCCACTATTGAAGAAGGTGGTAATACTATTTGGGGTCAGCTTCTGGATATTCCTTTCAAATCTAACAAATTTGGTATGGGCTTTACTGCAGAAGGTCAGAGGGATGTTCGTCAAGCTCATGTCGGGAGACCTTCATTTCGCATCAACAACAATGGGGTCAATGCTATAGAGGATGCAGACAATGATTGTGACTTCAGTAGCTAGATGTTATCGACAGTGGGTGATGGAATGGAAAACTGGAAGGCAGAAGACATTTTTCCCATCTCCTTTAGCAAGGAGTAATAAGCTATATTCATGTCTTTTTTTTCAAAAGTTTTTGGCTATGTAATAAATAATGAATTTAAAACCTTGTGTCTTACCCGGGGCACAATGGTTCATTTGTTAAAGAGTTGATTAACGATTCATAAACATTTGTTCATTTAATAAAAACATTGGACGTTTTGCATACAAATTTTGTATCTCTATTTTTCTTTTATCTTATTGCATTTTCAAATAGCTATGTGTTCTTACACACACCCACACACTATGTTGCAAATCTTCATCCACTGTGGATCTCGTTGATAACGATTCTTTTATTGCCTCATATGACTTCGAAAATACGATCTACCAAGTCGAGGACGAAGGTGAGGAAGATTGTGAAATACCTGGAGAACTTGACAGACTCTTGATACAGGAAGAGAAGACTATCCAACCACATGAAGAGTCGTTCGAAGTGGTTAACTTGGGGGCCGAGACAGACAGGAAAGAGGTAAAAATATGTGCTGATCTAGAGAGCAGTGTCAAAAGCAAGTTAATCCAGATGCTACATGAATATGTTGAAATCTTCGCCTGGTCATATGAATACATGCCAGGGATCGACACCAATATTATGGTTCACCGTCTGCCAATGAAAGAGGGTTGTACTCCGATAAAACAGAAGGTTCGTCCCATGCATCCTAAAATGTCAAAAAAGATCAAGGCTAAGGTTATGAAACAGTTCAACGCAGGGTTCTTAGAAGTGACGTCATATCCTCAATGGGTGGCGAATGTTGTTCCGATACCAAAGAAAGACGAAAAGGTACGTATGTGTGTAGACTACAAGGATTTAAATAGGGCGAGCCCCAAGGATGACTTCCCACAACCATATATCGATGTTTTGGTCGACAACATGGCTCAACATAAGGTATTCTCCTTCATGGATGGCTTCTCAGGTTACAATAAAATCAAGATGGCGCCTGAAGACATGGAGAAAACTACCTTTGTCACACAGTGGAGCACTTTCTGTTACAAAGTTATGCCTTTTGGGTTTAAGAACGTTGGGGGAACCTATAAGCAAGAAATGGTAGCCTTATTTCATGACATGATTCACCATGAAATAGAGGTTCATGTTGATGACATGATAGAATAGTCTCAAACTAAAGAAGAGCATCTTGATCACATGCACAAACAATTTAAAAGACTAAGGAAATACAAGATAAGGCTAAACCCGAACAAGTGCACCTTTGGGGTGAGATCTAGTAAACTCCTGGGTTTCTTTGTTAGTGGTAAGGGTATTGAGGTTGATCTTGCAAAGTTTAAAGCCATGCCAGAAATGCCAACTCCTCGTACCGAGAATAAGGTCAGAGGTTTCTTAGGACGATTGAATTACATTTCCCATTTCATTTTTCATATAACTGCCACTTGTGAGCCAATATTTAAGCTACTGAAGAAAGATAAAGTAGTAAAATGGAACGACGATTGTCAAATAGCCTTTGATAAAATTAAGGAGTACCTACCTGAACCTCCCATTCTGATGCCACCAGTAGAAGGAAGACTTCTAATCATATACTTAACAGTGCTAGAGAACTCAATGGGGTGTGTACTAGGACAGCATGACGAGTCTGGTCAAAAAGAGCATGCAATCTACTACCTTAGAAAAAAGTTTACCGACTGTGAAACAAGATATTCACTGCTCGAGAAAACTTGTTGCACTTTGGCATGGGCTGCTCCCCGACTAAGACAATATATGTTGACCCATACTACTTTGTTGATCTCTAAAATGGATCCTATCATGTACATATTCGAAAAGAGAGCTCTCTCTGGAAGAATTGCTCAATGGCAGACGGTCTTAACATAATATGATATCCAATACACCACTCAAAAGGAAATCAAAGGAAGTGTATTGGTCGACAATTTGGCGCATCAGGCTGTAGACGACTATTAGTCCATGACCTTTGAATTCCAAAACGAGGACATTATTCTAGTAATAGATCATGAGGAACCTGTACCGTATGAAGACATGGAGAAAACTACCTTTGTCACACAGTGGAGCACTTTCTGTTACAAAGTTATGCCTTTTGGGTTGAAGAACGTTGGGGGAACCTATAAGCATGCAATGGTAGCCTTATTTCATGACATGATTCACCATGAAATAGAGGTTCATGTTGATGACATGATAGAATAGTCTCAAACTAAAGAAGAGCATCTTGATCACCTGCACAAACAGTTTAAAAGACTAAGGAAATACAAGATAAGGCTAAACCCGAACAAGTGCACCTTTGGGGTGAGATCTGGTAAACTCCTGGGTTTCTTTGTTAGTGGTAAGGGTATTGAGGTTGATCTTGCAAAGTTTAAAGCCATGCCAGAAATGCCAACTCCTCGTACCAAGAATAAGGTCAGAGGTTTCTTAGGACGATTGAATTACATTGCCCATTTCATTTTTCATATAACTGCCACTTGTGAGCCAATATTCAAGCTACTGAAGAAAGATAAAGTAGTAAAATGGAACGACGATTGTCAAATAGCCTTTGATAAAATTAAGGAGTACCTACCTGAACCTCCCATTCTGATGCCACCAGTAGAAGGAAGACCTCTAATCATATACTTAACAGTGCTAGAGAACTCAATGGGGTGTGTACTAGGACAGCATGACGAGTCTGGTCAAAAAGAGCATGCAATCTACTACCTTAGCAAAAAGTTTACCGACTGTGAAACAAGATATTCACTGCTCGAGAAAACTTGTTGCACTTTGGCATGGGCTGCTCCCCGACTAAGACAATATATGTTGACCCATACTACTTTGTTGATCTCTAAAATGGATCCTATCATGTACATATTCGAAAAGAGAGCTCTCTCTGGAAGAATTTCTCGATGGCAGATGGTCTTAACATAATATGATATCCAATACACCACTCAAAAGGAAATCAAAGGAAGTGTATTGGTCGACAATTTGGCGCATCAGGCTGTAGACGACTATTAGTCC
The DNA here is from genome assembly GCA_948472305.1 of Vicia faba. Classification (NCBI taxonomy): domain Eukaryota; kingdom Viridiplantae; phylum Streptophyta; class Magnoliopsida; order Fabales; family Fabaceae; genus Vicia; species Vicia faba. The sequence continues at coordinate 434,800,783 of OX451739.1, read as the reverse complement.
ATGACCTTTGAATTCCAAAACGAGGACATTATTCTAGTAATAGATCATGAGGAACCTGTACCGTATGAAGGACTTGAGCCAAGCTACCAATGGACTATGGTTTTTGATGGAGCTTCCAATGCACTTGGTAATAGAATCAGTGTTGTGATCATCTCTCCCGAAGGTTTCCGTACGCCCTTCACCACCCAACTATGCTTTGACTGCACCAACAATATGGTGGAATACGAAGTGTGCATCATGGGTCTTAGGGATTCTATTGATCTAAGAATCAAATTCTTTAACGTGTATGGGGACTAATCCTTGGTAATCAGTCAGGTTAAGGGGGATTTGGATACGAAGCACCCAAATCTCATTCCTTATAAAGAGCATGTGCTAAGCCTGATCCTGTATTTCGAGGAGATTATCTTTGAGCACATACCACGAGAAGCGAATTAGCTAGCGGACGCTCTGGCTACCATGTCGTCTATGTTCAAGGTCAGATGGGACAATGAGGCTCCTAGAATTATAATTTAAAGATTCGACGAACCTGTGCACTGCTGAGAAATTGACACTGATGGAGTAGAGGAGAAACCCTGGTTTCATGAGCTGAAAATATACCTCGAGGCTCAAGAATACCCTGAGGGGGCATCCATCAATGACAAGAAATTCTTGCGAAGGTTCTCATCTAAATTCTTCTTAATAAATGGAATTATATACAAATGCAATCATTATTCAACTCTGCTTCGTTGTGTGGACAAGAAAGAAGTATAAGCGATTATGCAAGATATGCACGAAGGTGTCTTCGGTACTCACTCCAGTGGGCACACTATGGCTAAAAAGATCTTAAGGGCTAGTTACTATTGGTCGACTATGGAAACTGACTGTCACCATCACTCGAGAACTTGTCATAAGTGTAAAATCTATGCCGATAAAGTTCATGTACCTCTAGTACCATTGAATGTCATGACTGCGCCTTAGCCGTTTGCAATGTGGGGCATTGATATGACCGTAGAAATAAAGCCCACAACCTCTAGTGGACACCGCTTCATCCTCGTCGCCATTGACTACTTTACGAAATGGGTTAAAGCAACTTTATTTTCCTATGTTACTAAGAATGTGGTCGCTCGGTTCCTTAAGCACAACCATATATGTCGGTATGGCATCCCCTAGAGGATTATCACGGACAATGGTATTAATATCAACAACACAATGATCACTGAGCTCTACATGCAGTTCAAGGACAAGTATCACAACTCTTCTTCGTATTAACCTAAGATGAATGGCATAGTGGAAGCCGCCAATAAGAATATAAAGAAGATCATACAGAAGATGGTTGTGACATATAAAGATTGGCACCATATGTTACCGTTTACTCTTCATGGCTACAACACTTTGGCTAGAACATCAACTGGGGAAACCCCTTTCTCCCTGGTCTATGGTATGGATGTTTTCCTACCTGTCGAAGTTCATATAAATTCTCTAAGAATCATGAAAGATGCAGACTTGGGCGAAGACGAGTGGGTTCATACCAGGATGGATCAGTTAAATCTAATTAATGAGAAGATGTTGGCAGTTGTATGTCACGGTCAGATGTGTCAGAAATGCATGGTCAAGGCATTCAATAAGAAGATCAAGCATCGGGTATATCAGGCTGGTGATTTGGTAATAAAATGCATTATCCTCCCACAAGGTGATCCCAGGAGCAAATGGACTCCTACATATGAAGGACCATTTATAATCAAGAAGATATTTTCTAGTGGAGCTATGATACTGGCCACCATGGACGGTGATGATTTCCCCACCCTGTGAATGCGGACATAGTCAAAAGATACTACGTCTAAAAATGACCCTCTAGGTTGACTAGCCTATGAAAAATTAAGGGCATCTCGGCAAACTAAAAGGGTTCGAGCAAAAATCAGGGATATATATAAAAAACTGTACACCCGATAAGTTGAAAACCTGAAAAGGCGGCTTGGGCAAAAAAAAGGCGGCTTGGGTAAAAAAAGGTATCCCGGTGGATTGAAAACCTAAAAGGGAGGTCCAAGCAAAAATTAGGGATTAAAGCATATGACTATGTCCTCATTGGATCACATACAATGAGCTTTATTACCAAAGTAATAGTTCAAAATGGTACATATCAATTCAACTAACTTTCTTTCGATTGCAAGGGATGACATGCTTGAAGACATAGGGGAAATAGCAGGGTTGGAACCCGAAGAGATTATTCCCACATAGCTATATGTTTTAACTTTGTAAAAATTTTCTTCGACGACTTCCTCTTACTAGGATTTCTATCTCTTTGTACAAAAAATCGCCTGTTTATAGGCGAACTAACAATGAAATACAATTTCAAAGCCAAATTCTATTTTACTTTTTTTTGTTTTGTTTGAGAAATGTCCGATGACTAAAATTGAATGAGCATATGCATATGAATACAATTAACTATTAACAAATGCATTAAAAACAGGAATGAACATCTACTCAAGACTCTAGGAGTTGGGATAATATTTAAGCTGTCCAAAAATCCCCACAGAGCCACTTTAAGAGATTATCCCTACAAAGTAATCTTCACAAGTTCATCCATTTCCCGCAATCTTCCCAGCAGATCGCTCTAGCAGATAAAGGAGTGTAGTCTTCTTCCCAGTGATATCACCCATCTACGAAATCCCAATCATTACAGTTTATGGGAATTCTGCTCCCCGGCTGAGTTTTCAAAACTGTAAAAGCCCCCTGCAGACTACTTCTCTCCAGCAGAGCTCATTCTCCTCAGCAAAGAGTTTCCCTCAGTAGGATATTCCTCCATCAACAGGGTTTACTTCCCCAGACTTCAGAGTTCCATCAACAGGGTTTATTTCCCCAACAAATTTTCGTCTCCCCAACTTGAGTCTGTTACTCAAATGGCCACGAGTCACCAGAAAAATTCCTCTCCCCACTAAAGGTGCCACTATCCCAGAGAGTGGCTACTGAATCTAAAATTGGGCCAGATATCAGTCAACTTTATCCTCCACAGATAACCCGGAAGGTTATCCATCTCTTCTATCCCTAGTCAGGGTATAAACTCCCCAACAGAGCAATGAACGACCAATGTTCTTGAACTCTTAATTTAAAGCAGGAATTAACATTCCTCAGCAAAGAAAAAATCAATGTTCCCCAATGGAGTTTCCTCAAAGCAGGGGTTCCTAGCGGAAACAATCCCCAGAATATTGAAGATTACACATACTCTTCATTCCCAACGACAGTTATGGATTTATTTTCCCCAGACAAAGATGTTGCTCGAGTTTACAAATGCACTTCAATAACATGCCATATTTATACATCATTTACAAATGTCATAGCATATTCATACGAATCTCATATAGCACAGTCTCATTTATTTTGAGAACATCATTACACAATGCATTTCATACATCATGACTTTGCATACAGCTAACTCTTCACCTTTTCAAGAAAGACCAATCAAAAAACATCATCAACTACATATATTACCTGACAGTCTTTTCAAAGGCTACATCTGACGAAGGGCTATTTCAGCATTTTCCTCATAAGGTCATTCTCAAGTATAAACATTTGTTGGTTCATTTTAAATAGACCAATGATTTATCCTGATTCTTTTCTGGTGGACTCTTTCTCTGGTTCATTTTAAATCGACTCAATGATTTATTTTGATTCTTATCCAGTTAAAGAGAATTAAAGACATTTATTGGTCCAGTTTAAATCGACCAATGATTTATCCTGATGCTTTTCTTGTAGATCTTTCTCTGGTTCAGTTTAAATCGCCTAAAGATTTATTCTGATTCTTATCCAGTTAAAGTTAAGTACAGACATCTGCTAGTTCAGTTTCAATCGACCAATAATTTATCTTGATGCTTTTCCAGTAGACCTTTCTTTGGTTCAGTTTAAACCGACTCAATGATTTATTATGATTCTTATCCAGTTAAAGACAATGAAAGACCTCTCTTGGTTCAGTTTAAATCAACCAATGATTTATCATGATTCTTTTCCGGTGGACTCTTTCTCTGGTTCAGTTTAAATTGGCTCAATGATTTATTCTGATTCTTATCCAATTAAAGACAATTAAAGACATATGTTGTTTCAGTTTAAATCGACCAATGATTTATCCTGATGCTTTTCCAGAGAACTTTATCTAGTTCAGTTTAAATCGCCCAAAGATTTATTCTGATTCTTATCAAGTTAAAGTTAAGTACATATATTTGTTGGTTCATTTTAAATTGACCAATGGTTTATCATGATGCTTTTTTAGTAGACCTTTCTCTGGTTCAATTTAAATCAACCAAATATTTATTCTGATACTTCTTCCATTTGAATTCAACAATTCTTTTAGATGGTATCTATAAGCCAATCTCCGGAAACTTTCTTCCACCTATACAAATGGCATCTATAAGCCCATTCTTGATACAATCAACCAACAACATTACCTCTTGCACGATTGAGTGCAAATTTCTGGGCACTTAAGTGTTCAATCATCTTCTACCTTTAAGTCACGAATGGAGGACATGCCAATCTAACTCTTCAGGTTTAAGAAGATTGAACAAGGGGAAGTTGTTGTACCCCAAAAGTTTCCCTCCCATTTTCTTCTCAAGACACTCTTTCAAGGCTTCTCAGATATTCAAGACATTCAAGGGTTGACTAGTCAAGATGCTCCTCCTAAGCCAAAGTCCTACAACTAGGGTTTGGAGTTTCTAAAATAAATTTGGTTTGAAAAAGTCTCAAGTGTCTTCTATTGTTCTCCATAGGTCCTCAATAAAGGTCATGTCAAGTTTCAAGTCCTACATCATAAGTTTGTTCAGTCAATGGCTCAGATGATTGAAAATCAACGGTATTGGTCAAAAAGTCAATTATGGTCAACATACAGTCAAACTTCAAGATTTTTGGTTATCATCAATATTTTGAAGTGATATTCATCATTTTATCAAGTGTTGATCATGATTCCCCAAGGAAAGCTCTCAAATCATCAAAAGTCAAGAATTTCCAAATTAGGGTTTCCTTAGTAGAAGTCAACTAAACTTTGACCAGATATAACTTTCACATGCTTTATCAACTTTTCCACAACAAAAGCCAATTTTGAATAAAATTCAATTCTCTGCAACTTTTCTTTTATTCTCAAGTCCAAAAAATGCTTCATTTGGAAGATATGAGCTAAATCATTATAGGTCATTTTCAAAAGTGAATAAAAGACACTTTTTGTCAAGGCAACTTACATCAAGATAATGTCTTCAAAACAAAAATTATCAACATAGAGATTGTAAATAACATCTTCAAAAGATGAATATTGAGCAAGTTATGATTTGCACAAGTTGGGAAAATTTGAGGAAATTCATAAAATGCAAGATGAGCAAAATTGAGGTTTTGAACTAATGGGCCTTGTTTTTGAGGTTCAAACATGTTTACCAAATATTAGAGGGCTTCTAAGTCCATTTATACATGGCTTTGATTTTTATTTATATTTATCTTTATTTTATTTTATTTAAAACAAAATAAATTAAATAAAATCACAAGAGAGCATGGGCTAATGCATGTGGGTTTGATTTGATCAACTATGAGGCCCAATAATTCGTGAAAACACACACATATGACCAGGTTCATGCAAGCCCCAAGATGGCAAGAATATCTTAAATTTGGAAAGTTTTCAAAATTTTGATATTTGGATTGATAAGAGCTTTATGGTTTGATTGATTTACATGTATATCCACTCATCTCCTCCCTCCATATAATGGATAACAAGTTAGAAGCAAGGGCACGCGTAGATAGCTGTAAAAACACTCTAAAATATCCTTAGAATTTCTCAAAGTTGCTAAAGTTTGTGACTGCAATTATAACCCTTGTCAACCCAAACAAAGACCATAAACCTACTCTTAAGTATCCCATGACTCCTCCAGGGCCCGGATTCAAGCCTTACACGTCCCAGAATCCCTTAGCTACAATCCTTCGGTTTGGTATGTTTTCTTAAATCCAATCTGGTTAAATATGCATTTTTGACCAATTTAACGCGTGCATTCATGTTTATGACCATGTTTAGAATATATTGGACATAACACATGTGAGTTTTAGTGCTTAAATCACAGGATACCATTTTAAACTCAGATCCGATGTTTTGCTTTGAATCGTACGATTCAGAGCATTTTAGCTTAAACTAGCACCAGATTCGGACTCAAGGTGATTTTTTAAGGGGGTAGGGTTGTTTTAGATCTTTAATGGTTGTTATTTTGCAGGAATGATTTTCGAGCCAACTGGAGAAGACAACTAGAAGGTTGACTCTATTGGCTGACTCCGGTGGCAGGAGTGGCATCCCCTTAGTGGCCCATTCAAACATTCCAGCGCGCGTGTTTTGAATTTCAAATATTTGAGTTTTGTAATATTTATATTTGTTTGTATTTGAAACAAAGAATGAATAACATGTCCCAGTGGTATCAAGCGCGCTCTTAAGGCACTCCTCTGCCAGGTCCTGGGTTCGACCCATGCAGGAAACATTTTATTTTCTAACATTTTCCCATTTCAGATCTGGTATCAAGCAGATCCACACGCGTATGAAACACCCCATATCCTGACCACCAAATATCAATGGACATTAGATCCAGCGCCTCAGATATTTCTTTCCATCAAGGACCTTCAAGGGCCATCCATACTGAATCCAGCGCAATGATGGGCTTTGCCAAGTTGGGCCTAGTGACTTCAAGATCTTCATAACCCCCATTTTCTTTTGCAAACTCCTGGTACTGAGATATTGGACTTATACATTTTCTGACTTTGCACCCCTAAATTACTTGTTTTGCAGCGTGGCCCATTTTCATCTCTTTTGCCTTAATTTTTTTTGTTTCCTTTTTATTTCTATTAAAAAGCTTTTTTTTATCAAAAAACCATAAAAATTCATAAAAATAACAAAAAAGTATTTTTTAAATTTTTATTAATTAAATTAATTTTAGTTAAGTTTAATAAATTTTGTTTTTTTAATTAAACTAATTAGAATTATGTTTCCTTAATTTAATCATTTTTCTAAACAAATAAAAAACATTAAAAACAACAAAAAATATTTCCCACTTAGAATTTTAGGGTTTTAGATATTTCCTCTTTCCATTCTCCGCGCGTTAGTTACGTTTTCAGATTATTTCTCTCATAATTTATGTAATCGCCCACAGTTTGTAATAGTTAAAATTAGGACATTTACATTTTTTCCCTATTTTGGTTTGTACTTGTATATATTCAACTTCTAGATGTATGCTAATAGGTATTGCATGATAAGATTTAAAAGCAAATGCTAGAAAACCTAACATTCAAGATAAACATAACTGAAATACAACACACTTCACACACGAGTACCTCTAAGGTGCCTCCACTTGTTGCCTTCAGAAAACAAAAATTCATGTCCCTCGAACATAGGGATGCCATTATCAAAGATCGTCATTTAAAAATGATCATAAAGATCATAGTACCTGGATGACCCTTCAAACCTTCCTTCGATAAATGATCTTGTCCCTCGATATTTCCTACAAATACATGATGATAGTACCTTAGAATTGCTAAAGGTATCCCTATATGTTGTCTTTATGACTATACAATGACCCACGCTTGTCCCTCAAACATCCAACGATAGGGCTACCTACTAACTGATGGTAGAGTAACATTATCTAAATGAAAAGAGGAAAAGAACAAAGACCATTCGAGTAGGTAGACAACTCATAGTTGCTTGCTCACAAAACAAAAAAAAATTTCTCACACATACACTCTCTTGTTCTAAATATTTTCAAAGACAAAAGCACTTTGTATGTGTTCTTAACGATACGATTATCATTAAAAAGTTCGCCGCACTAAGGTGTCCTTTCAAAAATATTTTCAAAAATACACTTAAACAAAAAAGCATTTTCAAAATGAGCTAGCAACTAAGAGCCCATAGATAACTACAGATGAAAAGGGTGCTAACACCTTCTCTTTTCATAACCTACCCCCTTGCTAAGAAAAATTCTCAAAAAGGTCTTTCCTGTTCTTTTCACCCTTTCCTTTGTTGGATAAAAGAAAAGTCGGCAGCGCCTCTTGCTAAAAGCAACATTTGTGATAAAAACACAAAACCAATAAAGTCATTTCTCCCACCGTATTATAGGTACACTCAAATTGAGGGGGTGGACTTTGATGAAACCTTTTCTCCTGTAACTCATTTTGAATCTATTAGACTTTTACTTAGAGTGGCATATCTCTTAAAGTTCAAATCGTTCCAAATGGATGTCAAGAGTGATTTCTTAAATGGTTATCTAAATGAAGAAGTATATGTTGAACAACCAAAAATATTTGTTGATCCTTCTTTTTCAGATCATGTGTTCAAACTAAAGAAGGCTTTGTGTGGTTTAAAGTAGGCTCCAAGAGCTTGGTATGAAAGGTTGACTGAGTTTCTCATAAATTAGCGATATAGAAAGGGAAGAATTGAAAAAACTCTCTTTGTCAAAGAGAAAATGGAAAACTTAAGATAACTCAAATCTTTGTGGATGATATTGTTTTTGGAGGGATGTCAGATGAAATGGTCCAAAATTTTGTCAAACAAATGCAATCTGAGTTTGAGATGAGTTTGGTGGGTGAATTAACATTTTTTCAGGGGTTGCAAGTCAATCAAATGGATGACTCCATTTTTCATTGTTAAATCAAGTATGCAAATAATATTGTGAAGAAATTTGGATTGGAGAATGCCAATCATAAGAGAACTCCTGATCCTACTCATTTGAAGTTATCCAAAGATGAAAAGGGGGTTAATGTTGATTAAATTTTATATAGAAGCATGATTCAAAGTCTTCTATATCTTACAACAAGCAGGACGAACATAGATTTTGTTGTTGGAGTTTATGCTAGATATCAAGCAGCACCCAAAGTGAGTCACATTAATCAAGTTAAGAGATTTCTGAAGCATGTGAATGGTACATATGAGTATGGAATGATGTATTCTCATGGTTCAAATTTCGTGCTTTTGGGATACTATGATGCTGATTGGGATGGTAGTGTTAATGATAGGAAGAGCACCTCTGGTGGATGTTTCTTCTTGGGAAACAATTTGATTTCATGGTTCAGAAAGAAATAGAACAGTGTATCTCTATCTACAACTGAAGCTGAGTACATTATTGTAAGATGTAGTTGTTCTCAACTTGTTTGGATGAAAAATATTTTATTGGAGTATAATGTCTATTGTACCCCAAAATTTTCCCTCCCATTTTTCTTCAAACATTCTTCTAAGGGTCTCAAGTATTCAAGGATACTCAAGAGTTTACCAGGCAAATCCTCCTCCAAAGCAATGGGTCTACAACTAGGGTTTTGAGTTTCTCAAATAAGATTGGGTCCCAAAGGTTTTAAGTTGTTTCCATGTTTCTTCATATGTCTTAAAGGATGCTCATATCATGTTTCAAACCTTGCATCATAAGTTTGCTCAGTCAATGGCTCAAAGGATTGAAAATCAACTATATTGGGTAAAAAGTCAACTATGGTCAACATACAGTCCAACTTCAAGATTTTTTGTCAACATTAACATTTTGAAGTGATAGTCATCATTTGACCAAGGGTTGATGATGATTTCCTAAGGAAAGCCCTCAAATAATAAAAAGTCAAAAGTTTCCAAATTAGGGTTTCCTTGAGAGAAGTCAATTGATTTTTGACCAAGATTAAAACTTTCACATACTTCATCAACTTTTCCCCAACCAAATCCCATTTTGAAGGAAATTCAATACTCTATAACTTTGTATTTGTAAGTCCAAAATGTGCTTGATTTGAAAGATGTGAGCCCATACATTATAGGTCATTTTAAATGTCAACAAAAATATACTTTTTGTCAAGGCAACTTATATCAAGATAATATCTCCAAATGAAAACATGATCAAAAGATAAATTTAAGTGGACGTCTTGAGCTTTCTAAAAAATCAAAGATCACCTTCAAAAGATGAAAATTGAGAGAGTTATGACCAGTGCAAGTTGGGAAATTTTGAGGAAATGCATGAAGTGCAAAGTGAGAAAACTTGAAATTTTGAACTAGTGGACCTAACTTTTGATGCTCAAACATTTTCACAATGTATTAGAAGATCTATAAATCCATGCACATATTTTTCATAATTTTTATTTCTTTTATTTGAATTTTTATTCATTTAAATGCAATTAAATCAAATAAAATACAAAATCATTGGGCCAAGGCACGTGGGATTTGAATTTCAATCACATGGAGGCCGAAGAACACATGTAGAATATGCCAAAACCTTGTGAGATTAAGAAGGCAATGAAAATTTCAAAAATTGAAGCTTTTAAATATGTTAGATTCTTTTCTAAACATGGCCTTGATTGCATGAGATTCTTGCCATGTTTGCTAATCCATCTCATTCCTCTATATATGCACATGAGATCAGAAGCAAGAGGGATGCCTACTTGCATCTAAAAACATCCAAATTCTTGTGAGAAACTCTAGAGCTTTAAGGTTCTTGTTATAAGCCTCCTCATTGAGAAATATCCATTCATTTCGCTTCCAGCAACTCCACAGAGTAAGTATGCATCAAACTAGATAATCCAAAACTCCCAGAATCCGTTAGCATGCATCTCCGGTTTCTCAATATCACATGATTCTGCATTTTGTGTTTTATTGTATTTTAAAACAAACTAACTACACTAATATGTTCATAAGAAGTCAATGTGCAGAAATGACCCATCGTGGGAGTCCCATGATGGCTGGAAATGGCATAGCCATTTCAACACCGATTTAAGATATTTTTGCTATAGCTCTCAAACTAGCATGATTCAGTCCATGAAAATACCTCCATTGGATTCGCAACTCTTGAATTAGTGGGTATAGTGTTTTTGGATCACTGATCATGTGTGTTTTTCAGGTTCTAGGGAAGGGTGCTACCGGAGAAGACGACCAGAGCTAGGGCTCCGACGCCACTCCGGTCATTAAAACCAAGTTTTATATTTAATGTTATGAATTTGTTTATACTAACGAATGTACAGCCACCCAAGTGGCAAGCGAGCGCGCATTAAGGCATACATGTCCCAGGGCGTGGGTTCGATCCTGGCGTTTGCAACTTTTTTTACTACATATTTTCTCTTTTACAGATTCAATACAAGGAGGCTTAGCACGCACATCATGTGCCTTATGTCGTAACCATCACATCTCAATAGATCCAGATGTCTCCTCCTCATGGTGAACCTCAAGGAATCTGTTTCTCACACCCCCAAGTTGCTTCTTCATGCCCATCTCCTTATTCTTTTTATTATTTCATTTTAATTTCTTTTTAATAATTATTTTTTTAAACTATTAATTAAAACTAATTTAGATTTAGGTTTTCTTTGACTAAATCAACTTGACTCTTTTTTCTTTAATTTTAATTAAATCATGTTAACTTTTTTTTTATAAATTAATTAACTTAATTTTCTTTCATTATTAAACTTTTCTTTAATTAAAAATAACTTAGGTTTTTATTAGGTTTTAATTCTCTTTTCTCAAAATAAAAAATGAGTTAATCATCAATTATTTTCCATCAAATAATCTCCCTGTTTCTTCTTGCAATATTTGTGTTTTTCTTATTTTCGCATTAATTTTATCATAATTATGTAACTGCTAAAGGTTGTAATATATTAAATAGGTTTTTATTTTGCTTTCTATTTCCCCTAAATTTTGTGGTTTGTACCCCCCTCCCCAAAGCTTTGTAATAGCGTAGGAAGTTATTTTTTGTCTTTACCGATTTCCTTATAAACTCTGCTAGATGTATGCTAATAGGCTTGTATGGAAAGACTAAAAGAAAACGATGGTTAACCCTAAGCAAAGACAAAAATTAACTGAAATCAAAAGCACTTTTCACACATGCACCTCTAGGGTGACACTAGTTGTTGACTTCGAAAAATACAGTCATGTCCCTCGAACGTGGGACGCTTTAGCAAAGACCCTCGGTTAAAAGATTATAGTCCCTAGATGGCCCTTCGATGCTGCCTCGGTAAACGATCTTAGTCCCTTACGATAAATTTCTAAAGCGCCCTACAAGTTGCCTTTATGAATGTACGATGACCCGCACCTGTCCCTCAAACATCCAACGATAAGGCTTCCCACTAACCAACGATAGGATAACACTATCTAAAGGAAGAGGAAAAGAACAAAAGACTTTTGAATAGGTAGATAGTTCTTAATCGCTTGCTCACGAACATTTCAAAACATTTTTCACACAATACACTTTTCTTATGAACTATTTTCAAAACAAACACTTTGTATGCGTTCCTAATGATACGAGAATCATTACAAAGTTTGCCGCACTTAGGCATCTTTTTTCAAAATATTTTCAAAACACATAAACACAAAGCATTTTCAAAAAATTGAGCTAGCGATTAAGAGCCCGTAGATAACTACGGATGAAAAGAATAATAATACCTCCCCTTTTCATAACCTACCCCCTTACTCAGAAAACTTCTCAAAGGTCTTTCCTAATCTTTTTAACCGTTTCCTTTATTGGATAAAAGAAAAGTCGGTGGAGACTCTTGTTATCCACAACATTTGCGATAAAACGCAAAACCAAAAGTCAGTTCCCCCACCGTATTACAATGTCACACAAGATGTCATGACATTATTTTGTGACAATTTTAGTGCTATCAATATTTCCAAATATTCTATTTAGCATAGTAGGACTAAGCACATTGATATCAGGCACCATTTCATTAGAGAGCTTGTTGAAGACAAAGTCATAACTCTTGAGCATGTTAGTACTAAAAATTAGCTTGCTGATATTTTTACTAAAGCTCTAGATGTAGTTTTGTTTGAAAGCTTGAGAAGAATACTAGGGATCTGTATCTATGAGGACTTATAACAATTATTATTATTGTTGTGGGTCAATAAAATTCTTCAATTATACCATATACACACTGGTATTTTATTGGCTTTGAATAGTGTTAAGAAAAGGGAATCTCCTTCATCTTTGCTTGTTAGATTGTTTGGTGGAACACATATTCCAAACATTGTTGTGACATCTTCCCAGATGAAGACCATGCTGACAGAAGTAATGATGTTGTTGTTGATGGTAAAATAGTTGCATCTGTTGGTGTTGATACTGATGGAGAAAGAGAAGAGTATATTGTTGAGGCTGATGCATGATTATTGCATTTGTAAACCCTTTTGTTTTTTGCTTTATTTACTTGTTTTTATTACTTTATGATTGTGTAAGGGCTAAATGCCCATGACTTGTTTAGCATTTGTGCTAATGTGCTATTGTGGTTACTAACCTTTTTCATATTATGGCTAAAAAGGGGGAGTAATTTTAGGTGGAGAATTTATGATTCTATGACATCGTACTTAGCAAGTTTTGATGGGGAGTCCCTGCTGTGAAGAAGTCATGATGTCCTGATATGTTGAGAAGTTGAACTTTTTCTCTTGGTTATCGTGTTAAGTAACTTCCACTTGATGTTACTCTGATATTTCCATTGCTGTGTTTTTCTCCTATTGTGCCACTAATATTTGTGTGTTTGATTTATTTTCAAACCTGAGTTGTTTTTTTTTGTGTGTATTTAGTTGTTTTAGCAAAAATAAGTCAAAGCGAGAGATTGTTAATTCTCTATTTTTGTGATTGACATTATGTATGGTAAAACAAACTTAGCATAAACATGTTGAAATAAGATGTTTTATCATCTGGAGCAACATGTCGAATGCGATGTCCTATGCAATATCTTTCGACATTGTTGTGATAACCGGAAAAATATATAGAGTCTCCACCATTAATTTTTATGCTAACGAGGGGAATATAATGGATAACCCTACTTTAGATAAGAGATTCTAAGTTGTTGACTCGTTTTAGACGAAGAGAAGGTGTTAGGCACCCCTTATCTATCTTGTTCACAAGGATACTAGGGTTTAGGTTTACAGTTTAGGAATAGATTTTTAATTTTTATTAGGGGAACTCGCCACGATTTTAAGTCGTATGTCTACGTTTCCTCTTATGAGGAATAAAAGTCACAATTCATAGTTCGTAGTTGTTTAGTTTTTTTTTATGGATTATGGAAATATCTCGAATTCTCCTTGAACCAAGTCTAGGTTTGTAAATTGCGAAGTTTGTAGACGCAGTTCGCAGTTAATAAGAAATATATCCATAATCCTTTTTTTGAAACTATATATATATATATATATATATATATATATATATATATATATATATATATATATATATATATATATATATATATATATATATATATATATATATATATATATATATATATATATATATATATATATATATATATATATATATATATATATATATATATATATATATATATATATGGTTGAATTAAGTTAGTAGAAAATTGTTAGTAATTTGTCGGGTAGATGTTTTCGAATATATTATGTAATATGAGAAAAATAGTTTTTAATGCATGAGAAAAAGTATTTTTAATGCAATTAAAGTATTAAAAAATGAGTTAGTATTAAAAAAAGAATTTGAATAAAATAAAATAAAACAATTTTTTAATTTATTACATAAAAATATTAAATATTAAAAATATTAATTATAATAAAATAAATGAAATAAAAATATAAAATAAAATTAATTTTAATTAAAAAATGCAGGGGGTGCAAAATCAATTTGGCTAGTAACTATGGAGGTGTAAATAATAGGGCCCTAAATCCAGATATTGGATTTAGGCCTAGTGGCGTAAGGGGTGTTGATTTGATCCAGATAGAAAAACTGGGGGCGCATGAAGTAGGGGCCCAAGTCTAGATGTTGGAATTGGCCCAATAGTGCATGACGGAAGTGTAATGTCACACTAATGTAGCAGAGACCGAGGGTGTAAATAGACATGGTCTTTGGCCCAAGCGAGAATAACCAGAGGAGTTCGTTTGGATTGCGTATAACAGGTATATGGTGTTATGGTGAGATTGCACATCATGGAACTATTATCAGATCCTGAAGCTCAGTTTTCTATTTTCTTTCTCTCTCTACCCATCTTCTAGGTGATCAGAAATCGCCCCTCTGGTCATAAATCGCTTCCGCCGGCGGCTCTAACCTTTAGTGAACGTAGGAAACCCAACACCATCGTCCATATTCATATGAGTTCTTATGAATCCTAACCTTATATTCTTCAAACCCCACGAACCCCAAGAATCCTAGGGTTCTGGGATGAACCCTAACATAACCCTAAGAACCCTAACCCTAGGATCTTTCCCAGAAACCTCAAAAATCAAACATAAATCATAGAGATTCACATATTATAACCCAAAGCTAATTTTTTCACAGATTACCTCTTCGCTGTGTTTTCTTTTTGTTTTGGATTTTGGATTAATCTCCTTCTGATCCTCTCTCTTTGATTTTGCAAGTAACGGTGACAACATGGCAGCGATGGATTGGGGTTTGAAGGTGGCGGCTGTAGGAGTCAACAGATATAGGGTTTTAGCTTTGTAACTCAGATCTCAAACAAGAAGGTGGACTTGCGGATTATACTTCTTCTCCTTCTTATTTTCTTTTTGTTACAAATTTTTCTTCCTTTTATGATTTTTTTAGGGTTATTTATAGTTTAGAAACTTAGATAGATTAGGAAGTTTTATGTTTGATTGTCGTTATAATTTTAGAGATTCTTATAAATTAAGGATTTGATTACAAAGTAGGTTAGAAATTGATACGATTTTATTGTAAATTAGGTTAGATTTGATTTGTATTTAATTTGATTTGATTCTGTTTGTAAATTTTGGACGATCTTGTATAGAATTCAGATTGATTTATATAATTGATAGAGTGTGATTTGTTAGAGATTTGATTTGTTTTGCATTTCTGGATCTGTGTTTTTGACGATGAAGTTGATGAGTGGCCGTCAGTGGGTTTATAAAATTAGGGTTTCAAAACCGTTGGTAAACTTGGTCAACCAAATTCATAACAACAATAATTAATCTTGGATAATAATGATAATAATTATAATTAAACAATAAAGTCAATAGTCATATTAATATCATTAATAATAATGTATTAAGAAATTGAATGATTAAAAAAATAGAAAAAACAAAGAGTCAGTAGTTGACTTTGGTCAACCTCAAAAAAGACTAATGGGCCTTCAAATGAACAAACTGGTGACATAGTCTGAGTAAAAACGTGCACCCCTTTCAAAAACAAAAAATAAATGGGCCACTACTTAGCAAGTTAAACCTTTTTTTATAACAACACAACCCTTCCTTATCTTAAATAGACCTATAAACCAAATGGGTCATTCTGATTAAACACCCATGAGTTTTTACTTAAAACACACTCCCCCTCTACCATTATTCAAAATGATTCGCAAGACCTATTTGGGCCATCAGACTTTGATGGCCCTCTTGAGACAATACACCCCTCCATTTTTAACATGGTCTAGAAACTTAAAGAGCCATCAAATCTCGATGGGCCACTGCATTCAGTACATATATTCCCCTTTTATAACTACACCCCTATCATATCTAAAAAAACTTTAAATAGACAAAAATAATCTAAATTTTATATTATAATTTTTAAAACAAAGGATATGATAACACTGAAATTAATAAAAATTGGTTAGAAATTAGTAGGAAAAATACGAGGTATGAGAGCTTCTCCTATTTAATTATTCTTTGATTGGAGGGTGCGAGAATACGCAGATCTTGTACATTCGAATCAGAGGTTTATTAAATAATGGAAGACCCCATAATTTAACCAAAAGATTATAAGGATGCACTGTACAGTGTTCCCGTGAGTGCAAAAAATAGGCATTGATGATGATGTATCATCTTACCAGAGTTTGAACAAAAAGTTTTGATTTGGCTTACATATAGCGACACGGATAATTCGTCAATATCTAAAAGAGGTCGTAGATTTTTCCGTATATTTACCATATCCTAGGAGGTAAATAACAAAAGTTTGAAAATTGACTTACTAACACTTCAAGACTAACATAGTAAACCTAAGAGGCAGATTTTGTCTATTCATCATAGCCTGGGGGACGAATAAAACAGAGCTTGATAATACATTGCCGCGTAGATACTAACACAATGAATTATATCGTAGATTTCGTTATGTTCACTACAACCTAGAGAGTAGACAATACGAGGATGAACATGTGCATTTATCATGACCTAGATGATAAATGACGCATGGATAGGCTTATCTATAAATCACGACCTAGAGGATGAATAGTATAACCCTAAAAATCCGCATACCCATATAAACTAGAGGATAGATAATTGAAAAAGTTTGTGTGTTTATCACGACCTAGAGGATAAACGAAACGAAGATAGACTGATGTATTCATTATGGCCTAGAGAATGAATAACATAAACCTAGTAATTCGCACATCTACCACAACCATAGGATATATGATTGAAAAGTTTGTGTGTTTATCACGACCTAGAGGATAAACGAAACGAAGGTAGTTTTACGTGTTTATCACGTCCTAGAGGATAAATAACGTAATCCTGAAAATCTGCATACCTATCACAACCTAGAGGATAGATAATTGAAAAAAAATTGGTAATCGAATCTTAGATAACACGAACAAAGATAAGAACGGAGTTTATCGATTGTGTTTGTTCTCATCCAAGGTATTTGTTTGTTTTGTGGACCATATAATCCAATGATGGGCCCCAAGAAATTTCATAGTTAAAAAATGTATTTGGAAAATGTCATGCATAATGCCCTAAGCTGATATGGAACCCCAAATTCCTATGCACTGAGTATTTTATATATTCCCCCAAATATTTGTGTATACCCCAAATGTTTGTATGTGCACCAAATGATTATATATGCATCAAATGTTTGTTATAAATGCTTTAATATACTCTCATTTTAAACCACGGGTTTCATGTCACCGACTATCCAATGTTTTATGATGCATGGTATTTTGAGTTGATTTGAATAAGATGAATAAGTGTCAGCAAGATTTTGATATTTGTATCGCAGGTGTGGCGTAGGTGTGGTTGTAGTTGAGGACATATGCATGGATATGGCTATGATCGCAGGCGTGGACGTAGCCGTGGATTTTCTTTCGTTGTTTTTATAAACAAAATACTTTTTGATGTTATATCAAATACTTTTATTTGTCAAAACCCCAAAATGATTTCAACACAGTATTCATAAGAAATAATCATAGTATTTTGCAAACAAGTCCGAAAAGGAAAAAACACAGTTGAAAGATTGAAAAAGTAAATGTTTTATTGATAAATATGCCGCGAGTACAAGATGCAATTCCTAAAAACAGGAAATCACAAAAAGTTTTAATAAAACTGAAAATGGCAATGAAAATGATAATTGATACTGTTGTTTCTCCAATGTCCTTTTGATATCTCTGATCTCCTTTGCTTTTGAGTCAAATGATTTAGATTAACCCCTCTCCTTCATGGTCGTAGTCGTGATTTATAGATCTCAGTCTATTTGTTCTTTATTTTGAGTAAGATCCCTAACTTTTGCCTAGACCTCCCTTTTCGAGTTTTCAACCCACCGGGTTGATTTTTTTGTACGTGACCCTAATTTTTTCCTTGATCGCCATTTAAGGTTTTCAATCCACCGGGACACTCCTTTTTACCTAAGTCGCCCGTTTAGGGTTCAAACTTAGCGAGCTTTTTATACATAGTATTTTTTGACTGCGTCTGAATTTGTTTGATGTGGCAGTTCTTCCCCATCCATTGTTGTGAGGATAAGACCACCACCCGAGAATGCTGCTTTTACCATGTATGGACCTTCGTAGTTGGGTGTACATTTACCATGTGAATCAAAGAGATGTAGTATAATTCTTTTGAGTACCAAATCTCCTACTTTGAACACTCGAGGGCGAACCTTCTTGTCAAATACTTTCTTCATTCGCTTTTGGTATAATTGACCATGGCACAGAGTTGTCAAACATTTTTCTTCAATGAGGTTAAGATGATCAAGTCACATCTAGACCCAATTTGATTCTTCAAGCTTTGTTTCCATTAGAACTCGTAGTGATGGTGTAAAATGGTGGGAGAACTGACTTGTTTAGCGTTTTATCGCAAATGTTACAGATAGCAAGAGTCGCCACCGACTTTTCTTTTATCCAATGATGAGAGGAGAAAAGAACAGAAAAGACCTTTGATGGATTTTGAGTTCGGGGGGTAAGTTATGAAAAGGGAAGGTGTTAACACCCTTTTCATCCATAGTTATCTACGGGTTGTTAATTGCTAACTCACTTTTTGAAATTTGCTTTATGTGTGTGTGATTTGAAAATATTTTGAATGCCAATTGTGAGGCAGACTTTGTAATAATTCTTGTATCAGTCCTCAAGAATGTTTCCAAAGTGTTTTTTTGAAAATATTTGTATTGAAACATGAGGTGTAAAAATGAATTTGTTTGTTTGAAATTGTCATGAGTAAGCAATTTGTTGAGTCTTACCCACTAAAGATCGTTCTTGTTATTTTCCTTATCCGTTAGAGATCGTACTATCCACACCATTAGCTGGTAGGTAGCCATATTTATTGGATATGAAGGGACGGGAGAAGGGTTGTCAAATGATCATAGAAAGAAACTTGTAAGGATACTTTAGTAATTCAAAGGGACTATCATCATTTTTCTCGTAGGGTCATCGAAGGGACTAGATCATTTTTTAGGCAAATCGAAGGGTCATCGAGGGACTATGATCTTTATTCGAAAGAGACCATGATGATATTGTTGAATCGAGGGTCTTTTGCTAAAGTATCCCTACGTTCGAGGGACATGACCAATGTTTTCTGAAGGTAACAGAGGGAATTACCCTAGAGGTGTATATGTGCAAAGTGTATTGATTCCGTTATATTTATCTTGGAAATTAGAGTTTTCTATGTTTGATTTTATCTTGCCATACAAATCCTATTAACATACATCTAACGGTTATATATACAGATATATCAAATAAGTGTGAAAAGTAAAGTGCATAAAATAAAACCTAACACTATTATATAGCCTCGGGAGAGTTACATAATAATTAAAACCTTACGAAAATTAAAATCTAACTATTACAAAATAAAAACCTGTGCGACCTATATAATTATTTCTAGGAATTTAAATGCAGAAGATAAATAAAATTGTTAAAAAAGATGTTTTAAAGTCCTAAAATATAAAATATTAGAAATTAATTTTTGTGTATTTTTGGTCTGTTTTATATGTTAATAATAATTAAAAAAAACGTAATGTCTAATTTTAATTACAAATTAATTAATTAAAACAAACCTAAATATAATTAATTAAATTAATTTATAAAAGACTAAACCTACTTTTTTTTTAAGTTTTTTTTATTTTTATTGTATTGAAAAAAGTTCAAAAGAAATAATGGAAACTTAATTAAGAAAGAAAATAGAAAAGGGTTAAAAAAAAGTAACAAAAAATGTTGCAGGCACTGGGACTTAAACCCATGCCCCTTCACTCACCAGTTACCTTCCTTACCAACTGATCCACCTGTATTTTGTGTTATTGAAACAAGAATTAAGTCAAATAAAATAAAATAAAAAAGTTAATTTGAATTTCAAGCGAGTCAATGAGTGAACCCTTGCATGCGTTGTAAGCCAATAAAAAATGATTATGGATGGAGAGAGAGAGAAAGAGAGAGAGAGAGAGAGAGAGAGAGAGAGAGAGAGAGAGAGAAACAAATGTTTTACTGGCCAATAACATCACATGAAAATGCCATGTCATTGCCTTCTTCGCCTGGAGAGAGGGACTCGTCGAAGAGCCACCGTGGACCCCCATCTTCTCCGACGACAATTTTCGAGTAGACCTGTAAAAGAGAGAAATGGAATCCCAGCCAGGCCTTAGCCCCCTAATTTTAACTCCCTGAATCCATTTCTGACGTCCATTTTCCTTAAAACATGTTGTATTTTGAGATATGATACTCACAGCTTGCACAACCCTAACCATGGAAACTCAAGATCTTAACATTGAAGCTCTAGCTTTTTCGTCCAGTTTCGTTCCATATCTCATTCTAAGATCATCTGAGCAAATAAAAACAAAGGAAAAGTTATGATAGTAAGAATTAAAAAATGAAAATATTTAAACACATGGGAAACTCAAAGGGTGGATCTTGGGCATGGTGAAGCTCACTTTTTGGCTTGAATGCTTTCCTGGGAATCTCAGGAGGGAAATTGAATCGTTTGTTTAGATTGAAAACATCTACAACCTTCATTTCAAATTTTAACCTTCTTTTTTTGAATTTTTTGAGAATTGAGAACCTAGTGTTGGAAGGCTCTCTTCCCCCTCCTTGTTCCCTAATGTTGTTATGTATATATAGAGAGTGCATTAGGTCAAGCAAATGAGGAAAAGACCAAGTTTTTAATGCATTACCAAAACCAAATGAAACATGTTTTCCAACTTTCCAATTTGATAAGGTCATGTTCCCTTCTTGTCTCCCACAATTTTTCATGGTTGGCAAAGAGTTATTGGGCCTCAAATCTGATCCAAAACTAACCCCATATGACTGCAAATTGGTCAAAGTTGATTTTTTACTCAATAAAGTTGAGTAGCTTTGAGTATTTGAGACCTCATGAGAATGTGTTGAAGAAAATGGGAGGGTAAATTTTGGGGTATAACTGCTTCCCCTGTTCAATCTTCTTAAACCTGAAGAGTTAGATTGGCATGTCTGACATTCCTGACTTGAAGGTAGAAGATGATTGAACACCTAAGTACCCCGAAATTTGCACTCGTCGGTGCACGAAGTAACATTGATGGTTGATTATACCGGAAATGGGCTTAAAGATGCCATTTAGAGAGGTGATGGAGAGTTGTCAGAGATGGGCTTATAGATGCCATCTAAATTAAATCGTTAATAGAGATTAGACTAAGTCTGTGCTTGGCTTCAATTGGGAGAAGTATCAGAATAAATCTATACTCGATTTAATCTGAGCCATGAAATGTCTATTGGAAGAAGTATCAAAATAAATCTATGGTCCATTTAATCAGAGCCAGAAGATGCCTGCGTCTGTCTTTAATTGGGAAAAGTATCAGAATAAATCTATGGTCGATTTAATCTGAGCCAGAAAATATCTACGGAAAGAAGTATCAGAATAAATTTATGATCGATTTAATTTGAGCCAGAAGAGGTCTTTTTGTCTTTAACTAGAAGAAGTATCAGAGTAAATATATGGTTGATTTAATCTGAGATAGAAAATGTCTACTGGAAGAAGTATCAAAATAAATCTATGGTTGATTTAATCTGAGCCAGAAGATATTCATGCCTGTCATTAATTGGAAGAAGTATCAGAGTAAATCTACACTCGATTTAATCTGATCCAGAAGAGGTCTTTTTGTATTTAATTAGAAGAAGTATCAGAATAAATCTATGGTTGATTTAATCTAACGTAGCAAATGTCTACTAGAAGAAGTATCATAATAAATCTATGTTTGATTCAATCTGAGCCAGAAAATGTCTACGTTCGTCTTTAATTGGTAAAAGTATCAGAATAAATCTATGGTCGATTTAATCTAAGCCAGAAGATGTCTATTGGAAGAAGTATCAGAATAAATCTATGGTCGATTTAATCTGACCCAGAAAATGTCTTTTTTGAGAATGATCCTCTGAGGAAACTACTGAAATAACACTTTGTCAGATGTAGCCTTGGAGAAGACTGTCGGGTCATATAATTAGTTGATGATGTTTGTCTGTTGATTGATTTTTCCTGAAAAGGTAAATGGTTAGTTGTATGCAATGTCATGATGTATGAAATACATTATGTAGTGATGTTCTCAAAATAAATAATACTGTGATATATGTGTTTCGTATGCATATGCTATGATATTGGTAGATGACGTATGGATGTGAAATCTTGTTGGAAGTATGTCAACAGTTCCGTATGACATCTTACTAGGGAAAATGAATCCATGACTGGTGATGGGGATGAAGAACATATGTAATCTCCATCCTTGTCTAGAATGCTTCCCCTGGGGATTCCTGCTTGCTGTTTGAAGAAATTCCACTGGGAAGTGTTGACTTCTGTTTGAGGACAAGAGTTCAGGAACATTAGTCGTTCATCGCTCTACTGGGGATTTTAATTCTTATATACCCTAAATGAGGATAAAATACATGGATAACTTTTCGAATCGTGTGGGGAGTTTAATTCTTATATACCCTACCTGGAGATAAAAGAGGTGTATAACCTTCTGACTTATCTGGGGAGTTTAATTATTATAAACCCTGACTAGGGATAAAAGAGATGGATAACCTTCTTACTCGCCTGAGGAGGATAAAGTTAACTGATATCTGATCTGGTTCTAAGTTTTGTTGCAACTCTCTGAGGATAGTGGCGACTTTACTGGGGAGAGGAATTTCGCCGGTGATTCATAGCCATCTGAGGAATAGACTCAAGCTGGGGAGACTGTAATCTTTTAGGGAAAAAAAACCTGTTGACGGAGAAATATTCTGCTGAGGAAACACCTTTGCTGAGGAAATGAGCTTTGCTGGAGAGAAGAGGTCTATAGGGGGTTTTACATTTTTGGAGGAATAAACTCAGCTGGGGAAGAGATCTTCCATTAATTGTACTGGTTTGAACCCCGTAGGTTGGTGATATCGCCGGGAAGGAGTTCATATTCTTTTAATCGTTGGAGCGATCTGTCATGGAAATTGCAGGGAATGTATCTTCATTGAAGATGAATTTGTGAAGATTACTCTGTGGGGATAATCTCATGGAAGTGGCTCTGTGGGGATTTGTGGACAGCTTGAATATCATCCCATCTCCTAGAGTCTTGAGTAAAGGCTTATTCCTGTTCTTATGCCTATATTTGTTAACAGTTAATCGTTTTCATATGCATATGTTCTTTCAATTTTAGACATTGGACGTTTTTTTTTTTTGCAAACAAAAC
Source organism: Vicia faba (assembly GCA_948472305.1). NCBI lineage: Eukaryota > Viridiplantae > Streptophyta > Magnoliopsida > Fabales > Fabaceae > Vicia > Vicia faba. The sequence continues at coordinate 434,777,027 of OX451739.1, read as the reverse complement.
AAAAAATTTAAAAATCAAAAAGTTTAAATTTCAGGGTGTATTTGTATTGATAGTTTGCCTATAAACAGACGATTTTGTACAAAGAGACATAAATCCTAGTAGGAGGAAATTGTCATGAAATGAAAAGAGAACAGAGTGAAAATAAAACATATAGCTACGTGGAAATGATCTCATTGGGTTCCAACTATGCTATTGACTCTATATATTCGAACATCTCATCCCTTGCTATTGCAAAAATTTGATTGAACTGATCTATATCGTTTAAACTTTTGACTTTGGTAATAAAGTTTTCATTAAGTGATCCAATGGAACATAGTCGTACACTTTTAATCCCTAAATGTTGCATGGACCGCCCTTTCGGGTTTTCAGTCCACTGGGATACCCTTTTTTGCCCAAACCGCCTTTTCAGGTTTTCGATTTGCTGGGTGTAAAATATTTTATATATATCCCTAATTTTTGCTTGAACCCTTTTAGTTTGCCGGGATGCCCTTATTTTTTCCTAGGACAGTCAACCTAGCGAGTCATTTTTCATGCGTAGTATTTTTTAACTATGTCCACGTTCACAGGGTGCGGGAAATCTTCACCGTCCATGGGGGTCAATATCACACCGCCAGAAAATATCTTCTTGACAACAAATGGCCCTTTGTAGGTGGGAGTCCATTTTCCCCTGGGATCACCTTGCGGTAGAATGATGCGCTTTATTACCAGGTCACCAGCCTGATATACTTGATGCTTGATTTTCTTGTTGAATGCCTTGATCATACATTTTTGATACATCTGACCATGACAGACAACCACAAGCCTTTTTTTTTTCAATCAGATTCAACGGGTCTAGCCTTGTCTGAATCCACTTGTCTTCGTCTAAGTCTACATCTTTCATAATCCTCAGTGAAGGAATCTGAAATTCGACAGGTAGGACAACTTCCATGCCATAGACCAGAGAGAATGGGGTTGCCCCAGTTGATGTTCACGCTGAAGTGCGATAGCCATACAGAGAAAATGGTAGCATCTCGTGCTAGTGTTTGTAATTCATGACCGTCTTCTGTATGATCTTCTTAATATTCTTGTTGGCGGCTCCCACTGTGCCATACATATTTGGTCGATACGAAGAAGAGTTATGGTGCTTGATCTTGAACTGCGTGTAGAGTTCAGTGATCATAGTGTTGTTGAGGTTGGTACCATTGTCTCTGATAATCCTTTCGGGGATGCCATACTGACATATAAGGTTATGCTTAAAGAACCAAGCGACCACGTTCTTAGTAACAGAGCAAACGGGGCTGCTTCAACCCAATTTGTGAAGTAGTCAATGGCGACGAGAATGAAGTGATGTTCGTTAAAAGCAGTAGGCTTGATTTATACGATCATATCAATGCCACACATTGCAATGGCCAAGGAGAAGTCATGATGTTCAAAGGTACCGGAGGCACATGAACCTTATCAGCATAGATCTGGAACTTATGACAAGTCCTCGAGTGGCGGTAACAATTGGTTTATATAGTCGACCAATAGTAACCCGCTCTCAGAATCTTTTTATCCACAATATACCGGCTGGAATGAGTACAAAAGATGCCTTCATGCACATACTCCATAATTTTCTCTGCTTTATTCTTGTCCACACAATGAAGCAGAGTTGAATAATGATTACGCTTGTATAAAATTCCATTGCTTAAGAAGAACTTAGCCGAGAACCTCCATAAGAATTTCTTGTCATTGATTGATGCCCCTTCAGGGTATTCTTGAACCTCAAGGTACCTTTTCACCTCATGAAACCAAGGTTTTTCTTCTACTCCATCAGTATCAATTTCGTAGCAATGTGTTGGTTCGTCGAATCTTTCAATGGTAATTATGGGCGCCTCATTATCTCATCTGAGCTGAAAATGGATGATATGGTTGCTAATGCGTCCGCCAACTGATTCTCTTCTCTTGGTATATGCTCAAAAGTAATATCCTCGAAATATGGAATCATGGTTAGCACATGTTCTCGGTAAGGGGTAAGATTCGGGTGCTTCATATCCTATTCTCCTTTGACCTAACTGATTACCAAGGTTGAATACCCATATACACTTAGGAATTTGATTTATAGGTCAATAACAGCTTTAATACCCATGATGCACGCTTCATATTCAACCATATTATTGGCGCAGACAAAGTAAAGTTTTGCAATGAAGGGCGTATGACAACCCTGGGGGGAGATAATTATAGCACCGATCCCGTTGCCAAGTTCATTAGAAGCTCCATCGAAACCCATAGTCCATCGGGATCCCAGCTCAGGTCCTTCATACGGTCCAAGCTTTTCACAATCCGTAACTAGCATAATATTCTCATCCGGGAATTCGGAATTCATAGACTGATAGTCGTCTATAGCTTGATGTGGCAAATGATCTGCCAGTACACTTCGTTTTATTTCTTTTTTAGTTGTGTATTGAATGTCGTATTCTGTTAAGACCATTTGCCATCGAGCTATTCTTCCGGAGAGAGTCAACTTCTCGAATATGTACTTGATGGGATCTGTTGTACCCCAAAATTTGCCCTCGCATTTTTCCATAAGAAATCACAGCTTCAGACGTTTCCTGATTTTTCAAACTGGCTCAAGAATCGGTCAAACAGACTTTTCTCGTCAGTCAGACAGAATTAGGGTTTTCATTGGTTTTCATGGCTCTAGAACAATTCAAACAGTTTGCGTAGGGTTTGGTTGATTTTGGCTCAACTTTGATCAGGCGAACGCTTCTTTGGCATTTGATCAGGAATTAGGGTTTTTATGTGTGGATCCTCGGAAAGATTTAATTCTGCAGTGCTTGTCAAGTTATTCTGAGATGTGGATTGAAACATTTGGATTGAATTCGCAGTATTTGACTTAATCAGTGAAAAGATGCATTTGGATTGAATTTGCAGTGTTTGGTAAAAATCAGTAAAAAGAAAAATATGTCTGGGCAGTTGTTGTGATTGACTGTGCATTAATTTGGATTTGTGAAGCGCCAGGCTTATTAGTTGATCGATGCTAAAACCACAATGTTTATTTAATTGTTTATTATTCTGAGTTTAAATAATTGGAATTTATTTTCAATTATTATAATTTAAAGAATTATAAATAATAAAATGAACAATTGAAAAGAAGAAAAGAATTAATTGGATAAAAGGAATTTTTATATCATCTTTAAATATTTGTTACAATTGTTATTTAAATACAAGTATTCGTTTACAAAGTATTTACAATAATAATATTACATTTATTTAAATTTAAATAAAACTATCCTAATATTTTTCTAAGTCTTCAATTCTTCATCCTCCATCTGTTTCTTTTCCTCTCCATTTAATTTTTATCTGCGAAAGAAAAGAAGAAAAGTCAGAAGCAGATAAATATTTAAAGAGACAGGCAGATAAAAAAGGGTTCATCATTAAAAGCAAATGGTCGGGATCAGTTCGCCCTCTTTGCAAATCACGGGATTTCTCCCGGTTCACAAAGATGGATGAAAATGTTTGCAAATTAAAAATGAATGCACAAAGTTAAAAATTGCACATTTCAAATTGGTCAACCAACTGCATAGTTCAAAGCAAGACAACATGTGCAAATACAAATTCCAAGTTACAAACTGAATGGCCTAAGGAAAGTCACGATTTCAAAACTAAGTCTAAAGTCAACTAGAACTGCCCAAAGCCAAAGATATCTAAAGACTGTCCAAAAAAGATATCAGAATATCAAAGTATCAAAAGACTATTCAGATGCAAGTACAAGATGCAGCACAAGGTATGGAAAAGAGATATGCAAATGTGCAGAGAAAAAGTAGATTGCAAGCAAAGTTTCAAAGCATCATTTCCCATCCATTTGCTTTTTCAGAAAAAGTACACATAATATTATTTTAATGTTTTGATTTGTACTAGAGAGAGAAGAGAGACAGAAATAGGGCTTACAGGCTTTAGGCAGGAAGAAAGAGAAAAAATATATAAAACAATCTGTCAATAAAACAGTAAGAGAGAGGCAGAAGTGATACACACAAAAACAGAACTGAGAAACATATCATACCCACAAAATTGTCCAAGCTGAAGGATGAGCAAAAGGCCATATCCAAACTAAAAACCAGTTCACAAATAACCTGCTGAAGCCACAAGCCTCAATCAAAAAAACCAGCTGTAACAAAAGCCTTAAACCCTCGTTAACCTACTAAGCCTAACCTGAAGCAAACCACCAAAGCCTCACCAAGGCCAAAACCTGCATTGTCAAGCTCAAAGACCCTGCATCTAAAAAACAACCAGTTCACAAAAAACACCAAGCCTTGGTTCAAAACTTGTCAACCCCTGTCAAAAACATAAAACTACATTCCAGGCCACAAACCTGAAGCCTTTGCCAAGAAACACGAGGCCATAACCTGCATCAGTCATTAAACCCCAAACCAGCATAAACCTAAAACTTATACCAGTCATCCAACCTGTTAGCCTAGAGGCCACAAGCTATCAAAACAAGCTTACAGTCTATCCAAGCCAAGACAAATATCCAAGCATACAGAATCGACACAGGCCCTCAGACAAACATCATCATTGGGTTATCATACAGGTATAAAGTATCACGCTAAAGCATACTGAAGCATACAACAAGCCAACGAGAGGGAAAGAAAAAAAGCAACTCAAGGCAACCAGAAGAAGGAGATATAGAAGCACAGAAGCAGGCATACGAGGCGAACGGAGAAGAAGAGAAAAATATATCATATAAGGATTTTCAAATATCATCACAAACCAACTCTCAAAAGGGCCAAAGAATACACAAACCAGGAATCCAAGCAAGCTAGCACCCAGCATCATCACCTCGCCGTCCGGCCCTCCACGCGCTCCGGTCCACCTCATCTCCACCTCCAAGGCTAAAGGTATAAACCCATCCCCTTTCTCCTTTCACAGAAACAACAACATTTATTCCGAATCAGTAAGCGAAAAAATAAAACATACGAGATATAAACTGAAACCCTAACGCGAACGATTAAGAATTCGCTACCTTGTACAACACCGCTGGAGCAACCGCTGGAGGGAGAAGAGGTGGAAGCTGCGCTGGTTGGCCCTAGGCGGAAGAGGGCTCAGTAGCTAAGGCGAGGACGAAGCGAAAAGGATGAACGAACGACGCTGTATTTCTCAAACCCTAAGCCTTTCACCCAACTGAACACAAAATCAATTAACCCTAAACATTTGTCTCAAAAATCAGTGGGCCTCGCCCCACTCACTCAGCTTAAGCCCAAAGCATATTCCACGTAAACCCCCTCCCTTGGTTTTCTATTTGATCATGTTTGGGCCAAGAGGATCCACCCTTGAGCCCATTTCTTTTTATACATAACTTAACCTTTTCTTTTTTTTGATAAAAAATATATTACTAACTCTTTTATTAAATACTGAATTACATTAATATATAAAACTTAAAACCCTTTTTTGTGTAGTTTATTAAAACATTGATTTTTGTACATAAAAAAATACTAATATAAAATACATAAGAATTAGAATTATTTGAAACACTTTTTTTCTTTTATTTTGTTAAACTCATTTTGATTTATACATAAATTTTCTTTAAGTTAATACATTTTTCTTTTCTTAAAAATAATTTGTACATAAATAAATCGATACATAATTTTTTCTCAAATTAAAAAAAACATTTTCCTTTCTTTTACTTAAATTTTCTTACTTTGCACATATTAAACAAAAAAAATATAAAAATACAAATTTAAATCAAATATGGATAATAATACTTGACAAATAAACAATATTTAGTTTTCTTATTAAATTCACATCTCGCACTTGTAAATAAATTACACTTACACATACACAATGCATTTTACATTTGATACATTATACATTTGATATTCTTACACTTTGCTATACATTACATTGATTACATTTGATCGCGATTCGATTTGGTTGTAATTACTTAAGTCTCATCCCCATTTGTGAATTTGTACCCCCACTCCCGGATACTATTTGTAATAGCGTAGACTTTAAATTCTCGCAATTTATCGCTTTCGAATTATACCATGGTTAGACCTAGGGTTTGTATGTACATAAAATCAAACGCTAGATAACCTAATACAAGACAAATACATGAAATCAATACACAATCACACTTGCACCCTCTAGGGTAATCCCACATGTTGCCTTCCAAAATGGGCCATGCATGCACGTCGAGTTTCTTTGGCAAAAACAATTCAAAATGATCATAAGTCCCTCGATGACGCTTTCAAAAGTCGCCTATCAAAATGATCATAGTCCCTTCAAGCAAATTGCCAAAGACACTTGGCACCATTGCATTCATGGTCCGAACGATGACCCGCGCCTGTCCCTATCACATCCTAAACGCAAGATTGTCCACCAAATTCAATGGTGGAACAAAATTTTTAAAAAGGGGTTGAAAACATAGAGAAAACCTTTGAGTATAATAGGGGTAGACAAAACTCTTAGTTACTTGAGATCAACTTGCAAAAACACTTGCCTCCTTTTCAAAAACCACACCTCACAAACATTTTCAAACAAACTTCCAAAAAAACATTTTGAAACATCTTTTCGAAAAGATACACACTTTTGTAAAACACTCAAACACAAGTCAATTACATTGGTTGCCGAAACAAAGGCGTCTATTTCAAAAAAAATTTCAAAACACACACATACACCACAATTTCAAGCAATCGAAAATCAAGGCAAGTGATCTAAAACCAAGTAACTAAGAGCCCATGGATAACCATGGATGAAAAGGGTGCTAATACCTTCCCTTTTCATAATCTACCCCCCGGACCCACGAAACATCTCAAAAGGTTTTTCCTGTGCTTTTTAACCTTTCCTTTAGGATAAAATAAAAAGTCGGTGGCGACTCTTGCTAAACCGAACAAGTGCGAATACAAACACAAAAACTCAAGTCAGTTCTCCCACCATATCACAGAACTGGCGACTCTGCTGGGGATTCAATTCAAAAGTGGGGTTACCTTAGGGTTTAGATCACCTTTATTTTCAATTGATTGCTTTGTTTGCTTTTACATTTGTGGGCTTTGCATCGGAGTTTCATAGATCCTAACCCAGATCTGGGGAATCCCCTTTTAGGTAGCATAATATGTGAGGGACCTGTCCGGCGTAGACCGACATGGGTGAAGCAGTGGCTACGTTGGTGTGGCACCTTAGTCTGTACCAATATCCCTTGTGTTGCAACGAGGAGAATATGGGTCTTCTAAGGAGTCATTAAGCACCAACCGACCTTAGAACCCTAAATTGACCCAACTTGGCCATAGAACAGTAGCAGTATGCTACACTCATTGAGGCTAAACTCTCGCAATGGTTTCGGCCGCAAGAAAAGATAGCGATGCCGGAGTTATGAATGATTGAGGGTAGTCAGTGATATTGAGATCCTCTAGAACCCGGTTACTTTTGATATGACAGGTCTTAACCAACGAAACTGAAAGAGGGTAGTACCTAAACCTCATGCAAGCCTGAACCTAAGGACTTGTTTGCTTTGTGTGAATATGATTGCCTGTATATACACTTACTTGCTTGTGCATACATGTACATAACATCATAACATCATACCATAGCATTTTTCACTAACCTTTTCAAGGATCTTGAGGGTCTGTTGATGCAGGGGTACGTTGAACCGAACGTCTACCATGGGGAAAGAGGTTTCTCCTCTAAACAAATGTTGATCAAAGATCAAGTGCAACAACTTGAATCAGTGGCTATGACCCACTAGACATGGTGAGCTTGATTCTTGTGGAAAGACATCCACCAGTGCACAGTTCTCCAATCAATGTTCAAGTGCAACAACTTGAATCAGTGGCTGTGACCCACTTGACATGGTGGGCTTGATTCTAGTGGAAAGGCATCCACCGATACCAAATTCTCCAATCCAAGATCGAAGTTCAACCTCTAACATTCTCTTGTGTTTACCCCAAGAGATCCTTGAAAACATTGCATATATATCATACATATCATTGCATAACAGGTTTCTCCCATGCAGGTTTTCTTATCTTCTTACTGTTTATTTCAGTAAGATGGATATGGAACAAACGGTGAAAGATCTCCAAGCTCAAAATGCTCAATTCCAACAAATGTTGCTGGCTATGGGTAAAGGGAAAGAGGATCTGACAGCTCTTCTTCTCAAAGACAAGAAGAAGAATTCCAAGAAGACAGCCAACATCCTGAACTTGAGGAGAAGGCCTAAGACCCAAGACCTTGCAACTCCGTCCAACACAGGGGGTAGTCTTGAAGAAGACCACAATGTGGAGATTGTTGAAGAGGAAGCTGACTACTCCGAAGAACAATATCCTCTCGTTGTTGACAAGTATAAAGAGTTGGAGGATCGCCTCAATGCTATGGAGATCCAACAAATACCTGGCTTGGATCTAGGAGACATGGGTCTAGTTCCTGGATTGGTCATCCCTTCAAAGTTCAAAGTCACTACCTTTGCTCTGTACGACAAAGTTTCTTTCCCTAAGATGCATCTAAAGTCTTATGTCCGCAAGATTCAACCATACACAGCTGATACAGGGCTTTGGATCCATTTCTTCCAAGAAAGTCTGGTAGGGGCTCAGCTCGAGTGGTTCTACCAATTGGAGGGTTCTCGCAGCCACACCTGGAAGGACTTAGCTTTTGCTTTCTATGAGCAGTATCAGTACAATGCTGATCTTGCACCAACTCGTGTGCAGTTGCAGAACATGACCATGGGTTCCGACGAGAGCTTCAAAGGGTATGCTCAAAAATGGAGAGATTTGGCTGGTAGGGTGCAACCTCCTTTAATTGACAGAGAGCTGATTGAAATCTTCATGGGGACTTTGACAGGGCCTTTCTTCAATCACCTAATTGGGAGCTCCTCAGACTGGTTCACCGAGCTGATACTAACCGGCGAAAGGGTCGAAGCGGGCATCAAATGTGGAAAGATCCAAGGAATTACATCCTCGGATACTCAGATAATTCCCTACAACGGAAAGAAAGAGTCCAATGCCGCAAGCAGTCAAAAGGGTCGTCTTGACCAACATGTAGGGGCAGTCTTGATCTCTAACCCTACACCTGCTCAGCAAAGACAGGGGCATCAGCGTAAGGAAGTCGCACCTAGGAGGCAGTTCACCAACATCAACATGCCATTATCTCAAGCACTGCAACACCTGATGAGGAGGGATCTGATTACATTGAGGGCTCCCCTCCGAAATCCGAACACTTCTGCTCCTACTTATCATCCCAATGAAAGGTGTGCATACCACTCTGACAGTCCGGGGCACGACACCGACAACTGCTGGCCTCTGAAGAACAAGATCCAACACATGATTGATGCCAAGGAGGTCGAGTTTGGTCCTCCAGAGGCCCAAGCATGATCACTGCTCCCACGCCAGCTCATTGAGATTGTGTTTGTTTCATTTTGAACTTTCAAAGTTGTAATCTTTTGTTATTCAAACAATTTTCTTCTAATGTCAAACTCTGTTTCATTAATGCATTGCATATGTTTGTCTTGAATTCATCTATTCGTTTTCACTACTCTTATGCTTTTCTTTATGATATTTGACTCTTGATAAAAAGCTGCAAGCCTTTAGAGGGAGGATGACGAAACAATACCATGATCTCATACAGTATGCTTTTGAACAAACCTTGCTGATGATGTACAGACATTTCTTTCAATTCCCAAACACTGGAGTTATAAGGAAGATAATCCCTAGTCAACCCCTTCGAGCCAAAGAAGTAGGAGTTCTCTGTTCTAAACAATCAAAACCTTTGATATAAACCTGGGGCAGGGTAGTATCTCAGTTAATTCAAAAGAAAATGCGCATTGAAGTCGCAAACTCTCAGTTCGTAACACAACGAACGACGTCAAAAAAGAAAAGCATTCCCTTGGAATCAAAAGACAGTGATGGTTCCCTATCATATAGGCAGTCAATATCTCAAAGGAGAAAAGCCCACCAAGCCAAAACCTGTAAAGGAGGCTTAAGAAAGCTAGGGCATCCCGCTGATTGTAATCTCAAAAAAAAAACGGGAACAGTCAGGCAAAAGTTAGGGATAACAAATCAAAATCAAAATAGAGAGGTCATTACAAATCCTCAACAACATGAAAAATGTTGCAAAAAAAAAAGGAGATGATGACTGTCTCCCAAATTCAATTGGTGAACCATCACCCAAAAGGTCGTTCCAAACTCAAAACAGAGTGCGACGCACAATTAACTAAGCTTAGGTGTGAAGAACATCACGAAGAGCGGGTGGGTACAAATATACTTTGAGCCTTTATCCTTTGTTTCTTAAACCGTGAACCAAGCCACGTTACAACCCTTCAAAAGTCCTAATTGAAGCATGGGTTAGTTCGAAAGCATACTGTTTCAAAAGGTATCCTGACTCCTGTAAGGCTTTGCTCTAAATCTTGTGTTGACTTGTCTTATAAAAAGTTTTATGCTAAAAAACGCATTTTGCAAAACTTCGAGACAAACATAAACTTTGCATTGCTTGAATATCACTGTCTGCATTTGACTATTTGTTTGACAACGAAGAAATTCATACAGCGAATGTTCGGAGGAACGAAAACTCTCTCAGTGAACAAAATCACTTCAAAAGGATGACACTTCCAACGAAAAATCTCCTATCAATAAGGGGCATGACACGTCACCTTCCAATTAACCTGGGGCAGTCCAGTCAAAGTTTCAACAGATCTTTCAAAGTTCAGTTAACCTGGGGCAGTCCAGTCAAGATTTCAAGAAATCTCTCAATCTGCAGAGTAATCTGATTCAAGACTCCTTAATCATCACTTGGGGCATTCGAATGTCAAAAGTGTTCAACAATTCCCTCATCACCTCAGAAGATTGGTATACTCCCAATTTCTGACCCACAACGAAATCAAGATCCAGATATAGTTTCAGATGTGACCCAGAGATGGCGACATTCTATAACTCATTCAGATTTTCCTTCATGATATAGTTCCAGATGTGACCCAGATTTGGCGACATTGTATAACTCATTCAGATTTCATTCCAGATATAGTTCAAGATGTGACCCAGATTTGGCGACATTCTATAACTCATTCGGATTTCATTCCATGATATAGTTCCAGATATGACCCAAGTTTTGCGACATTCTATAACTCATTCAGATTTTCCTTCATGATATAGTTCCAGATGTGACCCAGATTTGGCGACATTCTATAACTCAATCAGATTTGCTTCCATATATAGTTCAAGATGTGACCCAGAGATGGCGACATTCTATAACTCATTCAGATTTTCATTCCAGATATAGTTCAAGATGTGACCCAGAGATGGCGACATTCCGCAACTTATTCAAGATTTCATTCTAGATATAGTTCAAGATGTGACCCAGATTCGGAGACATTCTATAACTTATTCCAGACTTCATTCTAGATATAGTTCCAGATGTGACCCAGATTTGGCAACATTCTATAACTTATTCAAGATTCTCTTCCCGATATAGTTCAAGATGTGACCATGAGATGGCGACATTCTATAACTCATTCAGACTTTCCTTCACGATATAGTTCAAGATGTGACCCAGATTTGGCGACATTCTATAACTCATTCAGATTTTCTTCCAGATATAGTTCAAGATGTGACCCAGATTTGGCGACATTCTATAACTCATTCAGATTTCATTCCAGATATAGTTCAAGATGTGACCCAGATTTGGCGACATTCTATAACTCATTCAGACTTTCCTTCACGATATAGTTCAAGATGTGACCCAGAGATGGCGACATTCGGTAACTTATTCCAGATCAACGCCTACGGCAATCAGAAGATTCTTGCAATCCCCAGCCTGAGAACCTTCCGGAATCTAATTCCCCTCAGAATCAAGTTTCCATATCCCCAGCGGAGCTAAACTTCCAACTATCAATCCCCAAGCAGAGTTGAAGACTCTCATTCTCAGTTCCTCACAGAATATTCGAATATTCTCCGGTGAAGATCTCCTCAAGACAGGATTCCCCAGTAGATTGGCATACAACCCAAGCTTCTAATTTCCCCAACAGTGGTCCCAAGACTTCTCATTTTTAACAATCAAAGATTCTGGCCCTCCACAACAGCAGCCAAGGATTTGCTCTCCCCGGTAGTAGTCAAGATTCTTTTATCTTCAGCCATTCAGGATTCGTCTATCCTCAGCAAGACAGCTCATCAGCTTGCATGCGCATTCATCACATTCATATCATAAACATTGATATAACATACATTGCATCATGCATCATGACATTGCATACAACTAACTCTTTACCTTTTCAGGAAAGATCAGTCAACAGACAAAGACCATCACCTTCCGAGGTTCATCCAGAAATAGTTCAGATGTGACCCAGACACGGCGAAATTCTGATACTTATTCCAGATTCACTCAGAGACAGTTCAGATGTGACCCAGACACGGCGAAATTCTGATACTTGTTCCAGATTCATCCAGATGCAGTTTTACACGGACTCATCATCAGGAAACCCTACACCGGTTCCTTCTCGACTTCAAGACTTCTGAAAACAGTTTACAGATTCTTCCCAACACCGGATGTTAATCTATCGCTTGTTCAGTTTTCTTCTCAACTTTTGAAAACAGTTTACGGACGCTTCCTAACAACGAATGCTGCTCTATTGCTTATTCAACTCCAACTCCTGAAAACAGTTTATGGATTCTCCAAACACGGATGTCAATCTATTGCTTGTTCAGACCCCCGGTTCAGAGATGTTCCAAAACACGGATACCTTTCTGATACTCATCCACTCACCAGTGACATACAGTTCAGCAATTTCCATATGGCATCCATAAGCCCATCCTCCTCAACAAACATTTCTAAATGGCATCTTTAAGCCCATTTCCAGATGGCATCTATAAGCCCATCCTCCTATCAGCAGTCACTAGATGGCATCTTTAAGCCCATCACCAAATGGCATCTTTAAGCCCATTTCCTCTACCATCACATCACCGAGTGCAAATTTTTGGGCACTTTAGTGTCCAATCTCCTTTTACCCTCGAGTCGCGAAAGGCAAACTTGCCAATCTAACTCTTCAAGTCCAAGAAGATTGAACAGGGGCAACTGTTGTACCCCAAAATTTGCCCTCGCATTTTTCCATAAGAAATCACAGCTTCAGACGTTTCCTGATTTTTCAAACTGGCTCAAGAATCGGTCAAACAAACTTTTCTCGTCAGTCAGACAGAATTAGGGTTTTCATTGGTTTTCATGGCTCTAGAACAATTCAAACAGTTTGCGTAGGGTTTGGTTAATTTTGGCTCAACTTTGATCAGGCGAACGCTTCTTTGGCATTTGATCAGGAATTAGGGTTTTTATGCGTGGATCCTCGGAAAGATCTAATTCTACAGTGCTTGTCAAGTTATTCTGAGATGTGGATTGAAACATTTGGATTGAATTCGCAGTATTTGACTTAATCAGTGAAAAGATGCATTTGGATTGAATTTGCAGTGTTTGGAAAAAATCAGTAAAAAGAAAAATATGTCTGGGCAGTTGTTGTGATTGACTGTGCATTAATTTGGATTTGTGAAGCGCCAGGCTTATTAGTTGATCGATGCTATAACTACAATGTTTATTTAATTGTTTATTATTCTGAGTTTAAATAATTGGAATTTATTTTCAATTATTATAATTTAAAGAATTATAAATAATAAAATGAACAATTGAAAAGAAGAAAAGAATTAATTGGATAAAAGGAATTTTTATCTTTAAATATTTGTTACAATTGTTATTTAAATACAAGTATTCGTTTACAAAGTATTTACAATAATAATATTACATTTATTTAAATTTAAATAAAACTATCCTAATATTTTTCTAAGTCTTCAATTCTTCATCCTCCATCTGTTGCTTTTCCTCTCCATTTAATTTTTATCTGGGAAAGAAAAGAAGAAAAGTCAGAAGCAGATAAATATTTAAAGAGACAGACAGATAAAAAAGGGTTCATCATTAAAAGCAAATGGTCGGGATCAGTTCGCCCTCTTTGCAAATCACGGGATTTCTCTCGGTTCACAAAGATGGATGAAAATGTTTGCAAATTAAAAATGAATGCACAAAGTTAAAAATTGCACATTTCAAATTGGTCAACCAACTGCATAGTTCAAAGCAAGACATCATGTGCAAATACAAAGTCCAAGTTACAAACTGAATGGCCTAAGGCAAGTCACGATTTCAAAACTAAGTCCAAAGTCAACTAGAACTGCCCAAAGCCAAAGATATCTAAAGACTGTCCAAAAAAGATATCAGAATATCAAAGTATCAAAAGACTATTCAGATGCAAGTACAAGATGCAGCACAAGGTATGGAAAAGAGATATGCAAATGTGCAGAGAAAAAGTAGATTGCAAGCAAAGTTTCAAAGCATCATTTCCCAGCCATTTTCTTTTTCAGAAAAAGTACACATAACATTATTTTAATGTTTTGATTTGTACTAGAGAGAGAGAAGAGAGACAGAAATAGGGCTTACAGGCTTTAGGCAGGAAGAAAGAGAAAAAAAATATATAAAACAATCTGTCAATAAAACAGTAAGAGAGAGGCAGAAGTGATACACACAAAAACAGAACTGAGAAACATATCCTAACCACAAAACTATCCAAGCTGAAGGATGAGCAAAAGGCCATATCCAAACTAAAAACGAGTTCACAAATAACCTGCTGAAGCCACAAGCCTCAATCAAAAAAACCAGCTGCAACAAAAGCCTTAAACCCTCGTTAACCTGCTAAGCCTAACCTGAAGCAAACCACCAAAGCCTCACCAAGGCCAAAACCTGCATTGTCAAGCTCAAAGACCCTGCATCTAAAAAACAACCAGTTCACAAAAAACACCAAGCCTTGGTTCAAAACTTGTCAACCCCTGTCAAAAACATAAAACTACATTCCAGGCCACAAACCTGAAGCCTTTGCCAAGAAACACGAGGCCATAACCTGCATCAGTCATTAAACCCAAACCAGCATAAACCTAAAACCTGTACCAGTCATCCAACCTATTAGCCTAGAGGCCACAAGCTTTCAAAACAAGCTTACAGCCTATCCAAGCCAAGACCAATATCCAAGCATACAGAATCGACACAAGCCCTCAGACAAACATCATCATTGGGTTATCATACAGGTATGAAGTATCACGCTAAAGCATACTGAAGCATACAACAAACCAACGAGAGGGAAAGAAAAAAAGCAACTCAAGGCAACCAGAAGAAGGAGATAAAGAAGCACAGAAGCAGGCATACGAGGAGAACGGAGAAGAAGAGAAAAATATATCATATAAGGGTTTTCAAATATCATCATCAAACCAACTCTCAAAAGGGCCAAAGAATACACAAACCAGGAATCCAAGCAAGCTAGCACCTAGCATCATCACCTCGCCGTCCGGCCCTCCACGCGCCTCCGGTCCACCTCGTCTCCACCTCCAAGGCTAAAGGTATAAACCCATCCCCTTTATCCTTTCACAGAAACAACAACATTTAATCCAAATCAGTAAGCGAAAAAATAAAACATATGAGATATAAACTGAAACCCTAACGCGAACGATTAAGAATTCGCTACCTTGTACAACACCGCTGGAGCAACCGCTAGAGGGAGAAGAGGTGGAAGCTGCGCTGGTTGGCCCTAGGCGGAAGAGGGCTCAGTAGCTAAGGCGAGGACGAAGCGAAAAGGATGAACGAATGGCGCTGTATTTCTCAAACCCTAAGCCTTTCACCCATCTGAACACAAAATCAATTAACCCTAAATATTTGTCTCAAAAATCAGTGGGCCTCGCCCCATTCACTCAGCTTAAGCCCAAAGCATATTCCACGTAAACCCCCTCCCTTGGCTTCTGTTTGATCATTTTTGGGCCAAGAGGATCCACCCTTGAGCCCATTTCTTTTTATACATAACTTAACCTTTTCTTTTTTTTGATAAAAAATATATTACTAACTCTTTTATTAAATACTAAATTACATTAATATATAAAACTTAAATCCCTTTTTTGTGTAGTTTATTAAAACATTGATTTTTGTACATAAAAAAATACTAATATAAAATACATAAGAATTAGAATTATTTAAAACACTTTTTTTCTTTTATTTTGTTAAACTCATTTTGATTTATACATAAATTTTCTTTAAGTTAATACATTTTTCTTTTCTTAAAAATAATTTGTACATAAATAAATCGATACATAATTTTTTCTCAAATTAAAAAAAACATTTTCCTTTCTTTTACTTAAATTTTCTTACTTTGCACATATTAAACAAAAAAATATAAAAATACAAATTTAAATCAAATATGGATAATAATACTTGACAAATAAACAATATTTAGTTTTCTTATTAAATTCACATCTCGCACTTGTAAATAAATTACACTTACACATACACAATGCATTTTACATTTGATACATTATACATTTGATATTCTTACACTTTGCTATACATTACATTGATTACATTTGATCGCAATTCGATTTGGTTGTAATTGCTTAAGTCTCATCCCCATTTGTGAATTTGTACCCCCACTCCCGGATACTATTTGTAATAGCGTAGACTTTAAATTCTCGCAATTTATCGCTTTCGAATTATACCATGGTTAGACCTAGGGTTTGTATGTATATAAAATCAAACGCTAGATAACCTAATACAAGACAAATACATGAGATCAATACACAATCACACTTGCACCCTCTAGGGTAATACATCATGTTGCCTTCCAAAATGGGCCATGCTTGCACGTCGAGTTTCTTTAGCAAAAACAATTCAAAATGATCATAAGTCCCTCGATGACGCTTTCGAAAGTCGCCTATCAAAATGATCATAGTCCCTTCAAGCAAATTGCCAAAGACACTTGGCACCATTGCATTCATGGTCTGAACGATGACCCGCGCCTGTCCCTATCACATCCTAAACGCAAGATTGTCCACCAAATTCAATGGTGGAACAAAATTTTTAAAAAGGGGTTGAAAACATAGAGAAAACCATTGAGTATAATAGGGGTAGACAAAACTCTTAGTTACTTGAGATCAACTTGCAAAAACACTTGCCTCCTTTTCAAAAACCACACCTCACAAACATTTTCAAACAAACTTCCAAAAAAACATTTTGAAACATCTTTTCGAAAAGATACACACTTTTGTAAAACACTCAAACACGAGTCAATTACATTGGTTGCCGAAACAAAGGCGTCTATTTCAAAAACATTTTCAAAACACACACATACACCACAATTTCAAGCAATCGAAAATCAAGGCAAGTGATCTAAAACCAAGTAACTAAGAGCCCATGGATAACCATGGATGAAAAGGGTGCTAATACCTTCCCTTTTCATAATCTACCCCCCTGACCCACGAAACATCTCAAAAGGTTTTTCCTGTGCTTTTTAACCTTTCCTTTAGGATAAAATAAAAAGTCGGTGGCGACTCTTGCTAAACCGAACAAGTGCGAATACAAACGCAAAAACTCAAGTCAGTTCTCCCACCGTATCACAGGATCCATTTTAGAGATCAATAAAGTAGTATGGGTAAATATATATTGTCTTAGTCAGCAAGCAGCCCATGCCAAAGTGCATCAAGTTTTCTTGAGAAGTGAATATCTTGTTTCACAGTCGGTAAATTTTTTGCTAAGGTATTATATTGCATGCTCTTTTCGACCAGACTCGTCATGCTGCCCCAGTACACACCCCATTGACTTCTCTAACACTATTAAGTACATGATTAAAAGTCTTCCTTCAATTGGTGGAATCAGATTCGGAGGTTCGTGTAAGTACTCCTTTATTTTATTAAAGGCTATTTGACAGTCTTCATTCCAATTTACTACTTGATCTTTCTTCAGCAGCTTGAAAATTGGCTCACATGTAGTAGTCAAATGAGAAATGAATCAGGCAATGTAGTTCAGACGTCCTAAGAAACCTCTGACCTCTTTCTCAATACAGGAAGCCGACATTTCCTGAATAGCTTTAACTTTTGTGGGATCAACTTCAATACCTTTACCACTGACTACGAAACCCGGGAGTTTATCGGATCTCACCCTATAAATGCATTTGTTCGGATTTAGCCTTAGTTTGTACTTCTTAAGCCTTTCAAATAACTTATGTAGATGATCAAGATGTTCTTCTTCAGTCTGTGACCTTGCTATCTTGTCGTTGACGTATACTTCTATCTCATGATGAATCATGTTGTGAAATAAGGCTAGCATGGCACGATGATAAGTTGCCCCGATGTTCTTCAACCTAAAAGGCATGACTTCATAGTAGAAAGTGCCCCACTTGTGATGAAGGTTGTTTTCTCTATGACTTCAGGCGCCATCTTGATTTGATTATAACCCTAGAAACCATCCATGAAGGAAAATAGCTTGTGCTGAGCGGTGTTGTCGACCACATACGTAATCTACACATATACATACCTTTCCATCCTTCTTTGGTACCGGAACAACATTAGAAACCCATTATGGATATGAAGTTACTACTAATAACCCTGCATTGAATTTTTTCATAACCTCGACTTTGATCTTTTCTGACATTTCAGGACGCATGCGACGAACCTTTTGCTTAATCATAAAATAACCCTTTTCATTGGCAGACGGTGAACCACATACGAAGTATTGATTCCTGGCATGTCTTCGTATGACCAAGCGAATATCTCAACATAGTCGTGCAACATCTGAATCAATTTGTTCATGACACTGCTCCCTAAGTTGGCGCCTATGTTGACCTCTTTTCTGTCTGTCTCAAAACCCAAGTTTAGAACTCCGACTGGATCTTCATGTTATTGGACAACCTTTTCTTCCTGTATTAAGATTTTGGCAAGTTCTCTGGGTATTTCAAAATCTTCCCCGCCTTCTTCCTCGGCTTGGTAGATCGGATTTTCAAAGTCATAATCGGAAATAGCAGGATCGTTATCAACAAGATCTAAAGTGGATGGGGATCTGAAATGTAGTGTATGGGTGTGTGTAAGAACACAAACCTATTCGAAAGTGAAATATAGTAAAATAAAGATAGACATCGCAAAGTTTGAATGCAAAACATCCAATGCTTTCATTAAATCAAAATATGACATGTGAAATGACAACCCTTAACAAATGAACCATTGTGCACCAGGAAAGACACAAGGTTTAAGTTCATTGTTTTAAAAGAAATTACATAACCAAACTTCTTAAAGCAATAAAATAGAAATAGTTATTAATCCTGACTAAAGGAGTTGGAGATAATGTATTCCGCCTTCCAATTTTTGAGCCCGTTGCCAATGGTTGGAAAGATCCAACTGTCGAAGTCACAATCACTATCAGCATCTTCTATAGCGTTGACTCTATTATTGCTGATACGGAATGGAGGTCTTCTAGCTCGAGCGTGACGAACATCCCTATGTCCATCTACAGTGAAGCCCAAACCAAACTTTTTATATTTGTAAGAGATATTAGGATGCTAACCCCAATTAGTGCAACCACCTTCTTCTATAGTTGCTTTGGCATCTTTTAAGAAATCCATCTTGTGCGGAACCTTGGTAGTCTTTGGAATGGCAGAAACATCTTCAAAAGAAGCAGGGGAATTCATTTCAAAGGCCTGACATGGAGTCTCGATAAATTCTCCTTCCATATCCACATATCAAAATGAATTCAAGTGGCTGACTATGTACTCCTCTTCTCTGCAGACAGTAACAATCTCCCCTTTCATAGGATATTTTAATTTCTGGTGTAAGGTGGACGGGACGGAACCTGCCCCATGGATCCAGGGGCTTCCCAGTAGACAATAATAAGCTGGTCGGATGTCCATTACATAGAAGGTGGATTCAAAGATCTATGAACCCACTTTGATCAGGAGGTCCACTTCTCCATGTACCATTCTTTTTTATCCGTCAAAGGCTCTAACTATGATGTCTCTAGGTTTCCACATAACCCCTTCACAATGCAGTCTGTTAAGAGAGCCCTTTGGCAGAACATTGAGAGAAAAGCCAATGTCAAATAACACATGAGCCAATGTAGTTCCCCTGCATTTAATAGAGACATTCAGGGCCCTATTATGATTTCTCCCCTCTGGAGTCAAGTCAGCATCAGAGAAGCCTAATCCATTATCAGTTGTTAAACTAACTACATAACTTCCAAATTGATCAGTCGAAATTTCTTGTTGCACATGAGCAGTCTTCAAGAATTTTACTAAAGCATGTTGTAATACGGTGGGAGAACTGACTTGGTTGTTTTTCATTTTATCGCAATTATTGTGGATAGAAAGAGTCGCCACTGATTTTTATTTTATCCAATAAAGGAAAGGGTGAAAAGAAGAGGAAAGACATTTTGATAATTTTCTTGAGCTCGGGGGTAGGTTATGAATAGGAAAGGTGTTAGCACCCTTTTCATCAGTAGTTTTCTACGGACTCTTAGTTGCTAGCTCACTTTGAAATGTTTTGTTTGAAATGTGTGTGTGATTTGTTTTTAAGTATTTTTGAAAAGTGCCTTCGTTTAGGTGAACTTTGTAATGATTCTTGTCTCTATAAGAATGCATACAAAGTGTTGACTTTTGAAAATATTTCATGGAAAAGTGTTAGTGTGTTTGAAATGATGTTGTTTTGAAAATGGTTGTGAGCAAGCAACTACGAGTGTTCTACCTACTCAAAAAAGTATTAGTTCTTTTCGTCCTCCTTTAAATATTGTTATCGTACCATTGATTGATAAGAAGCTCTATCATTGGATGTGAAGGGACGGATGTGGGTCATCATATACTCATAAAAGGCAACATTATAGGATATCTTATCAATTTTTCGTAAGGGTCTAAGATCGTTTACCGAAGGCAACATTGAAGGGTCATCGAGGGACTACAATCTTGTATTTGAGGGTCTTTGCTAAAGCATCCCACGTTAGAGGGACATGACTATTTATTTAAGGCAACAAAGTGGAGTTAACCCTAGAGGTGCGAGTGTGCAAAGTGCTTTGTTTTCATGCATATTTGTCTTGAGTTAGGGTTGTCTACTTGTTGATTTTAAATCTTTCCATACACACCCTAGTTACTAGCATTTTATATAAAAGCGGTAAATTGCGTAAAATAAATGTCCTACGCTATTACATCATTTGAGGATGAGGTATACAAATTTACAAATGGGGGGTGGGAAGCAATAAAAATCCTAATTATTACAACCATATTGAATAGAAATGAAAGAAAATATATAGAAAGGAAAAGAAAACACATTTTTAACCATTATGTGTCGACACATGCATCTTTGCATCCACACATAATCTTTCTTGTTCCTATAAAACCAAAATCAACTCAGTATGAGTCGATACATAAGGGTATGTATCGACTCATTTCTTGTTTGTGTCGACACATTAGTGTTTTGTGTTGACTCATACACCATTGGTCTTTCTGTTTTTGGGTCTAGAAAGCAGTATGTATCGACTCATAATGTCTTGTGTCGACTCATTCCTGGTTCTGTAACTAAAATGTGTCGAATCATGTTAGTATGTGTCGACTCATGCTGTAATTTTTTGCCTTGAACATTGTTCTATTGTGTGTATAGGTTAGTTCTCAACACAGTATTGACAAGAATGAAAAGCAAGTAAATGGTTAGCTTCAAAATGCAATAGTTACTACATTTATCTTCAACAATGAATTACTAATGATGTTTGAAATGAAAATTTCAAGGTCAAGAAAACTTACCTTGAAGCTGAAATTTGTAATTTGAGTTTGAACTGTTGTGTTGGCTGTTTTTGAGCTTAGGAAATGGAAATAACGATGTTACAGAAGTTGTTCTTTTGTTTAATGAACAACTTCTATATGAGGTATATAAAGTATGTAAATGTTTTATTTGGACAGAACTTGCAAGGTGTGGGAGGTTCAAAGATTTGGAATTCAAAACTCAAGAGTGAAGAATTTGTGGACAGTTATGGCTTTTTAAGAGTATGAGATCTTGAGGGTCTGTCTACATAACAAAACTTCTGGCCCCTTATCTTATAAATGGCCTCTATTTATATATAAGGTTTGAGACTTGAAACAAATCATATTTTGAAATCACATGTTATGGCTATCTTGCTTGTTTTTGAAGCAAGCGTGAAGAACATGTTTCCAATGTTTGTACCCAGCTATCTAAAGTGGTTGATCACTTTAAACATGTTTTTTATGACTTGTAGAAGTTGAGTGTGATCAGAACAACAAGTTAGAGGCTCGAGAAATTGACTTTGTTATTAAAGTGAACTTTTCAAGAATGGATATGTTACTTTTTTTCAAAAGTGGAATGATCAATTGGACAAAGGCTCAAACACTTGGATCATAATTTAGTCAGTTATGTAAGCATTTAATTAAGGAGTGATATACAAGTTTGAGGCCTGCAAAGTGAAGATTATGCAGCATGGCTATGGATTTTGTTCTTGTTCATCACAAAATCTACCTTGTAATTCAAGAATGACGCCCTAACTTCATGGCTTTGATTCTCTTAGCTCAAGTATGATCTCAATGAATTCTTTGACATTTTTTAAATATTGTAACATCCTCTACAACCTTCATGTTTTATTTTTTTGAATAATCCAATTGGAACTTGATGAAAATTGGCCACGAAGTTGGGATAAAAACCTGACCAAACCTGCTGAAAATTTCTCTAAGTGTTTATACAAAAATACCATGACTTCATGAATTTTTAACTCAAAATCCAAGCACTTCTAGGACTTGATCAGCAAATGAAATTTGTAGATATCATCAAGATCTACAATTTTCATGTTGAAAGTTTTTTTGAATCATCTTGCATCTTGGTGAAAGAATGACATGAAGTAATGAAATTATCATGTATAAAAAACACTTAGAGAAATTTCTAACTCTTGAAAAGTTTGACTTTTTACATTGACTTTTGACTTTCTTGACTTTTTGATGATCAATCTTGATATTATTGAATTTCTTAATGAACTTTGATCTTTGAAACTTAATGTTGATCAAAAATTCAAAGTTTGACTTTTCAGTGTACAATTGACTTTTTCATCAGTTGACCAAATTTCATCTATCAATCCAATGATCTTGAGAAATGTTTGGAGCCATGAAATTAGGTCAAAATGTTGTATTTGAATCCTTGAGATTGTACTTTAAGCCATTATATCATGTATTAGGTCAAAAAAGTCAATGATCAGTCGTTCTTAGTCAAAACCCTAATTTGTGGTCTCAGTGTTTCGAAGATGATTTTGTTTGATCAATTCCTTCAAAATCCTTGAGCATTAGAGGTCCTTTGTGAAATGTATTGATAAATAGAGGGAAAATTTTTGGGTACAACACCTGCACATGGGCTTCAGAGCACAGTAGTAAAGATTGCATAGAGATTTTAGACGGGGTGCCCCAGTTGTTCAACAATTTTATAGTCGCTCTTGCGGATGATTTTTAAAACCTCTTCCAACTCTTGTCTAAAGGTGTCCTTAATTGTAACTTCTTTTGTCACCTTTAGCAGGACAGGCTCTTTCATTGGCTTTTTACCTCGAGCTTCGGCCGTTGTCTTGGTAACTATGACTTGAACAGGTGGAGAGATTTTCAGGGAGAAAATCCTTTCGCTTCTAGTAATTTTGTTGGTCCCTGCAATATTGTTAATATTGGGATCAACCTCTTCATCATCTTCTTCAGACAAATCTTGTTTAATGTCGTGGTAATAGACATCATACCCATAATTCCATGGAATATCCTTCTCGGATGAATATGGGATAGGCCCAGGTGTTGTAATGATCAAGGTAGAAGATTTTGGATTGGCAATAATCCTTACAGAACCCTTGGAAGTGATCCTAAAAGGAGTACCAGATATGACATGCAAATCTCGGCATAAATTCTCAGCATACATAACTTTCACAATCAAAATTACATGTTCATCCATCAGATGTTGAATGCCTTCCTTCAGTAACCCACAACCATTGGGTTGAGCTGCACAACAATAACATTTTCTCAACACAACCCAAAAATAAACCGGCTTGTAGCATATTTTCCTTGACTATTTAGAAAGGAGTAACCACATCACTTACGGAAGTAACATACAGAACATCTTCAATAGCACTTATTCCTTTGTCATGCTTAGGCATAGGTGCAGTAATCACATTCGGAGTCTCTAGAGGGTCAAACTCAATTTCATTATTATCAATCATGTCTTGAATTTTGTTTTCAGGGCCCAGCGATTGTTTTTGTCATTCCCAGAACTGTTCGAATGATAGGCGCACCTCATATTTTGATTGTACTTTAGAGAGGACGTGTTGGGATTTTGAGTGGGCTCCTGCAATGTTATGAGTTCAGCCATTAACAAATGTTTCAATTCTTGAGCCAGTGACATATTAATCCTGGTAAACTGCCTTCTCGAAGCGTCTGACCTATGTTGGTTGCCCTGTTGTTGTTGTTGAACAGGCACCAAATTAAAGATCAATACCGCTCCCACATACTGATAGCGGTCATTTTTACTATGACCTTTCCGACCATAGACAACATTGGCTTCTTTTTTACCAACAAAGGGATTCTTCACAGCATTAGAAGATATAACCATTGAAATCTCCCCACTTTTAATTCCACTTTCCACTCTTTCTCCAGTCAGAATCAACTTTGTAAAACTAGATGACGAGCTTCCAATCAACAAATTAAAGAATAGGCTTGTTAGAGTGCCCATGAACATATCTACCGTTTCCCTATCAGTCAAAGAAGGTTTCACCCTTTAAGCTAAATCCCTCCATTTTTGTGCATACTCCCTAGACCCTTCATTTGAGCCCATGGACATGTTTTGCAATTGTACATGAGTCGGCGCCAAGTCAGCATTATATTAATAATGCTTGTAAAAAGAAGCAACCAAGTCTTCCCATGTGTGAATGTTGGTTCCCTCCAGCTGATAGAACCATTCTAGTTGAGTGCCATCCAAACTTTCTTGAAAGAAATGCACCCATAATTTCCTATCTGCAGTATAAGGTTAGATTTTTCGAACATACGACCTCAGATAAGGTTTGTGACAAGAGACCCCATTATATTTAGCAAAGATATGGACCTTGAATTTGTTAGGGATGACCACCCCCAATATCAGACCTAGCTCTCCAAAATCTAATCCAGACACTTTCTAGATTTCCACAGCTTTGAGTCGGTCTTCCAACTGCTTGAATTTTTCATCTGTAGGAGGATATTGTTCATCGGTGTAGTCTTCATCCTCAGAAACCTGATTATTTCTATCTTCACCCCTGACACTTCTGTCGTCCTCCTCTTGGTTGTCGTCTTCCTCAGAGGAAACATCATCCACTCGAACTGGTTGAGCAGGACCTTTGAATCTTCTCCCCATGTTGAGGATAATAACCCGCTTCTTAGTCTTCTTTTTCATGGTGAGAAGCGTTATCATCTCTTGTTGCCCTTTGGACAGATTTAGAAGAGTCCCTTGAAATTGTGCATGATGAGTTTGCAGATCCTTGACAGTTTGTTCGAGGCCATCTTATACTTAAATAAACAGTAAATAGATGAGGAAACCTGTATTATAAAACTTATTTATGAAATGATGCATGATATGTGAATGCAATGTTTTTAAGGACCTTATGAGATTTAAATTTTCTAACTGAGAGGAAACAAAAACAAAGATTTTTATTAGTAAGTTCAAGATTAAAATTGCCTCTTAGGCTTACAAAGAGAAGCAAGAGGGTCTCAAAGAGATAACAATATGAACTTCTAAAACCTAAGACTCAAATCTCCCGCAGACGCTTCCTATTCGTGTCAATGTATGCATTAAGGCTTTTCTCCTCGTGAAGTTTCATTGTGAGCTCCAACACTTTCTTTTCACTTGCATAGAATTTACCTTCAAAGGTGTCCCATTCTTCCTTGAGTTGAATCTATGACTTCAGCAATTCTTTAAGGTCCGCAGGCATATCTGGATGAAGAATGGTATAAGGAATGTTTCCTTCGACAATAGGCTCTAAGATCACCAGTAGAAACAACTGGATATGGCATCATGACGTTTTGAGCATGAGATCTAACCCATTTGAGGTAGGGATCCAAAGGGATGGAATTATTTTGTCCTAAAGTCTTGCTATCAATCTTGTTTACCATTCCCCAAGCACGTATATACCTTTGACAATAACCTTGAAAATCATTCTCGTAATCGAATACAATACCCTGGATCAGCATGCCATGAAGACCATCTCTTCGAGCATAACCAAATTGATGTAAAAAGCTAGAGAAGCATTATGGGTAATACCTCACCTAATGCCAAGGAGTGGAACATTAGGGAATTCCCCACAGTGGTTAATGATAGTAACATCCTCCAGATATCGGGAACACCAATAGATATCTGAATGAGAGTGCGACATCATCCTTTGAGACCACCTTAAACCTTGATCAATCTTCATTACTGATCGGGGTAGGTGTGAAATAAACCACCTAGATAGCAAAGGTATGCAACACATAAGAGTCCCTCGCTTCCTCATAGTACGAGTGTGAAGAGAATGAAAATGTCTCCGAGCAAGGTAGGCACAGGGTTACGTGTGAGAAATATTTTGATGGCATTCACATCTATGAGTTGGCCTGGGTTAGGGAATAACACCAAACCATAGATCAACAAATCCAAGATTTCTTAGAAAGCTTGAAAACTCATAGAATCCAAAAATAGCCGAGCCTTCTCTAACAGAAATTTAGAAAGAAAACCCTTGACTCCACTCCTTGTTTCCCAATTAAATACAATGTCGGGCCGCTTCAAATGTAAGGCTGCTGTAGTTTCTTCAAGTTGTGGATCTTTTTCTAAACCAGTGAAAGGTGTCCAATCAAGAACAGGTATTCCTAGTAGCTTAGAGAATTCTTCCATTGTGGGTACCAGTTGATAATCCGGAAAGGTGAAACAGTGATGTGCGAGATCAAAGAACTGTAATAAAACACTCATCATGTCTTTTTCAAAACCCGAGGTAACCAAACCGGGTAGATGACCATGCCTCTTGGTGAATTGAGAGCTTTCAGGAACTTTTGAGACTAACTCCTTAAGTTGAGAAGGTATCTTCACAAAATTGATTTGGATAGTATTTCTGCGAGCGGAGACCATAACCTACAAAATAGAACAAAGATAAATCCCTAGGTCCTTGAAATGGTTAGTGAAAATGATATGTATAATAATGTCATGATGTTATGATGTTATGTTCGAACAATTAATTAAACACAAACAAGACACACAAGGCCTTAGGTTCAGGCTTCCATGGAGTTTATAGGTAAGTACTCTCTTGAAGTTTTAGTTGGCTCAACCCGTCCTAAAATAAGTAATCGGGTTATAGGAACCTCATATCGCTGATTTTTCTCTCAGGAATTGTTTCAGCTCAAGCTTCTGATTTGCGACCGAAATATCCCGAGAGTCCAATCTCAATGAGTGTAGTATCGAGTATCAACCAACTTCAGTCTGCACCAAAGCCGGCTATCTCACTACTTTCTAATGGCTAAGTTATGTCAACTAAGGTTCTACGGTCAGTTAGTGTTTATGACACTACGCAGCATCCCATCATTCTCCTTGACTGACTCAAGGGACACCAACACAAACCAATGTGCCGCACTGACGTAGCCATCGTTTTAACCATATCAGTCTACGCCATTCAGTTTTCACGATCTATTTCTACTTACCTAAAATTCCCTCAGATCCGGGTCTAGGATCTATACAAGACATAAATCCAAGCATATCCCGAAATATAAAGCATACAAAGCAAACAAGTAAAGCAATAAAGATGAACTAGCTATAAAGGTAACCCCACTTTTAGTTATCTCCCCAACAAATTTGTTAGTTCTATAATACAGTAGGAGAAATGACTTTTGAGTTTTGCATTTTATCGCAAATGTTGTGGATAGTAAGAGTCGCCATCGACTTTTATTTTATCCAATAAAGGAAAGGGTGGAAAGAACAGGAAAGACCTTTGAGAATTTTGAGTTCGGGGGGTAGGTTATGAAAGGAAAGGTGTTAGAACCCTTTTCATCCGTAGTTATCTACGGGCTCTTAATCTCTAGCTCACTTTTTGAAATGCTTTATGTTTGTTAATGTTTTCAAATATTTTGAAAAAAATGCCTAAGTGCGGCAATTTTGTAATGATTCTCGTATCGTTGAGAATGTATACAAAATGTTTGTTTTGAAAATATTTGTGAAAGAAAATGTTTGTTTTGGAAAGTGTGAGGTGTGAA
Source organism: Vicia faba (assembly GCA_948472305.1). NCBI lineage: Eukaryota > Viridiplantae > Streptophyta > Magnoliopsida > Fabales > Fabaceae > Vicia > Vicia faba. Next base: position 434,749,018 of record OX451739.1, on the reverse strand, counting down.
AATTGTTTTTGTGAGGAAGCGATTACGAACAATCTACCTACTCAAAAGGTCTTTATTCTTTTCCTCCTCATTTAGATAGTGTTATCCTACCATTATTTAGTAGGAAGCCTTATCATTGGATGTGAGGGACATGCATGGGTCATTGTACAGTCATAGAAGGAAACTTGCGGGACACTTTAACAATTTTTGTAAGGGACTAAGATTGTTTACCAAAGGAAGCATCGAAGGATCATCAAGGGACTATGATCTTCTTTAATCAAGGGTCTTTGCTAAAGCATCCCACGTTTGAGGGACATGACTGTTTAACTCCGGAGCAACAAGTGAGGGTCACCCTAGAGGTGCACGTGTGAATAGTGATTGGTTTCAGATATTTTTGTCTTGAAATTAGGGTTTTCCTATAGATTGATTTTAATCTTGCCATACAGACCCTGATTACTAACATTAATAATGAAAGCAATAAATTACAGAAATTAAATGTCATATGCTATTACAACGCTTCGGGAATGGGGGTACAAATTTATGAATGAGGATGAAAAAGTAAACTAAACCCTAATTAAAGTTATTACAGATCATTGAGCAGTTACAATATGCAAAAAAAAGTAAAATAAAGAAAAGAGAAAGAAAACTGTTTTTGTGAATTTTTTTATAGAAAAAAGCTTGATTTGGTTAACCTAATTATTTGACTAATTTTCATTAAAAAGAAATTTAGTAAAAACATAAAGAAACTAAATTAAATTTAATAATAAATGGAAAAAGTCAATTAATTTAATTAATTAAAAAGAAAGCTAATTTAGTTAAACTTTATTAAAAAGGAGTTTAAATTCATTTTAATTTTTTCTGGAGAAAAAAAGAAAGTAATTGTTAGAAAATAATTTTGATATTTTATTTAGAAATTTTTTTGGAAGTGATTAATAAAAATAAAAATCTAATTCTTAGTTAATTTACAAACAAATCATTTTAAAAAAATAAGGTGATTAAATTAAATTAATTTTAATTATCAAAAATTAAATTAATTATTTAAAAACCTAAATCTAAATTTTTTATGATTTTATGATTTTTGTTGACTAAGTAAAAAAATGAAATAGAAAAAAAATAATTAAATTAAAACAAACAAAAGAAAAGAAAACTAATGGGCCTGTGTTGTAAGAAAAATGGGGGGTATGGAATCAAAAATTGCCAAGCCCAAACACCTTAAGCACAGGCGCCTGTGTGATTCATTGTGGATAGCTTATTGGGTGCACCGTGGGAGAAATTCCCAATAGCATCATATATGGATTGGTTGAGATCAAGTGGTTGAGGGTTGAAGATGTATGGTATGCGCGTTGGACTTGTTCACACTGAATCTGAAAGAACAAATATGTGAAAAATAAAAGGGTACCATTGGGGCTCAAACTCATGTCCCTCTATTATACGCGCGCTTGTTTTACCATTGGGTGGCTGTTTCATCCATTTATGTAATGATCCACAGTCAATATATTATAAACTCATATTTTGAAATTTGATTTCGTGCCACCTTTCTTCTTCTTCTTCTTCCCCGTAACAACAATAACAACAAAATCCATTGTCAAGCATGTAGAAACTTCATTTCTCCACCATTTTTAAAAATATAAACACCAAACTTGCTTGAAATTTAACCACGAATCCAACCATGCCACTTATTTTTACTAACACTCCAAGATTATCAAGAATTTCTATTGGTACCAAAAATGAACCCTAACTGGTCAGAAGCAAAAATCTCAACACATAGAAACATAAATGAAAACTAAGGAATGGTTAGTTGAAATTGAAAGTAATTGATGTGTGTATATGGATATCACAGTTTGAGTTTTTTTACCTCTTTGGAGAAAAGTTCAAAGCTTCTTCTAGCTGTTCCAGATGCAATATGATGATCTTTTGAACTTACTGGGACGTAACTGAAAATATTCCAATCCTTATTTTGAGTTGAAACTTGTTGAAATGATCCAACCAAGTCAATATGCAGGCGACTGTTTTTTGAGTGAGAGGGTGAGAATGGCACGGTATCAATTTGGATTTTATGGTTTGGATAACTTCTAAATGAGTTTTAGAAACTTTGTAAATGATAACAATGGAAAACGCACGAGTAGAATAAGGAATGGGAGTTTGAGGCTTCAAATGTGCAATAATGGTGGTTTCTTAGTGATTCCGAGTTTGAGAGAACTTGAGAGTATTTTAGAGTTGTTCATTTCTATCATATGTAGTGTGTTATGCTCTCTATTTATAGGAAAAGATTCTGAGGATTAGAGGACTTGGTTTACAAGTTATCAAGTTTTGGCTTGGTTGAGATGCAACTTGTGATTTCTTGAGAAATCAAAGTTCCAATGCATAGTACCATGGATCATAGGGTGGTTAAGAGCTTTAGACATGTTTCTTCTTGCTTTAGTGCTTGTGTGTGATCAGAGTAAGCAATTTATGGTCTCAAGGAGTTGACAATTTCATAAAGCATGCTTTTCCAAAATGGAAGTGTTAACTTTGTGCCGTTAATGGAAAATTATTTTGGATACAGCTTGAATCAAGTGGACCATTGCTCAAAATCTTATGTAATCTTATGATTGGAGATATATTTGCAAGTTTAGAGGCCTTAAAAGTGAGATTACAAGGCATGGATATGAGATTTGATGATATGTTCATAAACAAAATGACCTATAATTCAAGAATGAAAGGTCAACTTCGTATATTCGAATCTCTCAGCTCAAGTATGATATTTTCATGCTCTTGGACATTTTGGAAAGATTTAAATATGATCTTAAACTTTCATGTTTACCATTTTGGATAAATCAATAGGGAAATTGGTGAAAATTGGCCAAAAAGTTGAGATGAAAAACTGATCAAAACTTGTTGAAATTTTTTCTAAGTGTTAGATAAAAATATCACAACTTCATGGGCCTATATCTCTTAACCCAAGAACTTTTTGAGGATCATCCCACATTAACAAATTTGTAGAATTCATTAATCTCTACAACTTTCATGTTGAAAGTTTTCCTTGAATCAACTTGTATCTTAAGGAAACTTGCTTGTGAAGTTAGGGTTTTCTAAGCACAAAATACTTAATTTTTTCTAAGTACTTGAAAATCTTCCAACTTTGACTTTTGTTGACTTTCTTGATTCTTGATGATAATGTTTGATTCTTGACTTTTTGTGTGACTGTTGACTTTTCATCAATTGATTCAATTCTTCCACTATCAATCACTTGCATCTTTGGAAATGTCTTGAGACATGTAATTAGGTCAAGATGTTGTATTTGAGCCCTTGAGATCATGCTTTAAGCCATTAGGTCATGCACTAGTCCAAAAGTCAATTATCAGTCATCTTCAGTCAAAATCCTAATTTTTCAATTTTTGACCTTTGATGATTTGAGGGCTTTCCTTGAGGAATCATGATCAACCCTTGATCAAATAATGAATATCACCTCAAAATATTAATATTGACAAAAAATCTTGAAGTTTGACTGTAAATTGGTCAAAGTTGACTTTTTACTCAATATAGTTGATTTTCAATCATCTGAGCCATTGATTGAGCAAACATGTGATGCAAGACTTGAAACTTGAGATAAGCATTATTGAGGACCTATGATGAACTATGAAAGTAAATTGAGACCCTTTCAGACCAATTTTCTTTGAGAAGCACCAAACCCTAGTTGAGGACCCTTGCTTAGGAGGAGCATTTTGACTGATCAAACCTTGGGTAGCTTTGAGTAATTGAGACCTCATGAGAATGTCTTCAAGAAAATGGGAGGGTAAATTTTGGGGTACAACAATAATGTTTTCAAGGATCTTTAGCGAATCTAGTTTAAAACATTAAGAAATTGAATTTAGTTGCAGCTTTGTCTGAAGAACTTTGAGTTTTCATCTTTGAACGTCCTTCTATATGAATCAAGCTCACCGTATCAAGAGGGTCATAGCCTCTGACTTAAGAAAATTGACTTTGATCTTGACGGTATGTGGCTAGAGGAAAATAAATTCTCTTGCCCCTTGATAGAAATTTTGATTATAACAATCCTGCAAATATTGCTCCATATATCCCTAAGATCCTTGAAATGGTTAGTAATAGTGCTATGTTATGAAATGACATGATGTGTATGCCATGCACTAAGAAAAAGCGTAAGGTGATGAGAACAAATGAGTTTATACAAACAAATCCTACGAGGAATTCAAGTTGTTAGATATTGAATACAAACAAGTCACACAAGTAGCCTTAGGTTTAAAGGCTTGCATGAATTCAATAGGTAAGTACCCTTCCCACAACTGAAGTTTAGTTGGATCAACCTGTCCTAAAATAGTAACCAGGTTCTAAGAATCTCATATCACAGATCTTTCTCACAGGCTTAATTTTAGCACGATAACTTCCTTGCCACTAAAACATCCCGAGAGTTGAATCTCAATGAGCGTAGCATCGAGTATCAACCAACTTTGGACTGCACCAAAGTCGGCTATCTCACTACCTTCTAATGGCCAAGATGGGTCAATTATGGTTCTAAAAGTAAGTAAGTGGTAATGACACCACACGAAAGCCTAATGTTATCCTTGACTGACTCAAGGAACATCAATACAGACCAAAGTGTCACACTAGTTGTAGCCGTCATATTAACCATATCGATCTATGCCGTACAATTTTTATGATCTATTTCTACTAACCTAAGGAACCCTTAGATCCGGGTGTAGGACCTTTCAAATAATAAATCCAAGAAAGACCTTAAAGTTAAAGCAGACAAAGTATACAATTCAAGCAAGTAAAGTGATCTAAACTCTTAAGGTAACCCCTCTTTTAATTATCCCCAACAGAGTCGCCAGTTCTGTAATATGGTGGGAGAACTGACTTGTTTAGTGTTTTATCACAAATGTTGCAGATAGAAAGAGTTGCCATCGACTTTTCTTTTATCCAATGAGAAAAGGTGAAAAGAACAGGAAATACCTTTGATAGATTTTGAGTTCGGGGGGTAAGTTATCAAAAGTGAAGGTGTTAGCTCCCTTTGCATTCGTAGTTATGTACAGGCTCTTAATTGCTAGCTCACTTTTTGAAATTTGCTTTGTGTGTATGTGATTTGAGAATATTTTGAATGCCAAATGTGAGGCAGACTTTGTCATAATTCTTGTATCAGTCCTCAAGAATATTTACAAATTATTTTTTTTGAAAATATTTGTTTGAAATGTGAGGTGTAAAAATGAATTTGTTTGAAACTGTTATGAGCAAGCAATTTATTGAGTCTTACCCACTAAAGGTTGTTCTTGTTATTTTACTTCTCCGTTAGATATAGTATTATCCACACCATTAGTTTGTAGGTAGCCTTATCTATTGGATGTAAAGGGACTGGAGAAGGATCGTCAAATGGTCATAGAAAGCAACTTTTAAGGGTACTTTAGCAATTCGAAGGGACTATCATCATTTTGCTCGTAGGGTCATCAAAGGACTTGATCATTTTGTAGGCAACTCGAAGGGTCATCGAGGGATTATGATCTTTATTTGAAAGGGAACATAATTATATTGTTCAATCGAGATTTTTTTGCTAAAGTATCCATACGTTCGAGGGACATGACCAATGTTTTCTGAAGGCAACATAGGGAATTACCTTAGAGGTGTATGTGAGAAAATTGTATTGATTCAATTATGTTTATTTTGGAAATTATGGTTTTCTATGTTTGATTTTATCTTGCCATACAAACCCTATTAGCATACATCAAACAATTATATATACAGATATATAAAATAAGTGTGAAAAGTAAAATGCGGAAGAAAAAACCTAACGCTATTATATGGCCTCGGGATAGTTACATAATAATTAAAACCTTGCGAAAATTAAAATCTTACTACTACAAAAAAAATCGTGCGACCTATACAATTGTTTCTAGGAATTTAAATGCAGAAGATAATTAAAAGTGTTAAAAAAGATGTTTTAAAGTCCTAAAATATAAAATATTAGAAATTAGTTTTTGTGTATTTTTGGTTTGATTTTATATGTTAAAAATACTTTAAAAAAACTAATGTCTGATTTTAATTATAAATTAATTAATTAAGACAAACCTAAATCTAAATAGTTAAATTAATTGATAAAAGACTAAACCTATTTTTTTACAAGTTTTTTTATTTATTTTAATTATATTAAAAAGAAATTATGGAAAATTAATTAAGAAAGAAATAGAAAAAGATTAAAAAAGAAGTAATAAAAAAAGTTGCAGACGTTGGGACATGAACCCACGCCCCTTCACTCACCAGTTACCTTCCTTACCAACTGAGCCACATGTATTTTGTGTAATTAAAACAAGAATTAAGTCAAATAAAATAAAATAAAAACATTAATTTGAATTTCAAGTGAGTCAATGAATGGACCCCTGGATGCGTTGTAAGCCAATAAAAAATTAGTATGGATAGAGAGAGAGAAAAAATGTTTGAATGGCCAATAACATCACATGAAAATGCCATGTCATTATCATCTTCGCCTGGATAGAGGGCATCGTCGGAGAGCCACCGCGGATTACCATCTTCTCCAGCAATGGCTTTCTAACAGACCTGCAAAAGAGAGAAATGGAATCCCAACCAGACCTTACTCCTTAATTCGAACTCCCTGAATCTATTTCTGATGTTTGTTTGCCTTAAAACATGCTGGATTTTGAAATACAATACCCCCAACTTGGCCCTAACCACGGCAACTCAATATCTTAACACTGAAGCTCTAGTTATTTCGTCCAGTCTCATTCCATATGTCATTCTAAGATCATATGAGAAAAGAAAAACAAAGGAAAATGCGTGATAGTAAGAATTAAAAATGAAAACATTTAAACACATGGGAAACTCGAAGGGTGGATCTTGGGCATGGTGAAGCTTGCTTCTTGGCTTGAATGCCTTCATGGGAATCTCAGTAGGGGAATTGAATGGTTTGTTTAGATTGAAAACCTTTACAACATTGATTTTGAATTTTGATCTCTTTTTTTTTTTTAGAATTGAGAACCTGGTGTTGGGAGGCCCTCTTCCCCCTCCTTGTTCACTGATGTTGTTGAGTATATATAGAGAGTGCAGTAAGTTAAACAAATGAGGAAAACACCAAGTGTTTAATGCATTACCAAAACCAAATGAAACATGTTTTCCAACTTTCAAATGTGAGAAGATCATGTTCCCATCTTGTCTCCCACGGTTTTACATGGTTGGCAAGGAGTTATCGGGCCCTTAAATCTTATTCAAAATCAAATGTCAAAGATCACAATGCATCAAAACATGTAAAAATATGAAACTTATTCATTAAAAAGTCAAGATTTCATTTTGAAAAGTCAAAATTCCTAAACTTAGAAATTTTTCTAAGTGTTGGAAATTTCATGTTTTTTTACAGCTTTGAACAAATTTTTCACCATGATGCAAGATGATTCAAGAGAAACTTCCAACATGAAAGTTATAGATCTCCATGGAATCTACAACTTTTCTTTACACAACTCCTTCCGAAAGTGCTTGGATCTTAAGTTATAATTTTAAGAACATGTGGTCATTGTGATACGGTGGCAGAACCAGACTGTTTTTAGGAAAATGTTGGTTTGCGTTTTGCGTTTGTGTTTGCAAAATGTCGTGGTAAGCAAGAGTTGCCATCGACTTTTATTTTATCCAACAGGGAAGGACAAAAGCACAGAAAAATTCCTTTTTTGAGATTTTGAGTACGGGGATAGATTATAGAAAGGGAAGGTATTAGCACCCTTTCTATCCGTAGTTTTCTACGGGCTCTTAGGTACTTGCTCATCATTTTAAAAATTGCTTCCGTGTGTTTTGAAAAGTTTTTTATTTTACTTCCTTTTAACCCTTGCTTCTGTCTTCAAGAGTGTTACGAAGTGTTTTTGAAAACTTTGTTTGAAAAGTGTGTAAGTGTGGAAAAGTTTGATTTTGAGCAAGTACCTACTAGCATCTACCTACTCGAAAAAATAATGCTTCTATTCTTGTTTCCTTTAGACAAGACTATCCCACTATTAGTGAGTAGGTAGCACCGTCGTTGGAGTTGTAAGGGTCAATTCGAAAGGGACGTACGATCACTAAAGCAATGTTAGGACGTCTTAGTAATAACCCTAATGTCTTAAGATCATATTCGAGGCAACACTTCCGAGGCAACCTTTCTGAGGCAACATTTCCAAACGGGACATTTGATCTTTGTTTAGACAAGAGGGCAACCACTAAGACACCATATACTTAATGACCGTTTACCGAAGGCAACCGAAGTGAGAGTATACCCTAGGAGTGCACATGTGCGAGTGATTTGATTTCAGTTATTATCTTTGCACATTTAGGGTTTGCTAACTATTTTAAAATTAACATACATTCTTGTCATGCAATCCTATTATCATACATCTAACAGTTAATATTTGCAAAAATTAAAATGCGAGAAATAAAACTACGCTATTACAAGGCTTCGGGGACGGGGATTAATTACATAGCCAAAAACCCGTAAAAACGATAAATAAACGAAAACTGCTAATTAAACTATTACATCCCATGAGCAATTACATTAATATCGTAAAAATAAATAAACGCGCGTGATGAATCGAGAACGAGAAAACTAGGGTTTTGACCCCGTCTAAACCTAATTAAATGAAAAAATATTTTTTGTTGTTTTTGATTATTTTAATAAAATAAGGTTTTAAATTAAATAGATACAAACCTAATTACTAATTAAATTAAATTAAGAAAATTAATTAATTTGACCTATTTTTATATTTTGTTATTTTAAGAAAAGAAAATAAAAATTAAATTAAACAAAACCCTAATTTTCTAATGGATTTTAATTTATTTACAAAAGATTAAAATTGCCCTAAAATTAAATTAAACTAATTAACTTAATTTTTACAAAATATATAAAAAAAACCTAAATCTAATTTGATGAAAATTGATTTTATGACTTTTTGTTAAAAAGAATTAAATTTTTGTGAGAAAATAAATTACCCAAAATTAAATAAATAAAGAAAAATATAGAAAGAAAAAGAAAGAACTAGGCCTAGTATGCTAGCAATTGAGGGGGTGTCCATAGCAATCTCTGAGCCCAAAAGCCTTGGTCCACGTTGACGTTCCTGATTCAATGTTGCACGTTGACTAGAGTGCACTGTAGACCTTCAGAGGATGGGCGTTAGATCTGGCCTTCTGGAGATCTAGTGATTGAACGTTGAGGGCATATGGTGAGACGCTTGGGCCAAGGGTGCACTGAATCTGTAACAAGAAAATAAGAAAATAGCATTTTGTTGGGACCTGGGATCGAACCCAGGTCCTCATGCTTCAAAACATCACCTTGTTGCCATCTGTGCCACGCTACTTATTTGCATATGTGTGATACGGTGGGAGAAATGACTTAGGATTTCGCATTTGTGTTCGCAAATGTTTCGGTTTAGCAAGAGTCGCCACCGACTTTTTATTTTATCCTAAGGAAAGGTCAAAAAGCACAGGAAAGACCTTTGAGATGTTTTCTTGGGTTCGGGGAGTAGATTATAGAAAGGGAAGGTATTATCACCTTTTCTATCCATGGTTATCCATGGGCTCTTAATTACTTGCTTAGATCACTTGGGTTGCTTTTCAATTGTTTGAAATTGTGCTCTTCAATTGTTTGAAATGGTGCTTTGTGTGTGATTTTGAAAGATGTTTTGAAAAGAGGCCATCGTTGTGGCAACCTTTGTAATGATTCTTGTTTGAATATATACAAAGGTGTTTTTATCTTTTTTGAAAAGTTTCCAATGTTTGAAAGTAGGGTTTTGAAATTGTATGGTGAAGTGTGTTTTAAAAATAGCAAGGATATTTTTGCAAGCTTGATCAAGTAACTAGGAGCTATCTACGCTATTTTACTCAAAGATCTTTTTTATGTTTTTAACCCTTTTAACAGTGTTGTTTCACCAATGTATTTGGTGAACAACTTTTGTGTTAGGATGTTAAACGGGACAGGCACGAGTCATCGTATAGACCATGATAGCAATGGTGTCAAGCATTTTTGGCAATTTTTCTTGAGGGACTTGATCATTTTGTTTAGGCAACTCAGATAGCGTCAGCGAGGGACTATGATCTTTGTTTTGTTTTTATTTTTCCAAAGTACTTGACATGCAACCATGGCCCATTTTTGGAGGCAACAAGTGGGTTGTAACCCTAGGTGTGCAAGTGTGCATTTTGTTTGTTTTTCCTGCATATTTATCTTGGATTAGGTCAAACTAATTATTGATTTTATTTGCATACAAACCCTAGGTCTAAGCATGGCATAATTGGAAGCTTTTAAATGTGCGAGAATTTAAATGCTACACTATTACAACATGATATAGGGAGGGGGTACAAGTTTGGATTGGGAGTATTTGACAAGAAAATAAATTCTAAGTTATTACAACCAAATCGAATGTATAGGCAATATTTAAATGTACAATGACTAAATAAAATACAACAAATAAATGTTAGATAAAATGTATTATGCAAAAAAGTTCTTATGCATGTAAAATGTATATTTTCTTATATGAAGTGTAAATAAATAAATAAAAAGTCAATCTTAATTATGTTTGTTATTTTAGGGCAAAACCTTAATTCTTAAATAAACAATATTATTTATTAATTATGTACAATAATATATTGATTTATACACAAAATAAAAGTATATTGTAAAAAAGATATTTTTAGTGTAAAATATTAATAAAAGTAAAAATGTAATATTTTTATATTTTTGACCTAATTATTTAATAAGATAAAGTATATAAGTATATGTATATGTATTAAATATATTAAATATATAAAAATAGAAATTAATTATTTACAAAAAATGTGTATATTCTAGAAAATATTTTCAAGTGTAAATAAAAATAATAAATGAAGATAAGTATATTTTTTTGTATTATTTTTTTGAGTTTTTAATAAAAAGGAAATAGTTTATTTATATGATTATACTAGTAAAATAAAAATAAATATCAAATAAATATGAAAAATATAGAAAATAATTTTTTGGCATTTTTTATATTTAGACAAAAAATAATTAAGTCAGAATAAAAGATAAAAATATCAAAATGAAAAATATTCAAACAAATGGGTCAGGGGGGTGTAAACTGAATAAAGGGGTGTCAAAAGCAAAGAAACCAGGCCCAGCCCAGAATCCACTTTTCTTCTTACTCTTGTTCACAAAACACGCGTTCTGCACATCAATGGCTATCTCCTGATTCTTTGATTTTTTTACAAAACTCATAACATGAACATTGTAGAGAATTAAACAATGAATCCAACCATATAAAAACTTTGGATTAACTCTCAAAGACCAGAGAGAATTTCTCTGATCCTAATTTCTAACCTAGTTTTTTCAGAAAGTTCATGAGTGAAATTCTCTTAGCACGATTAATGTAAATGAAAACTAAGCATATGTATGGCTTCAGGGCTATGAGTACAACACATTTCATTCACAAACCTAAGCCTAACCATTCCTAAATAGAGAGATAAAAGTCCATGAAATACCTGTTTTAGTTGACTTCGAGCTGGACAATGTAGCAACCTTCAATGGTGTTTGAGCTTCTTTTGAGCTTGCTTGAGGTCCAAGGAAGCTTTTCCAATGCTTGACTTGTTTTGAAACAACTTGAATCGTGCTGTAGACCTCAACCTGTAGATCTTTGAAACAAAAATGGCAAAGTGTGTTAGAGGTGTTACAGCTAGTAATGGATGATTTGGATAGCTCAGGTGAGTTGATTGGAAGGTGTTTGAAGCATCTTGGGACAAAACGCACGATGGAAATTGGTTATGGCTTCAAGTTTGTAGAGCTTGCCCTGTTTTGCAGCAAAACAGGGATCTTGTGTACAAGGGGGTTTTGGAGGAAGAAGGGTCGTGTTTCTGGCTTGTTGGAAGGTATGAAACTTGTCTACAAGGTTTGTGTAAGCTTGTTTCAACAGATGTGAGAGATGATATATGTTTTGCAACTTTTCTTCTTTTTCAAGCAAGAGTGTGTGTCCTCCCAATGCAGGCCTGTACAAGCCCTATATCATGCTGCACATTTTGCTCTTGGTTACTGGAATTAGTGGATTTGATCCTGCCTCAAAGATCTGGCCCCATGCCTCAAGGATTTTGTTTTGACATAAAGTGAAGTTTAGGCAAAAATGGCGTTGTTACTTTTTCCTTTTAAGGCTTAAACTAGTGTATAATGCCCTAATGACCAATACAATACCTTAACTCAATGGAAATGCATTAAATTAAGGAGTACAAATTGGTTTTGAGGCCTATAATTGTGAACCATGCTAGCTAGATCAGATTTGCAAATTGGTATGAACATGTATTGGCCATGGACAAAAGTGAGTTTTTGCCAACTTCAAGCATTCGATTTTCTCTAACCACAAGGGTGTTTGAGGAGTTCTTGGACAATTTGGAAAGCTTGGAACATGTAGTATAATACATCTTTGAAGTGAAACTTGAAACTCCAAGTGGAACTATGTGAAAAGTGGCCAAGAAGATGGGTCAAAATCCTGCCTAGATTAGGGCAAATTTCCTCTAAGTTAAAAGTTTTAGGTACCCTTGTTCCAAAAATCATAACTTGAGATACAAGCCTCTTTTGAGAAAACTTTGTGATTCAAAGTTGTAGACTTTGTGATGGACTACAACTTTTATGTTTCAAGTTTTGTTTGAATCCATTTGCATCTTGGTTAAAAAATGGGACAAAGTTAGGAAAAAATAAGAAAGTTTCATAACTTAGAAAAATTTCTAAGTTATGAAAATTTTCCATTTTAAACCCTAATTTGCATTTTTGGGTTTCTTGATGAATAAGTTTCATAATTTGACATGTCTTGATGAAAAATAACTCTTCGCACTTGATTTTGACCAAAAAGTCAAAGTTTGACTTTTCAGTGTATAGTCAAATTTTGATCAGTTGACTTGAGTCAAAACAATGTCATTAAGTCCTTGAGTCCATGGTTGAGCTTGGTTTGCCATTGGTTAGGTCAAACAGTCAAAAATTGCCTTTGTACAGTCAAAACCCTAAAAATGACCATTTTTCCCTTTTGGTGATTTGATCAAATTTCTTGTGGAATTGTGATCCTGATCAAATGACCTATATGAGTTCATTATGTTGATTTGGGTCAAAAATCATGAGGTTTGACTGTCAATTGGCCACAGTTGACCTTTTCCCAATATAGTTGATTTCTAGGTTAACTGTCCAATTGACTGGGCAAAAATTTGAATCAAGGCTTGAAACATGGTATGGACAAACTTATGGGTCCAACATGGAGTATGACAGTCACTTTGGGCATTGTAGGTCAAAATATCCCTGTGCAAACTCAAACCCTAATTTAGGTCAACAGTGCAAGGAAGTGTCTTAAGCAGAGCAAACCCTAGCTTGATCTTCAGTTCCAAGAGTTTTGTGATGAGAAAATGTTGATGAAATGGGAGGGCAAATTTTGGGGTACAATAGTTGCCCCTGTTCAATCTTCTTGAACCTGAAGAGTTAGATTGACAAGTTTGCCTTTCGTGACTCGAAGGTAAAAGAGGATTGGACACTAGAGTGCCCGTAAATTTTCACTCGTCAAAAATATAGCTGAGGAAATAGGCTTAAAGATGCCATTTGGAGATGGTAGAATCTTGTTGGAGATGTGCTTAAAGATGCCATCCAAGAATGTTTGTTGAATTGCAATGTTGTAGGTCATAAGAATGAGCATCAAAATGGTATCCGTGTCTGGGATGCCACTGAACTGTATCTGGAGACTGAGTCTGTATGAGCAAAAGAATGGCATCCGTGTCTGGCGCGTATCTGAGCTATAACTGTATTTTAAATTTGAATGAATATCAGAATGACTGTCGTGTCTGGAGTGTATCTGTATTGTATCTGGGTAATAGAGAAACATCTGTGTATGGAGCAACTGTGTGTTGGGGGTAAATTATGAATGAGTGACAGAATGGCAACCGTGTCTGGAGCGTATATGGACTGTATCTGAAGTTGAGATCTATATGAGTAGTAGAATGACCGCCGTGTCTGGGGTGTATCCGTAGTGTAACTGGGATCTGAATAAGTGACAGATTGACTTCCGCGGCGACTGCATTGGGGGAATCAGACTGCTGGTGTAAAAGGCCAGAACGGCATCCGTGTTTGGAGCGTATCTGAACTTGTATTTGATAGTTGAATCTGAATGAGAGATAGAATGGCTGCCGTGTCTGCAGCGTATCTAGTCTGTATCTGATTGCTGAAGTCTGAATGAGTAGTAGAATGACCGTCGTGTCTGGGGTGTATCCATACTGTATTTTGACTTGGAGTTCTGAATGAGTAATAGAATGACCGTCGTGTCTGGGGCGTATCCGTACTGTATTTTGAAATGAAGTTCTTGAATGAGTAATAGAATGACCGTCGTGTCTGGGGTGTATCCATACTGTATCCGAATAATTGTTAATGATAGCCTTTTAATCTTATCCTGAAAAGGGTAAAATGTTAGCTAAAACACGAAGTTATTTTGCATGATATGTATGATGCAATGGATTGTAATCCATGTTTATGATATATATGAATGTAATGGATGTGCATATAAGCCGAGTAGCTGTCTTGCTGAGGAAAATAAATCCTTGATAGCTGGAGATAATGAAATCTTTAAATGCTGCCGGGGAAAGTAAATCCTTGACCACAGCTGGGGATTCTAAAAATCTTTGATTGTTGAAGATGAGAAATCCTTGCTGACTGCTTGGGGATAAAAAGATCTTTGATTGTTGAGAATGAGAAATCCTAGGACCACTGCTGGGGATTGAAAATCCTTGGTGACTTGTGGGGATTTTAACAAGAGCTTCACCAACTTCTGCGGGGACTGAGCATTCCTCATGACTTCCCTGGGGAATAAGGCAAACTCTGACAACCTCTACTGGGGAATTAAAACCTGGGATACTTCTGCTGGAGAAATGAGACTAAGAATCTTCAATCTGTTGGGAAATGACCTTGTGGGAGAATGTTTACTCGGCCGATGAAATCAGGAGTTTTGGGTTGTATGCCAATCTACTGGGGAATCACCCTAGCTGTTGGGGTAATTGAGGGAATTTGATCAGTTGGAAATTTGACTTTGCTGGGGAAGGAGGTTTAGATTATTCTGGCTCCGCTAGGAATCAGGAGTTTGAACTCTGATGGTAACTTTGAAGCTTGACTCGGCTGGGAACATGTACTCCGAGGCTTTAGCTTTGTTGAGGATCTGAACAAAATAATGCAGGGGACCTCTTCTTGAATGGAATAAAGATATGTTCCTACACCTTCAACCTATCAGTAATTATCCTTTCCCAATTTCGTTTTATTTGTAGGCAGTGATTATATTCAAATGCATATGCCTTTTCAACAAAACATTGGACGTTTTCAAATAAAACATAAGTGTAAAACAGTAAAAGAAAGGCAAGCAACTTTTTTCACTTTGAAGTATATTTGTATTAATTTTGTAAGTATCTTTGTACAAAGGAAACAGACATCCTAGTAAGAGAATGTTGTCGTAAAAATTGAACAAAATTTATACAAAAGGAAAGATGGCTATGTGTAATAATTCCATGGGGTTCCCATTCTGCTATAGCCTTCACAACTCTGAGCATCTGTCCATTCGTTGCTTCGTCCGTAGATGATTGGATTGATTAGAAGCTTGGAGCTTGTTGGTGAAGAGATTGTTCTTAAAGTGATCTGACGAGACATAGTCATACGCTTTAATTCCCTAACTTTTTCCTGGACCGCCCTTTCGGGTTTTCGATCCACCGGGAAACCCTTTTTTGCCCAAGTCGCCCTTTCGGGTTTTCAACTTGCCGGGTGTACAGATTTTTTGTTTTATCCCTAATTTTTGCCTGAATCGCCCTTTCGGGTTTTCGATTCACCGGGATGCCCATTTTTGCCCAAGTCGCCCTTTCGGGTTTTCAACTTGTCGGGTCGTTTTATGCGTAGTATCTTTTGACTAAGTCTGCGTTCGCAGGGTGCGACAAGTCACCGCTGTCCATGGTGGTCAGAATCATTGCCCCACTAGAAAAGATGCTTTTGATCACAAATGGTCCTTCGTAAGTAGGAGTCCACTTACCCCTGGTATCACTTTGCGGTAAGATGATCCGCTTGATTACAAGATCTCCGACTTGATATACTTGACGCCTAACCTTTTTATTGAAAGCCTTGATCATCCGTTTTTGATACGTCTGACCATGACAAACAGAAGTAAGTCGCTTCTCGTCGATTAAGTTAAGTTGATCAAGTCGGGTCTGAATCCAATCGTCTTCACTCAAACCGGCATCCTTCATAATCCTTAAGGAAGGAATCTGAACTTCCATAGGCAGAACAACTTCCATGCCATATACCAAAGAAAATGGAGTTGCCCCTGTTGAAGTATGTGCCGTGGTACGATATCCATGCAGAGCAAACGGTAACATCTCATGCCAGTTCTTGTAGGTGACTGCCATTTTTTGAATGATCTTCTTAATATTTTTGTTCGCGGCTTCAAAATCACCGTTCATCTTCGGTTGGTAGGGAGATGAATTTTGATGATAAATCTTGAACTATTCGCATAGAGCGGTGATCATAGTATTGTTCAAATTTGTACCGTTGTCTGTGATGATCCTGTCGGGGATACCATACCGGCATATGAGGTTCTGCTTGATAAAACGGGCAACCACATTCTTTGTAACCGAGGCATAGGAAGCTGCCTCGACCCATTTAGTGAAGTAATCAATAGCCACCAAGATAAAGAGATGCCCATTGGATGCCGTGGGCTTGATCTCTCTAATCATGTCAATGCCCCACATTGCGAATGGCCAAGGAGCTGTCAGAACATTGGGAGGAACAGGAGGAATATATACCTTGTCATCATAGACTTGGCATTTGTGGCAGGTGCAGGAATGTTGATGACAATAAGCTTCCATGGTAGACCAGTAGTAGCCTGCCCTTAGAATCTTCTTAGCCATTGTATGACCGCTCAAGTGGGTGCCAAATGTGTCGCTATGTATATCAGTCATGATCAACTCTGCTTCAACCTTGTCCATACAACAAAGTAGAACACAATCATGACTGCACTTATAAAGGATGCCATTGCTTAGGAATAACTTGGCAGCAAATCTCCTTAAGAACTTTTTGTCATTGACGGAGGCTCCTTCAGGATACTCTCTGGTCTGGAGATACCTTTTGATTTCATGAAACCAGGGTTGTTCCACTACTTCTTTGGTATTAATCTCATGACAGTGCGCCGGTTCATCCATTCGCTCGATGGTGATTTGGGGAGCCTCTTTATCCCAGTTGAGTTTAAACATGGAAGACATTGTAGCCAGAGCATCGGCTAACTAATTTTATTCTCGCGGGAAATGCTCGAAGGTAATCTGCTCGAAGTGAGGCAACAACGTCAAGACATGTTCTTTGTATGGGATAAGATTAGGATGTTTAGTGTCCCACTCTCTTTTGACTTGACTGATAACCAAAGCCGAGTCCCCAAATACGACCAAAGATTTGATTCCCAAGTCTATAGCAGCCTTGAGACCAAAGATGCAAGCTTCATATTCAGCCATGTTGCTGGTACAGCTGAAGCAAAGTCGGGCAGTGAAGGGTGTATGACAACCATCTGGAGAAATGAGTACTGCACCGATACCGTTGCCAAGCGCATTTGAAGCACCATCAAAGTATAGGCTCCATCGTGATCCTTGTCCAGGTCCGTCATACGGTCCGTTTCCTTCAATGTTGTCCAATGTCATGATGTCCTCGTCAGGGAAGTCGAATCTCATAGACTGATAATCTTCGACGGCTTGATGAGCTAGATGGTCAGCTAGTACACTCCCCTTTATAGCCTTTTGGGTAGTATACTGGATATCATATTCAGTCAGGATCATTTGCCATCTAGCAATTCTTCCAGATAAAGCCGGCTTCTCGAAGATATACTTGATCAGACCCATCTTGGAAATCAGCAAAGTGGTATGAGTCAACATATATTTCCTTTGCCGGCGAGCAGCCCATACCAAACCGCAACAAGTTTTCTCGAGTAGTGAGTAGTGAGTCTCACAGTCGGTAAAAATTTTGCTAAGGTAATAAATGGCATGCTCTTTTCGGCCAGACTCGTCATGTTGGCCCAGTACACACCCCATTGAGTTATCCAAAACAATCAGATACATGATCAACGACCTTCCTTCTACGGGTGGCATCAGAATAGGAGGTTCTAGTAAGTACTCCTTGATCTTATCAAAAGCAACTTGACAATCATCGTTCCATTCAACTACCTGATCTTTCTTCAGCAGTTTGAAAATCGGCTCGCAGGTAGATGTCAGGTGAGAGATGAACCTCGCAATATAGTTCAAGCGTCCCAAGAATCCTTTAACCTCCTTTTCAGTACGGGGGGCAGGCATTTCTTGTA
The DNA here is from genome assembly GCA_948472305.1 of Vicia faba. Taxonomy (NCBI): domain Eukaryota; kingdom Viridiplantae; phylum Streptophyta; class Magnoliopsida; order Fabales; family Fabaceae; genus Vicia; species Vicia faba. Next base: position 434,730,731 of record OX451739.1, on the reverse strand, counting down.
TAGCCTTTACTTTAGCTGGATCAACCTCAATGCCCTTGTTACTGACAATAAATCCCAGAAGTTTACCAGTCCTAACTCCAAAAGTGCACTTGCTTGGATTCAGTCTGAGTTTATACTCCTTCAACCTGGAAAACAGCTTTTGCAAATGATTAAGGTGTTCTTCTTCTGTCTGTGATCGAGCTATCATGTCGTCTACGTAAACTTCGATCTCATGATGGATCATATCATGAAATAAAGCTACCATTGCGCGTTGATAGGTTGCCCCTGCGTTCTTCAGTCCGAACGACATCACTTTGTAGCAGAAGGTACCCCATTGCGTGACAAAGGTAGTTTTCTCGATGTCCTCGGGAGCCATTTTAATCTGGTTGTAGCCCGAGAATCCATCCATGAAGGAAAAAACCTTGTGTTGAGCTGTGTTGTCAACCAAGATGTCGATATGCGGTAGTGGAAAATCGTCTTTAGGGCTGGCCCTGTTCAAATCCCGATAATTCACACACATTCTGACCTTTTCGTCCTTTTTGGGTACGGGAACAATGTTAGCAACCCATTGTGGATAGGTTGTAACATCCAGAAAGCCAGCATTGAATTGCTTCATTACTTCAGCCTTGATTTTCTCAGACATGTCAGGCCTCATTCGGCGGACCTTTTCCTTGACCGGTGGACAATCCTCTCTTGTAGGGAGACGGTGAACCACGATATCTGTGTCTAGCCCTGGCATGTCTTCATAAGACCAAGCGAAGATTTCAGTGTATTCATTCAACAACTGCACTAATCGCTCCTTGACACCTAGTTCCAGGCTGGCACCCACTTTTACTTCTTTCTTGTCCTCCTCTGTCCCCAAGTTGATGGTTTCTAGCAACTCCTCGTGAGGCAGAATAGCCCGCTCTTCTTGTTGCAAAAGTCTGGCTAACTCTCCCGGCACTTCACAATCTTCGTCAACTTCGTACTCAACGTGATTCACCAAATCCTCAGAGTTATCGAAGGATGAAACAGAACAGTTGCCCATGCCTAAGATGACTTTCATGCTTCATATTGGACTCCCAAGTTTATCCATACCAAGTTTCAAGTCCTGATTCCAAATTTTGCCCAGTCAATTGGACAATTGACCTAGAAATCAGCTATATTGGGGAAAAAGTCAACTGTGGCCAATTGACAGTCAAATCTCATGAAAATTGACCCACATCAACATTATGAACTCACATGGACCATTTGATCAAGTTGGGATCACAATTCCACAAGAAATTTGATCAGATCATCAAAAGGGCAAAATGGTCATTTTTAGGGTTTTGACTGCACAAAGGCAATTTTTGACTGTTTGACCTAACCAATGGCAAACCAAGCTCACATATGGACTCAAGGACCCCATGGAATTGTCTTGACATGCTCAGCAAGTTCAAAAGATCCCAAATACACAAGATTGACAGTTGAATTTCCCAGTCAATTGATCAATTTTGACTGTATACTGAAAAGTCAACCTTTGACTTTTTGATCAAAATCAAGAGTCAAGATTCATTTTTCATCAAAACATGTCAAATCATGAAACTTGTTCATCAAGAAACCAAGAAATGCAAATTAGGGTTTGAAATGAAGATTTTTCATAACTTAGAATTTTTCTAAGTTATGAAAAACCCTAATTTTTTCCTAACTTTGTCCCACTTTCTCACCAAGATTCATTTGGATTCAAGCAAAAGTCAAAACATGAAAGTTGTAGCCTATTTCATAATCTACAACTTTTATTCACAAAGTTTTCCCAAAAGAAGCTTGTATCTCAAGTTACAATATTTGGAACAAGGGTACCAAACCATTCTTAACTTAGAGAAAATTTGACCTATTTTAGGCAGGATTTTTACCTAACTTCAAGGCCATTTTTCACATACTTCCACTTGGCATTTCAATTTGCATTTCAAAGATGGATTGTAGTAGACATTCCAAGCTTTCCAAAATGTCCAAGAACTCATCAAACAACCTCATGGTTTGAGAGAATCAAATTTTACAATATGGGAAAAACTCACTTTTGGTTTGGCCAATTTCCATGTTCATACACTTAGGCAATTTTCAAATCAGCATGCATTCCTTGATTACAGGCCCTAAATCCTTTTTACACTCATAAATTTAATGCAAACTCATTGTGCCAAGACCATATTCTATGTGTTCAAGCATTGCATAAAGGTTTAATCCATTTTTAGATAAAGCATTTTATCCATTTTTGCAAAAGTGAACTTTATGTCTAAAGCAAATCCAAGCAAGTACAGTTAAGATCTCTTTGGCACACGTTTATGGACTAATTGCATTGATCAAGACTAAGTGGTTCATCATAGAATGGGGGTCTGTACAGGCTAGAAACACCAACTTGCCATCTCTTGCTTAAAGTGTAAGAAAGCTTGCATTTTGTACAACAACTTTCATCTCAGCTAAGAAACCCTTAAGCAAACTTGTCAAACATATCCTAAACATCCTAACTGAGCTAGAACACGAGTCAACCAAGTCCCAAACACTCCCATTAACAAAATCACCCTCAAACTGTCCAAACAGAGCACCTGCTGCAGTTTGAATCCCACAACTCATTTCCATCGTGCATCTTGGCCAAAACCAGTTCAAACACTTTCCTTACCATCAATCCAAACTATCCAAAACATTGGAAGTGGACTGTAACTCCTCTAACCAGTTTGGCCATTTTCATTTCTTCCTCTTGCAGGTGGACTTCTGCAGCTTGGTATAGAAGGTTTCAAAGCATACCAAGTATTGGAATAGCATCCTCACACTCCAAGGAAGCTGTACAGATCATCATCTTGCCCTGAAAACTCCTCCATTGCCAGACACGACTCCAACTAAACAGGTATATTCTTTAACTTTTAACTCTCAATGTAGGCATTGTTAGTTCTAGGTTTATGAATAAAAAGTGTTCTACTCATGCCCCTGAAACTGTACATACCTTTACTTTTCATTTATTTTGCATATGCTGTGAGAATTTAAGGTCTGAATATTGATAAAAAGTTAGGATAAGATTTGGGAATGATGAAATTCTCTCTCATTTTTGAGAGTTAGATAAAGTTTTTGGTATGTATGGATTCGTTGTTTGATGTTGAACATTTTTGATGTTGTGAGTTTTCATTAAAAATCCAGGAATCAGGATGTTTGAATCATTGTACAAGCGCGCGTTTTTTTTGTCAAAGTTCTGGCCAGAGGTTGAAGAAAGGTCCTATTGGGCTGGGCTTGTTCTATTTTTCTTATTTGCACCCCATTTTTGCTTTTACACCTCCCTGACCCATTTTGATTTTTACTTATCATTTTCCATTTTTTTCCTTTTGATTTCATTTCTATATTTTTTATTTAAGTATGAAAAAACATAAAAATCTTTTTTTCCACATTTTTTGCATTTATTTTGATATTTATTAGTCTTATTTAGTTTTTGTACATAAATAAATAAATAAACACTTTTATCTAAAAATACCAAAAATAATGCAAACACACTTATTTTTTAATTTTTATTTTATTTTATCTTCTGAAAATATTTTACATAAAACATACTTTTTTTGTAAATATTAAATATTATTATTTTTGCACATATTTAATATATTTGATAAATTATATAAATACATACATATTAATTAGCAAATTTAGTAAATAATACAAAATATATACATTTTTTCTTTTATTAATATTTGACCTCAAAAAATACTTTTTTATAAATATACTTCATTTTTTATTTTTGTATGTAATTATTAAATATTGTACATATTAAATAATTAATGCATTTTACTTAATAAAATTAGGGTTTTACCCTAAACATAAAAAACTCAAAAAAATAATACTTTTCATTTTATTTTATTGACATATAAAAATGCCTTTTTTTCATACATATAAAAAACCTTTTTGCATATTGCATATTTATTTTATTTCCATTTAATTTGTGCAATCAATTATCTTGTAAATAATTCCAAATTGATGTAATAGCTAGGTTTAAATTCCTTGTCAAAATCCCCCCATTTGAACATTTGTACCCCCTTCCCATATTGTGTTGTAATAGCTTAGGAATTTTAAATTTCGCACTTTATTGCTTTCTAAATATACCATGTTAGAATTAGGGTTTGTATGCAAATAAAAAGAATAAAAATAGTTTGACCTAATTTCAAGATAATCAAGCATAAAAATGGACAACACATATCACACTTGCACCCCTAGGGTATTCCACTTGTTGCCTTCAATAAATGGGCCATATTGCATGTTGAGTTTCTTTGGTAAAACAAAAACAATCAAATGATCATAGTCCCTCGATGACGCTTTCGAAAAGTTGCCTAAAAATGATCAAGTCCCTTAAAGGAAAATTGCCCAAAGATACTTGGCACCATTGCAATTATGGTCTAAACGATGACCCGCGCCCGTCCCTTTCACATCCTAACACAAGATTGTCCACCAAATGCAATGGTGGAACAAAATTGTTAAAAGGGTTAAAACATAGCAATAATCTTTGAGAACTTTAGGGTAGATTGCTCTTAAGTACTTGTCAACTTGCAAAACAAAAACACTTGCCTATTTTTCAAACCACACTTCACAAACACTTTCAAAACAAACTTTCAAAAAAAACCTTGAAACATCTTTTCAAAAAGACAAACACCTTTTGTAAAACATTCGATTAAAGAATTGTTACAAGGGTAGCCTAGACAAGGCATCTTTTTCAAAACATTTTAAAAACCACACACAAAGCACCATTTCAAACAATTAAAAACCAAGGCAAGTTGATCTAAGCAAGTACCTAAGAGCCCATGGATAACCATGGATAGAAAGGGTGCTAATACCTTCCCTTTCTATAATCTACTCCCCGAACCCACGAAATATCTCAAAGGTTTTTGTTGTGATTTTTTAACCTTTCCTTTAGGATAAAATAAAAAGTCGGTGGCGACTCTTGCTCAACCGAAACATTTGCGAAAACAAACGCAAAATCATAGTCAGTTCTCCCACCGTATCACAGAACTGGCGACTCTGCTGGGGATGACTTTAAAAGTGGAGTAACCTTAGGGCTTAGATCACCCTCTTGCATGATTAATTGTTTGTCTTGATTGCTTTATATCTTGGCTCTTTTGTTTGGGTTTGTAATCCTCCACCCGGATTTTGGGAAACATTTCATAGATAGCAATACATTGTGGAAACTGTGCGGGGTATACTGACACGGTCAAAGCAATAGCTATATTAGTGCGACATATTTGTGAGTACCGGTAACCCTTGAGTTCAATCAAGGAGAGTATGGGGCCGCTGAGTGATGTCACTAAGCACTAATGACCTAGAACCTTACTTGACCATCTTGGCCTTTTATTAGGGGTAGTGAGATGACCGGCTTTGGTGTAGTCCGAAGTTGGTAGATACTCGATACTACACTCATTGAGGGTTGTTTTCTTGGAATATTTTGGTCGCTAGTTAAGTGGCTAAACCAAAACAATGAACAATGAAAACAATCCAGTGATATTGAGCTCCTTAGAACCCGGTTACTATTTATAGGACAGGTTTTTAAGCCAACTACACTCAAGATGGTACTTACCTATGAAACCCCATGCAAGCCTGAAACTAGGGTTTGGTGTGATTTGCTTGTACATATGTTTGTGCATACATCATAAACATCATAAAGCATCATATGCATTCACTAACCATTTCAAGGGTTTAGATCTTCATCTTTGTTCTTGTTTTGTAGGTCATGGAAATTCCTCGCAGAAAAACCATCCAAGTCAACCCTGTGAGAATCACTCCTCAACTCAAGGAGCTCACCTCAAGAATTCCGGAAAGCTCATCCTTCAGTGAAAGACATGGTAGACTGCTCAGCTTAGTCAACACCAACATTGAAGAAGACATGATGAAAGTGCTATTCCAGTTCTTTGACCCTCTTCACCACTGTTTCACTTTCCCTGATTACCAGTTGGTGCCCACTTTGGAGGAGTTTTCTCAACTCCTAAGAATCCCTATCCTTAATCAACTACCCTTCAACGGTACGGAAAAGGAACCAAAGCCGGAAGATGTTGCTCGAGCATTACATCTACAACCATCCGACATCAAGGGGCATTGGGAAACCAGAAGCGGCGTCAAAGGATTCTTAGCAAAATTCTTGTTTGAGAAGGAACAAGAATGTTGGAATTCATTGGACCTTCAAGCCTTTGAAGAAATTGTGGCACTCCTTATCTATGGGTTGGTCTTATTCCCAAATTCTGACCAATTGGTAGATGTCAACGCCGTCAAAATCTTCTTGTCCAGAAATCCAATACCAACATTGCTTGGGGACATTCTTCACTCATTTTACACACGAACAATGAGAAAGAGGGGTGTTCTCATGTGCTATACTCCTCTCCTTGAAAGGTGGTTTATTTCGCACCTTCCACAATCTGTCTTGAAGAATGACCAAGGCTCAAGGTGGTCCCAACGGTTGATGACTCTTACTCACTCTGATGTACATTGGTGTTCTCGGTCCAGAGAAAATGTCATCATCGTCGATCGTTGCGGAGAATTTCCTAATGTTCCTTTACTTGGAATCAGAGGAGGTATCACCTACAACCCTTTCCTAGCTTTGAGGCAATTTGGATATGCACGGAGGGATGGCCCTCATGACATGTTGATTCCTGACCTAGTTTTTGACTTCGACAACGATGCGCAAGGACTTCGCCAAAGATTCATCAGAGCTTGGGGAAGACCCAACAAGGTTGATAGCAAGACTCTGGGACACAAGAACTCCATCCCTCTTGAGCCTTATCTCAAGTGGGTACGAGCCCGAGCCCAAAGTCTAATGATGCCTTATCCTCATGTACTCCCTGTGATTAAAGGGCCCGTCAAGGAAGGAGAGGTTCCCTACACCATCCTACATCCTGATATGCCTACATTGTGGGAGGAAATGCAGAAGAGTTGGATTCAGCTCAAGGAGGAACGAAACACTTTTGAAGCTAGCTTCTACGCCAGTGAGAAGAAGGTTCTAGAACTTACCCTCCGACTCCATGAGCAAGAGGCCCTCAACACCTACATCGCACCAAAGAGGATGCACAATGTCTTTTTACCTTGAGAAGTTGTTTTTGTAATATTTGGCCCGTGGGGCATTTATGTACTAACAAATTTCTTCTTATTAATATGACGTGCGTTCTTCTTTGTCTGCAACAATTTTGAATGTTCTAAATCCTTGAATGCATTGCATACATAAGCATACCATTCATCATGTGCATAAGCAGGTCTCACGCCAGGTTTCCTTATCTATCTGCTGTTTATTTCAGTAGGATGGATCTCGAGAAAACAGTCAAAGACCTGCAAGCTCAAAATGCACAGTTCCAGCAACTCCTGATGACCTTGGCTAAGGTTCAGGAGGATCTCAAGACCTTGCTGGGGAATAAAGACCCAGTGAAAAAGAAGAAAAAGAGACTCGGGGTGGCTACTTTAGGGAGAAGATTTGACGGAGAGGCCAGGAGAGTGCTTGAATTTCCTCCTACTTCTGATGAAGGAACCAGTAAAGGAGGTGGGGCTGCGGTACCTTTCGAGTCCGATGTGGAAGAAGAGGAGGTCGAAGAGGATGAAGACTACTCTGATCAACAATACCCTCCAGCTGATGATAAATACAAAGGTTTAGAAGACACGTTGGCCGCCATGGAGCTACATAGAGTACCGGGTTTGGATTTTGAAGACTTGGGTTTAGTTGCCGGGATTGTGATTCCCCCAAAGTTCAAAGTGCCAGTTTTTGTGAGGTATGACGGGCTGTCCTGTCCAAAAGTGCATCTCAGGTCCTACGTAAGAAAGATCCAACCCTATACGGCAGATAAAAACCTTTTGATCCATTTCTTTCAAGACAGCCTTTCTGGGGCTCAACTGGAGTGGTTTTATCAGCTAGAGGGAACCAGCGTCCGAAACTGGGAAGACTTGGCCACTGCCTTTTACAAACAATATCAGTACAATTCTGACCTTGCTCCTACGCATACCCAACTTCAGGGTATGTCATTGGGAACAGGCGAAGGATTCAAAGAATATGCACAAAAATGGAGGGATTTGGCTGGCAGGGTGCAGCCTCCTTTAACCGACCGTGAACTTGTTGATATGTTTCTATGGACCCTATCTGGGCCATTTTTCAATCATCTGATTGGTAACTCTTCCGCGGGGTTTACCGATTTGATCTTAACATGCGAAAGAATAGAAGCTGGCATCAAGTCAGGGAAGATTCAGAAGGGTGTTGCTGCAAGTGTTGAGAAGAAACCTTTCAAGAAGGAAACGGCTGTGGTATACTCCCAAAGGAGAGCAGGGAAGAATGAGCGCCGGCCAACTGTGGGGGCCGTAATGATTCAAAACCCTTCAAGTGAGCAGCCTCGCTATAACCAGTCCAGACCAAATCAGCAACGGGTGGAACGGCCACAACGGCAGTTCACCCGCATTAATATGACGCCAGTGCAAGTGCTTCCCCATCTGTTGAAGTTGAATCTCGCCACTATCAAAGAGGCACCAAAAAATATGAATACGTCCTCTCCGCATTATCATCCTAATGCTAAATGCGCCTACCATTCTGACAGTGTCGGGCACGACACCAATGATTGTTGGGCACTCAAGCATAAAATCCAAGACCTGATAGAGGCGAAGGAGGTGGAGTTTGACGCTCCGGAGAAGCCTAATGTGATATCTGCTCCCATGCCGAAGCACGGCCGAAATGTCAATGCCATTGAAGAAGATTTGTATGTTGCTGATGTCAATGATCTGATAACTCCGTTTCTAACCATCAAGTTGAATCTGTTAAGGGCCGGGATCTTCCCGGGATGTAAAGAGGACTGCTATTGTTGTTACTCTCTACTGTTTGATTGTCCGTTACTGAAGAAAGGCATCCAAGGCCTAATGGATAGTCGACAAATTTTGTTTGAAAAAGTTTCTGTCATTCCAACCCATGCTGAAGATGTCTCAATCATAACCATTCACGCCAATCTTTCCAAGGCCGTCAGAAAGCCTGTTAAGATTACACCAGCTACGAAATCTGTTCCTTTAAAGATAACAATGCCAGGGCCTGTCCCCTATGTTTCTGAGAAGTCAATACCATGGAACTATGGCGGTGACGTCTACTACCATGGTATTAAACAAATCGAAATAACTGAAGAAAGTTCGGATGATGAAGAAGCCAGCATTGGTAACATTGCAGGCACGAGCAAAATCACCCGGAGCGGGAGAATATTTTCTCCAGAGATTGCCCCTCCAAGAGCAGTCTTTGGACCCTCATCTGCTGACAAGGTCATCCCTGCACCAATAAAACTCTCCGCTAGAACCCCATTGATCGAAGATGTTGTTGTTCCTAGTATTGTCCCTCCTACCGCTGTTGATAAAGGTAAGGGAATCCAAGATGAGCTCGTCAGGACGAGGGCTCAACCCTTGGTCATCCCGGAAACCTCCAAGAAGGAAATGGATGAGATCTTGAAGATAATCAAAAGGAGTGATTACGATGTGGTAGAACAGCTGGGGCAAACCCCCTCAAAGATCTCCATGCTGGCACTACTACTTTGCTCAGAAGCGCACGCTAAAGCCTTGATAAAATTCCTGAAGGCAGCCCATGTGCCCCAGGAAACTTCTGCAGATCAATTTCAAAATTGCGTGGCTAGCCTTACTGCGGACAATGGATTAGGTTTCTCTAATGCCGACCTAACTCCTAAGGGTAGAAACCACAATGATGCTTTGCAAATTTCAGTCGAGTGCCGAGGAACTACTCTCGCACATGTCTTGGTCGACACTGGTTCGTCGCTGAATGTACTGCCTAAGAAAGCTTTGGACCGACTAGATTGTGAAGGGTTGGAGTTGAAACCAAGTGATATTGTTGTCAGAGCTTTCGATGGTTCGAAGAGAATGGTCCATGGGGAGGTTGAAATTCCCATCAAGATAGGCACTGAGGTGTTTAAATCTACTTTCTATGTGATGGACATCCGTCCGTCATACTCTTGCTTGTTGGGTAGGCCTTGGATACACCATGTCGGGGCAGTCACCTCCTCCTTACATCAGATGTTGAAGTATCCTGTCAAGGGAAAGATCATAACCGTCCATGGCGAAAAGGAGTACATGATCAGCCACTTGAACTCCTTCCGGTATGTGGAGGTAGAGGGGGAGTTCATTGAGACACCTTTCCAGCATTTCGAAGAAGTCCTTCCTGAAATAACAGTAGCAAAGTTGGCAGCTGAGGTACCGAGACAGATGGCCAGGATGGCATCTCTGGAGGACGCAAAGGCCGCAATAAAGGAGGGGAAGAATTCAGCATGGGGGCAGTTGCCCGATATTCCACATAAAACAGACAAATTTGGATTAGGGTTCACTACCGCAGGCCAGAAAGCTATGCGCCGTTCGAAGATTGAAAGAGCGCCAGTCAAAATTTCTCCCTACGGAATCAATGCTTTGGAGGATGAAGACAAAGAGAGCAACATCGAAGAGTGGATTTACCCAACTGTCAAAGGAGGATTGTGCAACTGGGAGGCAAAAGACTTTGTCCCCATCACTTTTATTCATCAGTAATTTATCTGTCAAACATTTCCTATTGGTCTGTAATATTTATTTTCAAACAATCCGTACACTATCTTTTCACCTCATGCCTTGCTCGGAGCATGTAGGTCCATTTGTAAGGGTTTTTATTATTTTTCATATCCATATGCCATGTTTAATGATTCATTGGACGTTTTTCATTTGATAAACTGCCTGTGTTCATTTTCTTTCCTTTTGCATTTTTTGTTTAAGGATGGCTATCCCTTACACACACCCACACTCACAAATGCAGGTACCCATCCACTCCGGATTCCATGGGTGACTATTCTGCTATATCCTTCAGTAACTCTGAAGATCTGGTCAATCAAGCCGAGTATGAAGATGACGAAGGTTGTGAAGTACCAGGGGAACTAGCCAGACTTCTACAGCAGGAGGAAAGGGCCATCTTATCGCACGAAGAGTCATTGGAAACTGTCAACTTAGGGACCGAGGAAGACCGGAAGGAGGTGCAAGTGGGTGCCAATCTGGAACCAAGTGTCAAGGAACGCCTGATACAGTTGTTGAATGAGTATGTTGAAATCTTCGCTTGGTCTTATGAAGACATGCCGGGTTTAGACACAGACATCGTGGTTCACCGTCTCCCCACAAGAGAGGATTGTCCACCGATCAAGCAAAAAGTCCACCGAATGAGGCCTGACATGTCTGAAAAGATCAAGGCAGAAGTGATGAAGCAATTCGACGCTGGCTTTCTGGATGTTACGTCCTATCCTCAATGGGTCGCTAACATCGTGCCAGTACCTAAGAAAGATGGCAAAGTCAGGATGTGTGTGGACTACCGGGATTTGAATAGGGCCAGCCCCAAAGATGATTTTCCACTCCCACACATTGACATTTTGATCGACAATACAGCTCAGCACAAAGTGTTTTCCTTCATGGATGGATTCTCGGGCTACAATCAAATCAAAATGGCCCCCGAGGATATGGAGAAAACCACTTTTGTCACACAATGGGGCACTTTCTGTTACAAGGTGATGACGTTCGGGCTGAAGAACGCAGGGGCAACTTATCAACGCGCCATGGTAGCTTTGTTTCATGACATGATACATCATGAGATTGAAGTTTACATAGACGATATGATAGCTCGGTCACAAACAGAGGAGGAGCACCTTGAACATCTAGAAAAGCTGTTTTCCAGGTTGAAAGAATACAAACTCAGGCTGAATCCAAGTAAATGCACTTTTGGAGTTAGGTCTGGTAAACTTCTAGGATTCATTGTAAGCAACAAAGGCATTGAAGTCGATCCAGCAAAAGTGAAAGCAATACAAGAGATTCCTGCTCCCCGTACTGAAAAGGAGGTTAGAGGATTCTTGGGGCGCTTGAACTATATTTCCAGATTCATCTCTCATCTGACTTCTACCTGTGAGCCAATTTTCAAACTCTTGAAGAAAGATCAGGTAGTCGAATGGAACGACGATTGCCAAGCTGCTTTTGATAAGATCAAGGAGTATTTGCTAGAACCTCCTATTCTGATGCCACCCGTCGAAGGAAGACCATTGATCATGTATCTGACCATCTTGGATAACTCAATGGGGTGTGTTTTGGGCCAGCATGACGAGTCTGGTCGAAAAGAGCATGCTATTTATTACCTTAGCAAAAAGTTTACCGACTGTGAGACTCGCTACTCACTGCTCGAGAAAACTTGCTGCGCTTTGGTATGGGCTGCTCGCCGACTAAGGCAGTATATGTTGACTCATACTACCTTGTTGATTTCCAAAATGGATCCTATCAAGTATATCTTCGAAAAGCCCGCTTTATCTGGAAGAATAGCCAGATGGCAGATGATCCTGACTGAGTATGACATCCAGTACACCACCCAAAAAGCTATAAAAGGGAGTGTACTAGCTGACCATCTGGCTCATCAAGCTATCGAAGATTATCAACCCATGAGATTTGACTTCCCAGACGAGGACATCATGAATTTGGACAACATTGAAGGTAACGGACCGTATGACAGACCCGAAAAGGGATCCCGATGGACCCTGTACTTTGATGGTGCTTCAAATGCACTTGGAAACGGTATCGGCGCGGTACTCATTTCTCCGGAAGGTTGTCACACACCTTTCACGGCCCGACTTTGCTTCATCTGCACAAACAACATGGCTGAGTATGAAGCTGGCATCTTTGGTCTTAAGGCTGCTATAGACTTGGGGATCAAATCTTTGATCGTATTTGGGGACTCAGCTTTGGTTATCAGTCAAATCAAAGGAGAGTGGGATACCAAGCATCCTAATCTTATCCTATACAAAGAACATGTCTTGACATTGTTGCCTCATTTCGAGCAAATTACCTTCGAGCATTTCCCGCGAGAAGAGAATCAGCTAGCAGATGCTCTAGCTACAATGTCCTCCATGTTTAAACTCAATTGGGATAACGAGGCTCCCCAAATCACCATCGAGCGAATGGATGAACCTGCGTATTGTCACGAGATTAACACCAAAGAAGTAGTGGAACAACCCTGGTTCCATGAAATCAAAAGGTATCTCCAGACTAGAGATTATCCCGAAGGAGCTTCCGTAAATGACAAGAAGTTCTTAAGGAAATTTGCAGCCAAATTCTTCCTGAGCAACGGAATCCTTTACAAACGAAGCCATGATTGTGTATTACTCTGATGTGTAGACAAAGCTGAAGCAGAGTTGATCATGACTGAGATACACAGCGGCACATTTGGCACTCACTTGAGCGGGCATACAATGGCTAAAAAGATCCTAAGGGCAGGCTATTACTGGTCTACCATGGAAGCTGACTGCCATCAACATTCCCGTACTTGCCACAAATGTCAAGTCTATGCTGACAAAGTTCATATCCCTCCGGTTCCTCTCAACGTTCTGACTGCTCCTTGGCCATTTGCAATGTAGGGCATTGACATGATTGGAGAGATCAAGCCCACGACTTCCAACGGACATCGCTTCATCCTAGTTGCCATTGACTATTTCACCAAATGGGTCGAAGCAGCTTCCTTCGCCTCTGTTACTAAAAATGTGGTTGCCCGCTTCATCAAACAAAATCTCATATACCGGTATGGTGTTCCAGACAGGATCATCATGGACAACGGTACAAATCTGAATAACACGATGATCACCGCTTTGTGCGAACAGTTCAAGATTTATCATCACAATTCATCTCCCTATCGGCCGAAGATGAATGGTGTTGTTGAAGCTGCGAACAAAAACATTAAGAAGATAATTCAGAAAATGACAGTCACTTAGAAAGACTGGCATGAGATGTTACCGTTTGCCCTACATGGATACCGTACGACGGCACGTACTTCAACCGGGGCAACCCCATTTTCGTTGGTATATGGCATGGAAGTTGTCCTGCCTATGGAGGTTCAGATTCCTTCTCTAAGGATTATGAAGGACACGGGTTTGAATGAAGATGATTGGATGCAGACCCGACTTGATCAACTCAATCTGATCGACGAGAAGCGACTCGCCGCTATATGCCATGGTCAGACGTATCAAAAACGGATGATCAAGGCCTTCAATAAGAAAGTCAGACGTCAGGTGTATCAAGTCGGAGATCTCGTAATCAAGCGGATTATCTTGCCGCAAAGTGACCCCAGGGGCAAATGGACTCCTATGTATGAAGGACCATTTGTGATCAAGAGCATATTTTCTGGTGGTGCAATGATTCTGACCACCATGGACAGCGACGATTTGCCGCACCCTGCGAACGCAGACATAGTCAAAAGATACTAAGCATAAAATAACCCGACAAGTCGAAAACCCGAAAGGGCGGCTTGGGCAAAAATGGGCATCCCGGTGAACCGAAAACCCGAAAGGGCGGTTCAGGCAAAAATTAGGGATAAAAACAAAAAAAATCTGTACACCCGGCAAGTTGAAAACCCGAAAGGGCGGCTTGGGCAAAAAGGGGTTTCCCGGTGGATCGAAAATCAGAAAGGGCGATTCAGGCAAAAGTTAGGGAATTAAAGCGTATGACTATGTCTCGTCGGATCACTTCAAAGACAATCTCTTCATCAACCAGTTCCAGGCTTCTGATCAAGCCAGTCATCAGCAAACGAAGCATTAGATGGACAGGTATTCAGAGTTGTGAAGGCTATAGCGGAATGGAATCCCATGGAATTATTTCACATAGCCATCCTTATTTTGTATAAATCTTGCAATATTTACAACGAAATCCTCTTACTGGGATGTTTGTCTCCTTTGTACAAATATACTCATAGAAAGTCAATACAAATACTTTTCCCAGAAATTTGTGTCATTTCCTTCTTCTTTTCTCTTGCATTATTTGTTTTATTTTGAGAAAACGTCCAATGTTTTGTTAAATAGGCATATGCATTTGAACATAATCATTTCCTTATGAATCAGGAAAGAGGATTACTGATAGGTTGAAGGTACAGTTGGATATCTTGATACCCTTTCAAAGGAAACCCCCAGGAGATTTGGATTCCATATCCCCAGCAAGTCTTGAAGCTTATCCCCAGTAGATTCTGGAAGCTTATCCCCTGAAGAGTACGGACGTCTCTCCCAAACTTTTTCAAAGTTATTCCCCACAAGGGCTAATAACTGGGTTATCCTCAGCTTATTGCCACGGAAGATCGCACTCGGCAAATTTCTTCCTATCCCCAGCGGAATTCATCAAAGTTCCCCAGCATAACTTACCAATACAATCCCCAGAGGAGTTTATCTTTGTTATCCCCAGCCAGAAAATCCTCCAGAACTCAATTCCCCTCAGAGTTTAAGTTTCAGTATCCCCAGCAGAGCTAAAACTTCAAACTATCAATCCCCAGCGGAACCAGACTAGTGAACCTTCTCCCCACAGAAATGCTTCTCACTAGACTAGAGATTCTCAGTCTTACCTCCCCAGTTTAAGTCTACCAGGTCCTAAAATCCCCAGTAGACATCATCAGAAATTCTCTTACCCTGCAAGTCACCAAGGAAATTCCAAGTCCCCGCAAGTGGTTCTAAGGCCCCTCGACGTTTGAAGGTCTGGTATTCCCCAAGTAAATCTGCAGACTTTCAGTCTTCAGTTCCTCATTGTATATTCAAGATTCTCCAATGAAGATCTCCTCAAGACAGGAATTCCCTAGTAGTTTGGCATACAACCCAAGCTCCTTATTCTCCAGCAACAACCATGAATTATTCTTCTCGGCAGCATTCAAGATGCTTTTATCTTCAGCCATCTCGGATTCATCTATCCTTTGCAAGACAGCTCTCCAGCTTACATGCGCATCCATTTACATTCATATCATATAACATACATTGTATCATGCATCATGACATTTCATATAAATAACTCTTTGCCTTCGCAGGTAAGATCAGTCGACAGACAAAAATCATTATCTTCTGAGATTCTTTCCAGGAATAGTTCAGATATGACCCAGACGTGGCAATATTCTGATGCTTATTCCAGATTCATCCAGATGCAGTTTTACACGAGCTCATCATCAGGAAACCCTACACCGGTTCCTCCTTCAACTTCAAGATTTCTGAAAACAGTTCACGGGTTCTCCAAGTAACGGATGTTGACCTATCACTTGTTCAGTTTCTTCTCAAGACTTCTGAAAACAGCTTATGGATTCTTCCCAACAACGGATGTTAATCTATCAACTTGTTCAGATGCAACTTTTGAAAACAGTTTACGGACGCTTCCCAACAACGGATGCTGCTCTATTGCTTATTCAACTTCAAGATTTCTGAAAACAGTTCACGGGTTCTCCAAGTAACGGATGTTGACCTATCACTTGTTCAGTTTCTTCTCAAGACTTCTGAAAACAGCTTATGGATTCTTCCCAACAACGGATTTTAATCTATCAACTTGTTCAGATGCAACTTTTGAAAACAGTTTACGGACGCTTCCCAACAACGGATGTTGCTCTATTGCTTATTCAACTCCAAGATTTCTGAAAACAGTTCACGGGTTCTCCAGTAACGGATGTTAACCTATCACTTGTTCAGACTCTTCTCAACTTCTGAAAACAGTTTACGGATGCCTCCAGATACGGATGTCAATCTATTGCTTATTCAGACCCCAATTCGGAGACGGTCCAAAACATGGACACCTTTCTGATACTCATTTCAGATGGCATCTTTAAGCCCATCCCCGACAAGTTTTTGTCACTCTTCCAGATGGCATCATTAAGCCCATCTCCAAATGGCATCTCTAAGCCCATTCCCGCATCCATTGCTTTGACGAGTGCAAATTTCCGGGCACTCTAGTGTCCAATCTCCTTTTACCCTCGAGTCGCGAAAGGAAAACTTGCCAATCTAACTCTTCAGGTGCAAGAAGATTGAACAGGGGCAACTGTTGTACCCCAAAATTTTCCCTCTCATTTCTCAATGAGTTCTCATCACAAAGCCCTTGGAACTCAAGATCCAGTTAGGGTTTCATCTGCTCAAGACTTCTCCTTGCACTGTTGACCCAAATTAGGGTTTGTGTTTGCACATAGATGTTTTGACCTAAAATGCCTAAGATGACTTTCATGCTTCATATTGGACTCCCAAGTTTATCCATACCAAGTTTCAAGTCCTGATTCCAAATTTTGCCCAGTCAATTGGACAATTGACCTAGAAATCAGCTATATTGGGGAAAAAGTCAACTGTGGCCAATTGACAGTCAAATCTCATGAAAATTGACCCACATCAACATTATGAACTCACATGGACCATTTGATCAAGTTGGGATCACAATTACACAAGAAATTTGATCAGATCATCAAAAGGGCAAAATGGTCATTTTTAGGGTTTTGACTGCACAAAGGCAATTTTTGATTGTTTGACCTAACCAATGGCAAACCAAGCTCACATATGGACTCAAGGACCCAATGGAATTGTCTTGACATGCTCAGCAAGTTCAAAAGATCCCAAATACACAAGATTGACAGTTGAATTTCCCAGTCAATTGATCAATTTTGACTGTATACTGAAAAGTCAAACTTTGACTTTTTGTTCAAAATCAAGAGTCAAGATTCATTTTTCATCAAAACATGTCAAATCATGAAACTTGTTCATCAAGAAACCAAGAAATGCAAATTAGGGTTTGAAATGAAGATTTTTCATAACATAGAATTTTTCTAAGTTATGAAAAACCCTAATTTTTTCCTAACTTTGTCCCACTTTCTCACCAAGATTCATTTGGATTCAAGCAAAAGTCAAAACATGAAAGTTGTAGCCTATTGCATAATCTACAACTTTGATTCACAAAGTTTTCCCAAAAGAAGCTTGTATATCAAGTTACAATTTTTGGAACAAGGGTACCAAACCATTCTTAACTTAGAGAAAATTTGACCTATTTTAGGCAGGATTTTTACCTAACTTCAAGGCCATTTTTCACATACTTCCACTTGGCATTTCAATTTGAATATCAAAGATGGATTGTAGTACACATTCCAAGCTTTCCAAAATGTCAAATAACTCATCAAACAACCTCATGGTTTGAGAGAATCGAATTTTTCAATATGGGAAAAACTCACTTTTGGTTTGGCCAATTTCCATGTTCATACACTTAGGCAATTTTCAAATCAGCATGCATTCCTTGATTACAGGCCCTAAATCCTTTTTACACTCATAAATTTAATGCAAACTCATTGTGCCAAGACCATATTCTATGTGTTCAAGCATT
This sequence comes from Vicia faba, assembly GCA_948472305.1. Taxonomy (NCBI): domain Eukaryota; kingdom Viridiplantae; phylum Streptophyta; class Magnoliopsida; order Fabales; family Fabaceae; genus Vicia; species Vicia faba. Next base: position 434,712,641 of record OX451739.1, on the reverse strand, counting down.
GCATAAAGGTTTAATCCATTTTTAGATAAAGCATTTTATCCATTTTTGCAAAAGTGAACTTTATGTCTAAAGCAAATCCAAGCAAGTACAGTTAAGATCTCTTTGGCACAAGTTTATGGACTAATTGCACTGATCAAGACTAAGTGGTTCAGCATATAATGGGGGCCTGTACAGGCTAGAAACACCAACTTGCCATCTCTTGCTTAAAGTGTAAGAAAGCTTGCATTTTGTACAACAACTTTCATCTCAGCTAAGAAACCCTTAAGCAAACTTGTCAAACATATCCTAAACATCCTAACTGAGCTAGAACACGAGTCAACCAAGTCCCAAACACTCCCATTCACAAAATCACCCTCAAACTGTCCAAACAGAGCACCTGCTGCAGTTTGAATCCCAAAACTCATTTCCATCGTGCATCTTGGCCAAAACCAGTTCAAACACTTTCCTTACCATCAATCCAAACTATCCAAAACATTGGAAGTGGACTGTAACTCCTCTAACCGGTTTGGCCATTTTCATTTCTTCCTCTTGCAGGTGGACTTCTGCAGCTTGGTATAGAAGGTTTCAAAGCATACCAAGTATTGGAATAGCATCCTCACACTCCAAGGAAGTTGTACAGATCATCATCTTGCCCTGAAAACTCCTCCATTGCCAGACACGACTCCAACTGAACAGGTATATTCTTGAACTTTTAACTCTCAATGTAGGCATTGTTAGCTCTAGGTTTGTGAATAAAAAGTGTTCTACTCATGCCCTTGAAACTGTACATACCTTTACTTTTCATTTATTTTGCATATGCTGTGAGAATTTAAGGTTTGAATATTGATAAAAAGTTAGGTTAAGATTTGGGAATGATGAAATTCTCTCTCATTTTTGAGAGTTAGATCAAGTTTTTGGTATGTATGGATTCGTTGTTTGATGCTGAACATTTTTGATGTTGTGAGTTTTCATTAAAAAGCCAGGAATCAGGATGTTTGAATCATTGTACAAGCGCGCGTTTTTTTTGTCAAAGTTCTGGCCAGAGGTTGAAGAAAGGTCCTATTGGGCTGGGCTTGTTCTATTTTTCTTATTTGCACCCTATTTTTGCTTTTACACCTCCCTGACCCATTTTGATTTTTACTTATCATTTTCCATTTTTTTCCTTTTGATTTCATTTCTATATTTTTTATTTAAGTATGAAAAAACATAAAAATATTTTTTTCCACATTTTTTGCATTTATTTTGATATTTATTAGTCTTATTTAGTTTTTGTACATAAATAAATAAATAAACACTTTTATCTAAAAATACCAAAAATAATGCAAACACACTTATTTTCTAATTTTTATTTTATTTTATCTTCTGAAAATATTTTACATAAAACATACTTTTTTTGTAAATATTAAATATTATTATTTTTGCACATATTTAATATATTTGATAAATTATATAAATACATACATATTAATTAGCATATTTAGTAAATAATACAAAATATATACATTTTTTCTTTTATTAATATTTGACCTCAAAAAATAATTTTTTATAAATATACTTCATTTTTTATTTTTGTATGTAATTATTAAATATTGTACATATTAAATAATTAATGCATTTTACTTAATAAAATTAGGGTTTTACCCTAAACATAAAAAACTCAAAAAAATAATACTTTTCATTTTATTTTATTTTGACATATAAAAATACCTTTTTTTCATACATATAAAAAACCTTTTTGCATCTTGCATATTTATTTTATTTCCATTTAATTTGTGCAATCAATTATCTTGTAAATAATTCCAAATTGATGTAATAGCTAGGTTTAAATTCCTTGTCAAAATACCCCCCATTTGAACATTTGTACCCCCTTCCCATATTGTGTTGTAATAGCTTAGGAATTTTAAATTTCGCACTTTATTGCTTTCTAAATATACCATGTTAGAATTAGGGTTTGTATGCAAATAAAAAGAATAAAAATAGTTTGACCTAATTTCAAGATAATCAAGCATGAAAATGGACAACACATATCACACTTGCACCCCTAGGGTATTCCACTTGTTGCCTTCAATAAATGGGCCATATTGCATGTTGAGTTTCTTTGGCAAAACAAAAACAATCAAATGATCATAGTCCCTCGATGACGCTTTCGAAAAGTTGCCTAAAAATGATCAAGTCCCTTAAAGGAAAATTTCCCAAAGATACTTGGCACCATTGCAATTATGGTCTAAACGATGACCCACGCCCGTCCCTTTCACATCCTAACACAAGATTGTCCACCAAATGCAATGGTGGAACAAAATTGTTAAAAGGGTTAAAACATAGCAATAATCTTTGAGAACTTTAGGGTAGATAGCTCTTAAGTACTTGCCAACTTGCAAAACAAAAACACTTGCCTATTTTTCAAACCACACTTCACAAACACTTTCAAAACAAACTTTCAAAAAAAACCTTGAAACATCTTTTCAAAAAGACAAACACCTTTTGTAAAACATTCGAGTAAAGAATTGTTACAAGGGTAGCCTAGACAAGGCATCTTTTTCAAAACATTTTCAAAACCACACACAAAGCACCATTTCAAACAATTGAAAACCAAGGCAAGTTGATCTAAGCAAGTACCTAAGAGCCCATGGATAACCATGGATAGAAAGGGTGCTAATACCTTCCCTTTCTATAATCTACTCCCCGAACCCACGAAATATCTCAAAGGTTTTTGTTGTGCTTTTTTAACCTTTCCTTTAGGATAAAATAAAAAGTCGGTGGCGACTCTTGCTCAACCGAAACATTTGCGAAAACAAACGCAAAACCATAGTCAGTTCTCCCACCGTATCACACATATGATAATGAAGAAAATCAAGCCCTTACAAATGGACCTACATGCCCCCGGCAAGGCATGAGGTGAAAATAGTGTACGAATTGTTTTAGTTATTACAGACCATAAAAATGGGAAATTATTCAAAGATAAAATTACTGGTTGATGAAGGTGATGGGAACAAAATCCTTTGCTTCCCAGTTGCTTAGACCCCATTCGACGGTCGGAAAGATCCAATCTTCGAAGTCGTTCTCTTCATCTTCGTCTTCAACAACATTAATTCTGTGATGAGTGATCCTTATAGGTGGCCCTCCAGTCTTGGAACGACGCATAGCCTTTTGTCCTGTAGTTGTAAACCCTAGTCCAAATTTGTCCGTCTTATGGGGAAAATTAGGCAATTGCCCCCATGTTGTACTCTTCCCTTCTTTGATCACCACCTCCGCGTCCTTGAGAGATGCCATCCTAGGCACAAGCTTGGGAATGATGGGTACCTCAACCATTGTCTTTGCAACTTCTACCTCAGGAGAAACTTCCTCAAAATGTTGAAAAGGCGTTTCGATGAACTCGCCATCTAGCTCCACATAACAGAAGGAGTTGAGGTGACTTATCATGTACTCTTCCTAGCCGTGCACCGTTATAATTTTACCCTTAACAGGATATTTCAGCATCTGGTGCAAAGAGGAGGTAACTGCCCCAGCATAATGGATCCACGGTCTTCCTAACAAGCACGAATATGACGGACGGATGTCCATCACGTAAAAGGTTGAGTTGAAGACCTCTGTGCCTACTTTGATAGGAATATCAACCTCTCCATGAACCATTCTTTTTGACCCATCAAAAGCCCTAACAACGATGTTACTAGGTTTGAGGGTCAATCCTTCGCAGTCTAAGCGGTCTAAGGATTTCTTCGGCAGTACATTCAAGGAAGAACCAGTATCAACTAAGACATGGGCAAGGGTGGTTCCCCTGCATTCAACTGAGACGTGCAGCGTGTCGTTGTGTTTCCTTCCTTTGGGAGTTAAGTCAGCATCGGAAAAGCCAAGGCCATTATCAGTAGTAAGACTGGCCACACATTCCTGAAACTGGTCAACCGAAGTCTCTTGGGGAACATGTGCCGCCTTTAATAATTTGATCAGGGCCTTAGCGTGGGCATCAGAACAGAGCAGGAGAGCCAACATTGAAATTTTAGAAGGGGTCTGCCCTAATTGTTCCACAACATCGTAGTCACTTTTTCTGATTATTTTCAAGATTTCATCCATTTCTTTTTGAGTGGTTTCGGGGATAACCACAGCATGAGCCTTCGTCCTGACAGGCACTTCCAGTATCCCCTTACCCTTGTCGGTAGTTTCAGCGGATGATCTTACTACAGGAGTATCCAGTTCTTCAATCACTGGGCCTTGCACAGATGGTCCAACAGGTGCAGAAGCTTTCAAGGGTCCGAAAACTGCTCGAGAGGGAGAAATCTCCGAGGAAAAGATCCGGCCACTGCGGGTTATCTTGCTTGTACCTGTAATGTTCCCTACATCAGGGTTTTCTTCTTCAGAAATCTCTTGGACTGTTTCAATTTGTTTGATACCATGGTAGAAGATTTCTCCCCCATAATTCCATGGTATCGTTTTGCTGGATTGGTACGAGACAAGTCCCGGCATGGTGATCATTAATGGTACACATTCAGAGTTGAGTGTAATCCTGACAGGCCTTTTGTAAGCCTTGGGAGGATTGTCGGAAATGGTTATAATTGCAATATCGTTGGTTGAAGTAGCAAAAGTATCAGGAGTAACAGGATTGAAGGTATCAACAGGGGCTTTCTGGAAAAGTATCTCTTGGGTATCCATCAGGCGTTGGACAACTGACTTCAACATTGGGAAATCACCTCGTATGTTCAAACAAAAATAGCAGTCTTTACCACAACCAGGAAAGATCCCGGCTCTCAACAAATTTTCCTTAATCACAAGTAGTGGTGTCAACAAGTCAACAACATCAGTAACATGGAGGTCCTCCAAAACAGCATGAACATTATTACTGTTCTTGGGCATCAGAGCAGATATTACATTGGGCTTCTCAGGTGCCTCGAATTCTACTTCTTTGGCATCAATCAAGTCCTGGATTTTGTTCTTAAGCGCCCAACAATTATTGGTATCGTGCCCAACACTGTCGGAATGGTAAGCACACTTGGCATTAGAGTGGTAGTATGGAGTGGAAGTGTTAGGGTTCTTTGGCGCTTCCTTCAAACTGGTCAGATTCAGCTTCAACAAATGAGGAAGTACCTGAGCGGGCGTCATGTTGATGAGGGTGAACTGCCGTTGTGCCCTTTCCACCCGTTGTTGATTAGGTCTCGACTGATTGTTACGAGGTTGATCATTTGACGAGTTTTGAATCATCGCATCCCCTACAGTCGGTCGGTGCTCAGTTCTTCCCTGTCCCTTCTGAGAATACACAGCAGATGCTTCCTTCTTGGCTGGGAAAGGTTTCTTAATCGCTGTGGATGCGGAAGCATCCTTTTGAATCTTTCCACTCTTAATACCGGCCTCAACACTTTCGCCGGTCAAAATCAGTTCAGTAAATCCCGCGGAAGAACTTCCGATCAGATGATTGAAGAAGGGACCAGATAGGGTCCCCCGAAACATGTCAACTAACTCCCTATCTGATAGTAGTGGCTGCACCCTTCCTGCCAGATCACGCCATTTCTGGGCGTACTCTTTAAACCTTTCATTGGAAGCCATCCCCATACTTTGTAGCTAAGTACGAGTGGGCGCCAAATCAGCATTGTATTGATACTGACGGTAAAATGCAACAGCTAAGTCTTCCCAATTGTGAACCTCTGATCTTTCGAGCTGGTAAAACCAGTCCAACTGCGTTCCTGACAAACTGTCTTGGAAAAAGTGTACCCAGAGGTCTTTATCAGATGAATGGGGTTGGATTTTTCGGACATAAGATATTAGATGCATTTTTGGGCACGACAGACCGTCATACTTGGCGAATGTTGGCACCTTGAACTTGGGAGGGATAACAATCCCAGCTACCAGCCCTAGTTCTTCAAAATCCAAACCGGGAACCCTCTGCAACTCCATGGCTGCTAGTTTATCTTCAAGATTTTCGTACTTATCGTCCGCTGGTGGATACTGTTGTTCAGAGTAGTCTTCATCTTCTTCCTCTTCCTCCTCTTTAACTTTAGATTCAGACGGAACAACAGTCCCTTTCCCTTTACCGGCCCCTTCGTCAGATGTTGATGGGAACTCAAGAACCTTCCTAGCATTGCTCTCAAACCTTCTTCCAAAAGTGGCCACTCCAGGTCTCTTTTTCTTTTTCTCTTTATTTTTCTCCAACAAAACTTTGAGGTCCTCTTGACCCTTTGCCAAGGTCATGAGGAGTTGCTGAAACTGTGAATTTTGTGCCTGCAGATCCTTTACTATTTGCTCCAAATCCATCTTGCTGAAATAAACAGCAGAAAGATAAGGAAACCTGGCGTGAAGACTTGTTTATGCATATGATGAATGGTATGTTTTTCATGTAATGCATTCAAGGGTTCAAAAATTCAAATTTGTTGCAAAAAAAAAGAACGCACGTCATATTAAAAAGAAATTTGTTAGTACATAAGTGCCCAGTGGGCGAAATATTACAAAATTCTTAATGTAAAAAGACATTGCGCATCCTTTTTGTTGCAATGTAAGTGTTGGGAGTTTCCTCCTCGTGAAGTCGGCGGGTAAGCTCCAAAACCTTCTTCTCACTGGCATAGAAGCTGGCTTCAAAAGTATCCCGTTCTTCCTTGAGTTGGATCCAACTCTTTTGCATTTCTTCCCATGATGTTGGCATGTCAGGGTGTAGGATGGTGTATGGAACCTCTCCTTCCATAACAGGCTCTTTGATCAAGGGGAGAATGTGAGGGTACGACATCATAAGATTATGGGAGCGGGTTCGCAGCCACTTGAGATAACACTCAAGGGGTATGGAACTCTTGTGCCCCAGTGTCTTACTATCCACTTTGTTTGGCATCCTCCAAGCTCTGATGAACCTTTGTCGAAGTCCTTGCGCATCGTTGTCGAAGTCAAAAACTAGGTCAGGAATCAGCATGTCATGAGGGCCATCCCTCCGAGCATATCCAAATTGTCTCAAAGCTAGACAGGGGTTGTAGGTGATGCCTCCCCTAATGCCAAGTAGTGGGACATTAGGTAATTCCCCACAATGATCAATGATGATGACATTTTCTCTAGACCGAGAACACCAATGTACATCAGAATGTGTGAGGGTCATCAATCGTTGTGACCACCTTAAACCCTGCTCATTCTTCAGAACTGATTGTGGAAGGTGAGAAATAAACCACCTTACTAGGAGAGGAGTACAACACATGAGAACACCTCTTTTCCTCATTGTTCGTGTGTAAAATGAGTGTAGGATGTCCCCAAGCAATGTAGGTATAGGATTCCTGGATATGAAAATCTTGACAACATTGACATCTATAAGCTGATCAGGTTTTGGGAACAAGACCAACCCATAGATGAGGATTGCTATAATCTCTTCAAAGGCTTGTAGATCCAGAGAATTCCAGCAGTCTTGTGCCTTCTCAAACCGAAACTTTGCCAAGAAACCCTTGACACCGCTTATGGTTTCCCAATGTCCCTTGATGTCAGATGGTTGCAAGTGTAATGCTTGAGCAACATCTTCAGGCTTTGGTTCTTTTTCTGTACCATTGTAGGGTAGTTGATGAAGAATAGTAATTCTCAAGAGTTGGGAAAATTCCTCCAAAGTAGGTACCAATTGGTAGTCAGGGAATGTGAAACAGTGGTGAAGGGGGTCAAAGAACTGGAAGAGAACTTTCACCATGTCTTCTTAAATGTTGGTGTTGACTAAGCTGAGGAGTCTACCATGTCTTTCACTGAAGAGAGAGTTCTCCGGAATTCTGGATGTAAGCTCCTTGAGTTGAGGAGAGATTCTCACAAGGTTGACTTGAATTGTTTTCCTGCGAAGAGATTCCATGACCTACAAAACAAGAACAAAGATGAAGATCCAAACCCTTGAAATGGTTAGTGGATGCATATGATGCTTTATGATGTTCATGATGTATTCACAAACACATGTACAAGCAAGTCACACAAAACCCTAGTTTCAGGCTTGCATAAGGTTTCATAGGTAAATACCCTCTTGAGTTTAGTTGGCTCAAACTGTCCTATAAATAGTAACCGGGTTCTAAGGAGCTCAATATCATTGGATTGTTTTCTATGTTCATTGTTTTGGTTTAGCCACTTAACTAGCGACCAAAATATTCCAAGAAAACAACCCTCAATGAGTGTAGTATCGAGTATCTACCAACTTCGGACTGCACTAAAGTCGGTCATCTCACTACCCCTAATAAAGGCCAAGATGGTCAAGTAAGGTTCTAAGAGTTCATTAGTGCTTCATGACATCACTCAGCGGCCCCGTATTCTATTTGATTGACTCAAAGGCTATCGGTACTCACAAATATGTCGCACTAATATAGCTATTGCTTCAACCATGTCGGTATACCCCGCACAGTTTCAACAACGTATTGCTATTTACCTATGAATGTTTCCCAAATCCGGGTAGGGGATTTCAAGCCCAAACAAGAGAACCAAATGTAAAGCAAACAAAGCAAACAAAGCAAACAATATAATCATGCAAAGGGTGATCTAAGCCCTAAGGTTACTCCACTTTTAAAGTTTTCCCCAGCAGAGTCGCCAATTCTGTGATACGGTGGGAGAATTGACTTAGGATTTCGCATTTGTGTTCGCAAATGTTTTGGTTTAGCAAGAGTCGCCACCGACTTTTTATTTTATCCTAAGGAAAGGTTAAAAAGCACAGGAAAGACCTTTGAGATGTTTTCTTGGGTTCGGGGAGTAGATTATAGAAAGGGAAGGTATTAGCACCTTTTCTATCCATGGTTATCCATGGGCTCTTAGTTACTTGCTTAGATCACTTGCTTTGCTTTTCAATTGTTTGAAATGGTGCTCTTCAATTGTTTGAAATGGTGATTTGTGTGTGATTTTGAAAGATGTTTTAAAAAGAGGCCATCGTTGTGGAAACCTTTATAATGATTCTTGTTTGAATGTATACAAAGGTGTTTTTATCTTATTTGAAAAGTTTCCAATGTTTGAAAGTAGGGTTTTGAAATTGTGTGGTGAAGTGTGTTTTAAAAATAGCAAGGATATTTTTGCAAGCTTGATCAAGTAACTAGGAGCTATCTACCCTATTTTACTCAAAGATATTTTTTATGTTTTTAACCCTTTTAACAGTGTTATTTCACCATTGTATTTGGTGAACAACTTTTGTGTTAGGATGTTAAACGGGACATGTGCGAGTCATCGTATAGACCATGATAGCAATGGTGTCAAGCATTTTTGGTAATTTTTCTTGAGGGACTTGAACATTTTGTTTAGGCAACTCATATAGCGTCATCGAGGGACTATGATCTTTGTTTTGTTTTTATTTTGCCAAAGTACTTGACATGCAACCATGGCCCATTTTTGAAGGCAACAAGTGGGTTGTAACCCTAGGGGTGCAAGTGTGCATTGTGTTTGTTTTTCATGCATATTTATCTTGGATTAGGCCAAACTAATTGTTGATTTTATTTGCATACAAACCCTAGGTCTAAGCATGGCATACTTGGAAGCTTTTAAATGTGCGAGAATTTAAATGCTACACTATTACAACATGATATAGGGAGGGGGGTACAAGTTTAAATTGGGAGTATTTGACAAGAAATTAAATTCTAAGTTATTACAACTAAATCGAATGTATAAGCAATATTTAAATGTACAGTGACTAAATAAAATACAACAAATAAGTGTTAGATAAAATGTATTATGCAAAAAAGATCTTATGCATGTAAAAAGTATATTTTTTTTATATGAAGTGTAAATAAATAAATAAAAAAAGTCAATCTTAATTGTTTTTGTTATTTTAGGGCAAAACCCTAATTCTTAAATAAACAATATTATTTATTAATTATATAAAATAATATATTGATTTATACACAAAATAAAAGTATATTGTAAAAAAGATATTTTTAGTGTAAAATATTAATAAAAGTAAAAATGTAATATTTTTATATTTTTGACCTAATTATTTAATAAGATAAAGTATATAAGTATATGTATATGTATTAAATATATTAAATATATAAAAATAGAAATTAATTATTTACAAAAAATGTGTATATTATAGAAAATATTTTCAAGTGTAAATAAAAATAATAAATGAAGATAAGTATATTTTTTGTATTATTTTTTTGAGTTTTTAATAAAAAGGAAATAGTTTATTTATATGATTATACTATTAAAATAAAAATAAATATCAAATAAATATGAAAAATATAGAAAATAATTTTTTGGCATTTTTTATATTTAGACAAAAAATAATAAAGTCAGAATAAAAGATAAAAATATCAAAATGACAAATATTCAAACAAATGGGCCAGGGGGGTGTGAACTGAATAAAGGGGTGTCAAAAGCAAAGAAACCAGGCCCAGCCCAGAATCCACTTCTTCTTCTTCCTCTTGTTCACAAAACACATGTTCTTCACATCAATGGCTATCTCCTGATTCTTTGATTTTTTGACAAAACTCATAACATGAACATTGTAGAGAATTAAACAACGAATCCAACCATATAAAAAACTTGGATTAACTCTCAAAGACCAGAGAGAATTTCTCTGGCCCTAATTTCTAACCTAGTTTTTTTCAGAAAGTTCATGAGTGAAATTCTCTTAGCACGATTAATGTAAATGAAAACTAAGCATATGTATGGCTTCAGGGCTATGAGTACAACACATTTCATTCACAAACCTAAGCCTAACCATTCCTAAATAGAGAGATATAAGTCCATGAAATACCTGTTTCCGTTGACTTCGAGCTGGAAAATGTAGCAACCTTCAATGGTGTTTGAGCTTCTTTTGAGCTTGCCTGAGGTCCAAGGAAGATTTTCCAATGCTTGACTTGTTTTGAAACAGCTTGAATCGTCCTGTAGAACTCAACCTGCAGAGCTTTGAAACAAAAATGGCAAAGTGTGTTAGAAGTGTTACAGCTAGCAATGGATGATCCGGATAGCTCAGGTGAGTTGATTGGAAGGTGTTTGAAGCATCTTGGGACAAAATGCACGATGTAAATTGGTTATGGCTTCAAGTTTGCAGAGCTTGCCCTGTTTTGCAGCAAAACATCGATCTTGTGTACAAGGGGGTTTTGGAGGCAGAAGGGTCGTGTTTCTTGCTTGTTGGAAGGTATGAAACTTGTCTACAAGGTTTGTGTAAGCTTGTTTCAACAGATGTGAGAGATGATATATGTTTTGCAACTTTTCTTCTTTTTCAAGCAAGAGTGTGTGTCCTCTCAATGCAGGCCTGTACAAGCCCTATATCATGCTGCACATTTTGCTCTTGGTTACTGGAATTAGTGGATTTGATCCTGCCTCAAATATCTGGCCCCATGCCTCAAGGATTTTGTTTTGACATAAAGTGAAGTTTAGGCAAAAATGGCATTGTTACTTTTTCCTTTTAAGGCTTAAACTAGTGTATAATGCCCTAATGACCAAGACAATACCTTAACTCAATGGATATGCATTAAATTAAGGAGTACAAATTGGTTTTGAGGCCTGTAATTGTGAATCAAGCTAGCTAGATCAGATTTGCAAATTGGTATGAACATGTATTAGCCATGGACAAAAGTGAGTTTTTGCCAACTTCAAGCATTCAATTTTCTCTAACCACAAGGGTGTTTGAGGAGTTCTTGGACAATTTGGAAAGCTTGGAACATGTACTATAATACATATTTGAAGTGCAACTTGAAACTCCAAGTGTAACTATGTGAAAAGTGGCCAAGAAGATGGGTCAAAATCCTGCCTAGATTAGGGCAAATTTCCTCTAAGTTAAAAGTTTTAGGTACCCTTGTTCCAAAAATCATAACTTGAGATACAAGCCTCTTTTGAGAAAACTTTGTGATTAAAAGTTGTAGACTTTGTGATGTTCTACAACTTTCATGTTTCAAGTTTTGTTTGAATCCATTTGCATCTTGGTGAAAAAATGGGACAAAGTTAGGAAAAAATAAGAAAATTTCATAACTTAGAAAAATTTCTAAGTTATGAATTTTTTCCATTTTAAACCCTAATTTGAATTTTTGGGTTTCTTGATGAACAAGTTTCATAATTTGACATGTCTTGATGAAAAATAACTCTTGGCACTTGATTTTGACCAAAAAGTCAAAGTTTGACTTTTCAGTGTATAGTCAAATTTTGATCAGTTGACTGAAAAATTCATCTGCCAATCCTATGCATTTGAGGTCTTTTGAACTTGTTAAATGTGTCAAGACAATGTCATTAAGTCCTTGAGTCCATGGTTGAGCTTGGTTTGCCATTGGTTAGGTCAAACAGTCAAAAATTGCCCTTGTACAATCAAAACCCTAAAAATGACCATTTTGCCCTTTTGGTGATCTGATTAAATTTCTTGTGGAATTGTGATCCAAAATTGATCAAATGACCTATATGAGTTCATTATGTTTATGTGGGTCAAAAATCATGAGGTTTGACTGTCAATTGGCCACAGTTGACCTTTTCCCTAATATAGTTGATTTCTAGGTTAACTGTCCAATTGACTGGGCAAAAATTTGAATCAAGGCTTGAAACTTGGTATGGACAAACTTATGGGTCCAACATGGAGTATAAAAGTCACTTTGGGCATTGTAGGTCAAAATATCCATGTGCAAACTCAAACCCTAATTTAGGTCAACAGTGCAAGGAAGTGTCTTGAGCAGAGCAAACCCTAGCTTGATCTTCAGTTCCAAGAGTTTTGTGATGAGAAAATGTTGATGAAATGGGAGGGAAAATTTTGGGGTACAACAATATGGAACAATAAACAAATATTATATTAAAAAAACACAAAATGCCAATTGTACAGCGCACGAATTTTGAATGGACGAATGGTGTGTTGCCACGCCACCTTCTTCTTCCTTCTTCCGTTGGCAAAAGTCCAGACTTTTACCTAAGGACAAAGTCTGTAGCTATAGCCCCTATGATTTCCATAATCTCATACACGCACCATAAATGAAAACTAATGGGACATGCCAATTCGTCTTGGCCTTGTGAACACCATGGTACCTCTCTTTTGGGCCAATTTCACCTGCATAAGAAAACCCTAAAACGAACCAAGAAAACCTAACAATGGTGGATCTCTATATGGTTAGCAAAAATGAAATTAATTATTACCATTAGCTTGCAAATGTCTCAAAGATTCATAATATATTCATAACATAAGCTAACAATGCCAAATTCATGAGATTCGATTTCAAAAATGTAAGGATGTCGTGAAGCACTTACAGTGCGTTTCTGGGCACGAAAATACTTGTTAATGGTTGGAATAGACTCCTTGAATGTCCAGCAAGTGAATGAGATAGCTGGGAAGGCTTGAGCTAGCCTGAAACTATGAAATCAGATTGCTACTTTTCTTGAGTTTTTTGCAAGTTTCTTCTCAGCTTCTCACGCCTCTAACCCTTGCGCTTTTGGTTTGAATTTGTTCTATATGTATCCTTGAGTTTGCATCCAATCTTTGCAATTATGAAGATTTGATCCTTGATTCACACTTGTATCCAATCTTTCCAAAACAAGAAAAATTCAATCTTTTTGTGTACAACCAAGCCTTGCACGATTTGATCTCATTGCCAGCTATCCATGGACCTGAAATATGCACTAAATCTCAAGGTTTAAATGATTTTGATATTTTCATGATTTTATTTTGATTTAATTTGATTTAATTGAAATAAAAATAAAAATAAATGGAAAAAATAAAATAAAGTCAAGTGGGAAGGATCATGGGTCGTGGACCATGTTACAAACTCAATACAAGCACAAAAAGTTGGGCCCATTTGAAAAAAATTGCAATTTGAGGCATGTTTGTCTTTTGGCAATTTTGCAAAAAAGGTCAACTTCACCAATGCATAACTCCTTCAATTTTAACCCTAGAGATGTGTTCTTGGACTTTTTAGAAATCTTGAGGTGTCCCCTAAGCAACCCTTTTGGTCTCATCTAAATTGAGTCTTCCATGTTCATGTATGAAGCTTTGACAAAAAAGGTGTTTTTGTTGACTTTTCAAAATGACCTATAATGTCCAAATTCATAACTTCTTGTCAGTGCATATTTTGAACTTGGGAGTTGAAGATGAATTGTAGGGAATTTCATCCTCTTTAAAATTTGCTTTGGATGGGCCATTCTTGATAAATTATGAGAAAGTTATGCTTGGTCAAAGTTGGGTTGACTTTTCCTACAAAACCCTAATTTAGCAACTTTTGGGTTTTGATGAATTGTGACCAATACTTGAGGAATCATGATCAACCCTTGATCAAATGATTAATAATACTTTAAAATGATGATGTTTACCAAAAATCTTGAAGTTTGACTGTATGTGGGACCTAGTTGACTTTTGCCCTAGCATGGTCGATTTTCAGGCTTTTGTGCAATTGACTGAGAAAACTTCTTCTACAAGGCTTGAAACTTGATATGGATGATCTTGAGGACATATTAGGACAATGGTGAGAATTTGGGATCCCTTGGACTCAAGTATCTTGATGCAACATGAAACCCTAATTTGAGGTATACTGCCTTAGGAGAGAGTTTTCTGGTCAACCCTTGGACTTCCTTGGGCAATTTGAGGATCTCACTTGAAATGTTTTGAGAAATATGGGAGGTAAAATTTTGGGGTACAACAGCTTCCCCTGTTCAATCTTCTTAAACCTGAGGATGTAGATTGGCTTTCCTGCCTTTCGTGATCTGAAGGTTGAAGTTGATTGAACACTAGAGTGCCTAGAAATTTGCACTCGCATGAAGTGGTGCTCGTCTTGCGATGTCGGGAATGGGCTTATAGATTCCATTTGGAAATTGATGTCGAAAGATGGGCTTAAATATGCCATCCGAAGGAGTGTCGATCGCATAAGAGATTCCTTTGCGAGAGCTTGTATACCTGTTGTTGAGGAGGATTCCGCTGGGGAATGCTAGTCTCTGTCTTGGTAAAATTTGAATTTTAGGAGCTTCGGTCGTCCATTATTCTATTGGGGAATCGTCTCTTGGTCGAAGAGGTGAAAATGAACTATTATCTGGTCGTGATTCAGGCTTCATAGTGATAAGATCGACTGCTATCTGGTCGTGCTCCAGGTTTTACAGACTTATTGGGGAGATGAGATTAAACATGTTATTCGGTCATAATCCAGGCTTTGCAATATCTCAATTCTTATCTGGTCGTATTCCAGGCTTCAGAAGGAAATAAGTTGTTATCCGGTCGCATCCAGGCTTCAATTTGAATTTAGGGCACACTAATATCCGGTCGACTCTGGGCTTCTTAGTAATTGTCCAAGTAAACTGCTATTTGTTCGAAATCCAAGCTTCATAGTGTCTTGTACTGTTATCTGGTCTTAATCCCAGGCTTCGGTGTCCTTTACCGCTATCTGGTCGTAATTCAGGCTTCACGATGTCTTATACCATTATTTGGTCGAATCCAGGCTTCATGGTGTCCAGTACTACTATTTGCTCGACCCCAGGCTTCACAATACCTTACTTCTTATCTGGTCGTATTCCAGGCTTCAGAAGAAATCAAGTGGTTATCCAGTCGCATCCGAGCTTCCATTTTATTTTTAGGCCTACTAATATGCGGTCGACTTCCGGGCTTCATAGTAATTGGCCGGGTAGACTGCTATTTTGTTGAAATCTAAGCTTCATAGTGTCCCTTACTGTTATCTGGTCGTAATCCAGGCTTCAGTGTCTTTTACCGCTATCTGGTCGTAATCCAGGCTTCACGATGTCTCATACCATTATCTGGTCGAATCCAGGCTTCATGGAGTTTGGAGAAATCAAGATATTATCCGGTCGAATCCGGGCTTCATAACTTGCATTAAAGATATACCACTATCTGGTCGACTCCAGGCTTCGTAGTATTCTTGGCTGCTATCTGGTCGTAATCCAGGCTTCACAACATCTTATACCATTATCTGGTCGAATCTAGGCTTCATGGTACCTTATATTGCTATCTGGTCGTAATCCAGGCTTCAAAATAACTTGTTAAGCTATTATCTGGTCGATTTCCGGGCTTCACAGCTTGTGTTTATGAAATACCACTATCTGGTCGATTCCAGGCTTCATGGTGTCTTTGTACTTCTATCTGGTCGTAATCCAAGCTTCACAGTAACTTGCATTGCTATCTGGTCATTCTCCAGTCTTCACAATAACTTGCTGGGGATTAAATTATTATCCGGTCGAATCCGGGCTTCATAGCTTAAATTTAAGATAAACCACTATCTGCTCGATTCCAGGCTTCGCGGTATTTGATATTGCTATTCGGTCGTTCTCCGGGCTTCACAATATGATAGAGAAATCAAGATACTATTCGGTCGGACCCGAGCTTCATAGCTTGAACTGGAATAGAAATCTTAGCCTTGATTTGACTGAACCAGAGAAAACTTGTGAGAATTTTGATTGCATCTTTCCTTGAAAGGTAAAGAGTTAGTTGTATATAATGTCATGATGTATGAAATGCATTGAGCAATGATGTTCTCAAAATAAATGAGACTGTGTTGTATGATGCGTATGCGCATGCCATGATGTCTGGATATGCGATGTTTTTATGATGTTCTCTAGCTGGTGAAAATAAATCCCAGACTGCTGTTGGAGAGTAAAAGAGTTGAGTTCTTCGTTCTTGCTGGGGATAACGACCGAAGATGTTTTGAGAATAAATTGGCGGGAGAATAACTCGGCTGGAGAATAATTTGGCAAAAAAAATGACTCTGTGGGGAAGAGAGATATCCTGCTAGAAGATCTGCTGATTTGGTGAAATAACCTCGGTTGGGGATGAATTACCGTTGCTGGCAATGATGAACCTGGTTGAGTATTGAGTTTCTGCTTGTGGAAGAAATAAACTCCACTGGGGATAGTCTTCCATTGTTGGTGGTAGATGAACTCTGCTTAGGGAGAATTAACACCACTATTTTTAAATACCTTTTACTTTGCGGGGAGTGTATTTATTTTTAGTCATATTCTTCAGCTGGGTTCCTGGTGGATAGAGCAACTGTAAAGTTTGGACATTTTTGTTTGCCCCTGTTCCTGAAATTACGAGTAATCGTCTTTTGTTTCACATATAGATATTTGTGAGCAACAATTATTTTTAAATGCATATATCAAAAATGAATCATTGGATGTTCTTACAAAACAAAACAGAAAAAGAAAAACAATTTTGAAATTTATTGTAAAATGAATTGTATTTATTTTGAAGTTGGCCTGTAATAGGCATTTTGTAAAAGAGGCTAACGTCCTAGTAAGAGAACGCCGCTGAAAGATAGAAATTATAGAATTTGTGAAAACAAAGAAAAACAGTTATGTGAACAATCCCACTGGGTTCCAACTCTGCTATTGTCCTTATGTCTTCGAGCGTCTCATCACTTTGCTACTTGGCTGGAGATAGATCAGATTGATTGACGTCGTCCGAGCTTGATATTCGATACTGATGTCTGGTTGCAAGATGATCCAATGAGACATAGTGTTACGCTTTAATCCCAAATTTTTGCCTGGACTGCCCTTTCGGGTTTTCGGTCCACCGGGATACCCTTTTTTGCCCAAGCCACCTTTTCAGGTTTTCGACTTGCCGGGTGTATAATTTCTTTTTATTTTCATCCGTTATTTTTACCCGAACCCTTTTGGTTTCCCGGGAAGCCCTTATTTTTTCCTAGGCCAGTCAACCTAGCGGGTCTTTGATTATGCGTAGTATTTTTTCACTATGTCTGCATTGACGAGGTGAGGAAGGTCGTCACCATCCATGGTGGTTAGAATCATAGCTCATCCTGAGAAGATGTTCTTAACCACAAATGGCCCTTCGTACGTAGGGGTCCACTTGCCCCTGGGATCACCTTGTGGCAGTATGATGTGCTTGATCACCAGATCCCTGACATGATACTCTTGTCATCTAACTTTCTTGTTAAAAGCCTTGATCATCCATTTTTGATACGCCTGACCATGATAGATAGCAGTAAGTCTCTTCTCGTCGATTATATTCAACTGATCAAGCTGGGTCTGGATCCAATCATCTTCTCTCAAACCTGCATCCTTCATAATCCGAAGAGAGGGTATCTGGACTTCAATAGAACGAGAGCGAACTATGGTTTTGACCCTTCTAACCTAATCAGAAGAAAAATTATTTTTTGTTGTTTTTTAAAATTATTTTTAAGAAAGGAATTAGGTTTTAAAATTAAGTAGAAAATAATTAGTTAATTAAATTAATTAATGAAAATAATTACATGGCCTACTTTTGTGTTTTTTTTGTTATTTTAAGAAAAATAAAATATAATTAAACTTGGACAAAACCCTAATTTTCTAATTATTTTTTAATTATTTACAAAAGGAATTAAAGTTATCTAATATTAACAACCTAATTAAATTAATTTAATTTTTGATAAAAAATAAAATCTAAACCTAATTTGTGAAAAGTATTATTTTTGGGATTTTTTGATAAAAAGAATTATAGTTAAATGGTTAGTAAAGTAAAATAAATAAATAAATTAAATAAAATATAAAAAGAAAAGGGGTAAGAAATAATGGGCCTGAAAAGTAATTTGAGGGGGTGTGTGGACAGCGATCTGGCCCAAGAAGAATGAGGTCCACATTGACTTCTTGGATCTAGTGCATTGCATTGACTGAGGCACACCATGATCATCAAATCATAGCCATCAGATCTGGCTTCTTGGATACCTGGATGGTTGGATCTTGAGGGAGCATGGTGCTCCTTGGCTTTGTATGCGCGCTGAATCATGAAAAAACAAATATTATGCAAATAAAGGGGGACCTGGGATTCGAACCCAGGCCCCAAGGTACCTTCCAACGCTTGACCACCAGTTGAGCTAGTTGTTTTTGTTGTATGTAAGACACATAACAATTATTATATTAAGAATAAATGGAATAAAAGAAATCCACGTGAAAATTCAAATGGACGAATTAGATGAAGCCACGCCATCATCCCTGTCCTCTCTCTGTGGCTAAAAGGTTTGAAAACCTTTACCTACGGACAACATCCATCGCTACAGCCCTGCAATTTCTCAAAATCAAATACAAGTGATATAAAAGACTACCAAGGCCATGAATGGACTCGTCTGGATTTGCTGAGCACAATGGTGCCTCTTTCATTGCCAATTTTGCCTAGGTTCAGAAACCTCAAAGCGAGCTTGTAAACCCTAATAATGGTGAAAATTCATACAAGCCATGAAACCAAAATTAAAGAATACAGAAAGCTTGCAAATGTTCTATGGATCAATAATATATGATTAATCCATTCTATCAATGCCTAAATTATGAAAATCAAATTCAAGAAATGCCCAAGGTCATGGCTGACTTACAGTGAGATATAGGGGTTGGGAACGCTTGTTTTGGATTTCTTTTACTTGCTGGAGATCCCAGGAAACGATTGATATGGTCCAAGGGTCTTGAAATTTCCTCTAAGTAGGAATTCAATTCACGACTTTTTCTTGTTTTTTCAAGATTTTATTTTGGTTCCTACACCTCTTTCTCTAGCCTTTTTTGGTCTGCACAGCATCCTTATGTATTAAGGAATGAATTAGGGTTGAAAGAATGATCACAATCATCTTCCATCAATACATTTGATTTTGATTTGATTCCTTTGAAAACCGTTCCAAAAATAGTCCAAATCCAATCTTTTTGTGCACCTCATGCCTTTACACGAATTTAACCTGATGCTAGCTGGACATTAAGACCTAAAACATGTAAAAAATCTTGAGTTTTCAATATTTTGGATTTTCTATGATTTGTTTTGATTTAAATTGATTTAATTCAAATAAAAATCAAAATAAATAATGAAAACAAGATAATGACAAGTGGCAAAGGCTAGGGCTCGTGGACCATGTTGCCAACTCAAATCAAGTGAAAAATATTGGGCCCATTTGGCAAAAATTTCATTTTTAGGCATAGTTGACTTTTGGCAATTATGCAAAAAGGTCAACTTCACCAATGCATAGCTTCCTCAATTTTGACTCTTTGGAGGTGTTCTTGGACTTTTTAGAAAGCTTGAGATGTTCTCTAAGCAACCCTTTTGGTCCCATCTCAATTTGGTATTCCATGCTCATGTATGAAGCTTTGACAAAAAGGTGTTTTTGTTGCTTTTCAAAATGACCTATAATGTCCAAATTCATAACTTCTTGTGAGTGCATATTTTGAACTTGGGAGCTGAAGATGGATTGTATAGAATTGAGTCCTCTTAAAAATGAGCTTTTGATGGGTCATTTCTCATAAAGTATGAGAAAGTTATGCTTGGTCAAAGTTGAGTTGACTTTTCCTACAAAACCCTAATTTAGCAACTTTTGGTTCTTGAGGAATTATGAGCAATCCTTGATGAATCATGATCAACCCTTGATCAAATGATGAAATATACTTCAAAATGAGGATGTTGACAAAAAATCTTGAAGTTTGACTGTATGTGGGTCACAATTTACTTTTGCCCTAACACAATCGATTTTCAGGCCTTTGAGCAATTGACTAAGCAAACTTTCTCTGTAAGGCTTGAAACATGACATGGATGATCTTGAGAACATATTAGGACATTGGTGAGAATTTGGAATCCCTTGGACTCAAGTATCTTGATGCAACATGAAACCCTAATTTGAGGTAGACTGCCTTAGAAGAGAGCTTGTCTGGCCCACCCTTTGACTTCCTTGAGAAACTTGAGGATCTTTATTGAAATGCTTTGAAAAATATGGGAGGGAAAATTTTGGGGTACAACAGCTGCCCCTGTTCAATCTTCTTAAACCTGAGGATGTAGATTGGCTTTCGTGCCCTTCGTGATCCGAAGGTGGTAGAGGATTGAACACTAGAGTGCCCAGAAATTTGCACTCGCATAATGTGGTATCCGTCTTGCGATGTCGGGAATGGGCTTACAGATGCCATTTGGAAATTGTTGACGGGGGATGGGCTTAAAGATGCCATCTGAAGGAGTGTTGATCGCATAAGAGATTCCTTAGCGAGTGCTTGTGAACCTGTTGTTAGGGAAGATTCTGTTGGGGAATGCTGATCTCTTTTTTGAGAGAAAAAGAATTTTAGGAGCTTCGATCGTCTGTTATTCTACTGGGGAATCATCTCTGTTGAATTTTAGGAACTTCGGTCGTTCGTTATTATATTGAGGAACCGTCTCTTAGTTGAGGAGGTGAAAATGAACTACTATCTGGTCGTTATCCAGGCTTCATAGTAATAAGACCGACTGCTATCTGGTCATAATCCAGGCTTTACAATGACTTACTAGGGAGGTGAGATTATACTTGTTATCCGGTCGTAATCCAGGCATCGCAATATCTCAATTCTTATCTGGTCGTAATCCAGGATTCAGAAGGAATTAAGTTGTTATCCGGTTGCATCCGGGCTTCAACTTGAATTTGAGGCACACTAATATCCGTTCGACTCCGGGCTTCTTAGTAACTGTCCAGGTAAAATTTCTATTTGGTCAAAATCCAAGCTTCACAATGTCTTGTACTACTATCTGGTCGTAATCCAGGCTTCACGATGTTTTATACCATTATCTGGTCGAATCTAGGCTTCACGGTGTCCTGTATTGCTTTCTGGTCGAAATCCAGGCTTCACAATACCTTACTTCTTATCTGGTCGAAATCCAGGCTTTAGAAGAAATCAAGTGGTTATTCGGTCGCATCCGGGCTTCTCTTTGACTGTTGGGCCTACTAATATCCGGTCGAATCCGAGCTTCATAGTAATTGGCTGGGTAAACTACTATTTGGTCGTAATCCAAGCTTCACAGTGTCCCTCACTGTTATTTGGTCGTAATCCAGGCTTCACAGTGTCTTTTACCGCTATCTGGTCGTAATCCAGGCTTCGCAACATCTTATACCATTATTTTGTCGAAATCCTGGCTTCATGGTGTTCGGAAGAATCAAGATACTATCCGGTCGAATCCGGGCTTCATAACTTGTATTAAATATATACCATTATCTGGTCGTAATCCAGGCTTTGTAGTATTCTTGGTTGTTATCTGGTCGTAATCTAGGCTTCACAACGTCTTATACCATTATCTGGTCGTAATCCAGGCTTCATGGTCTTGTATTGCTATCTGGTCGTAATCCAGGCTTCACAATAACTTGCAGAGCTATTATCCGGTTGTAATCCGGGCTTCAAGGGTTGTGTTTATGATATACCACTATCTGGTCGAATCCAGGCTTCATGGTGCTTGTTGAGCTGCTATCCGGTCGTAATCTAGGCTTCACGGCTGGCTGGGGATTAAACTATTATCCAGTCGAATTCGGGCTTCATAGCTTGTTTTTAAGAGATACCACTATTTGGTCGTAATCCAGGCTTCGCGGTAGTCTGATATTGTTATTCGGCCGTAATCCGGGCTTCACAATATGCTGTAGAAATCAAGGTACTATTCGGTCGAATCCGGGCTTCATAGCTTGAACTTGGTGAGAATTTGATTGTATATTTCCTGAAAGGCAAAGGGTTAATTGTATGTAATGCATGACATATATCAAGCAATGATGTTCTCAAAATAAATGAGATTGTGTTGTATGATGCTTATGCGTATGTCATGATGTATGGATATGTAATATTTTTTATGATAATCTCTAGCTGGGGAAAATAAATCCCGGATTGTTGCTGGAGAAAAAAGTTGAATTCTTCGTTTCCGCTGGGGATAGTGGATAAATATGATTGTGAGCATATTTCTGCAGGAGAGAATAAATTCGTTGGGGAATAAAATGACAAGGAAATGACTCTGTAGGGAGGACATGCTCTGTCGGAGGATCAGCTGATTTGGAGAAATAAACTCAGCTGGGGATGAATTACCGTTGCTGGCGATAATGAACCCTGTTGGGGATTTAGTTTCTATTTGTGAAAGGAATGAACTCTGTTGGGGATGATTTTCCAGTTGCGACTTCACTAGGGATAATCTTTTAGACTCTACTGGGGACAATCCTCCAGACTCCACTAGGGATAATTTTCCAAACTCCACTGGGGATAATTTTCTAGTGCTGATGATAGATAAACTCTGCTTGGGGAGAATATTGCCGACTCATTCGCGGTTGCGAGCCTCAGTTGGGGAGAATTAACACCATTGTATTTCTCCTTACTCTACGGGGAGTGAATGTTCCTTCAATTGTTTTCTCCAACTAGGTCTATCCCTATACCTGGATGGACAGAGCAACTGTACGGTTTAAACATTTCTTATTTGCCCATGTTTCTGATATTACGAGTAATCGTCTTTTGTTTCGCACATAAATATTTATGAGCAGCAATTAATGTCAAATGCATATATCAAAAATAAACATTGGAAGTTCTTGCAAAACAAAACATAAAAAGGAAAACAATTTGAAATTAATTTGTGAAAATGAATTGTATTAACTTTGAATTTGGTCGGTAAATAGGCGTTTTTGTACAAGAGGCTGACGTCCTAGTAAGAGAATGCCGCCGAATCAATAGAATTTATACAATTTGTGTAAAACAAAGAAAAACATATATATGAACAATCCCACTGGGTTCCAACTCTGCAAATGCCTTTATATCCTCGAGCATCTCATCACTTTGCTACTTGGTTGAATGTGAATCAGACTGATTAGCACCATCCGAGCTTGATAGTCGATACCAAAGTCTGGTTGCAAGATGATCTAATGAGACATAGTGTTATTCTTTAATCCCTAATTTTTGCCTGGACCTCCCTTTCGGGTTTTCAGTCCACCGGGATACCATTTTTTGCCCAAGCCGCCTTTTTAGGTTTTTGACTTGACGGGTGTACAATTTTTTTCATTTTCATCCCTTATTTTTGCTCGAACCCTTTTGGTTCGCCGGGAAGCCCTTATTTTTGCCTAGGCAAGTCAACCTAGCGGGTCTTTGATTATGCGTAGTATTTTTTCACTATGTCTGCATTGACGGGGTGAGGAAGGTCGTTACCATCCATGGTGGTTAGAAGCAAGGCTCCTCCTGAGAAAATGTTCTTAACCACAAATGGCCCTTCGTAAGTAGGGGTCAATTTGCCCCTAGGATCACCTTGAGGTAATATGATGTGTTTGATCACCAGATCCCCAACTTGATACTCTTTTCGTCAGACTTTCTTGTTAAATGCCTTGATCATTCGTTTTTGGTATGTATGACCATGACAAATAGCAATAAGTCTTTTTTCGTCGATTAAATTCAGTTGATCAAGTCGGGTCTGGATCCAGTCATCCTCACTCAAACCTGCATCCTTCATAATCCAAAGAGAGGGTATTTGAACTTCAATGGGCAAGACTGCCTCCATGCCATATACCAAGGAATAGGGTGGTGCCCTTGTTGACGTCCGCGCTGAGGTACGGTACCCATGAAAAGCAAATGGTAACATCTCGTCCCAATCTTTGTACATCACCGTCATCTTCTGCACAATCTTCTTGATATTCTTATTAGCTGCTTCAACATCCCCATTCATCTTCGACCGGTAAGGAGAAGAGTGGTGATGTTGTATCTTGAACTGCTTGCAGAGCTCGGTGATCATCGTATTATTGAGATTTGTACCATTTTCCGTAATGATCCTCTCTGGTACACCATATCGACATATCAAATTGTGCCGAATAAACCGTGCCACGACGTTCTTGGTTACACTAGCAAAGGAAGCTACTTCAACCCACTTTGTAAAATAGTCAATAGCCACCAGAATGAAACAATGCCTGTTAGACGCAGTAGGTATGATCTCGCCGATCATGTCGATGCCGCACATTGCAAAAGGCCAAGGAGCTGTCAAATCATTCAGAGGTACTGGAGGTATATGCACCTTATCAGCATAGACTTGGCACTTATGATAGGTTCGAGAATGCTGATAACAACGGCTTCCATGGTAGACCAATAATATCCTTCCCGAAGGATTTTCTTTGCCATGGTGTATCCACTGGAATGAGTCCCAAAAGTACCTTCATGTAATCTTCCATGATGCTTTCTGCCTCGCTCTTATCTACACATCACAGTAAGGTTGAGTCATGGTTACGCTTGTAAAGAATATCATTACTGATGAAGAACTTCGCCGCGAACCTCCTCAAGAACTTCTTATCATTAACAGATGCACCCTCGGGGTATTCTTGAGCTTTAAGATACCTCTTTACCTCGTGGAACTAGGGTTTATCTGCTACCTCTTCAGTCTCAACATCGCAACAATGTGCAGGTTCGTCCAACCTCTCAATGGTAATATGGGGAGCCTCATTGTCCCACCTGACCTTGAACATAGAAGACATCGTAGCTAGCACGTCCTCTAACTGATTCTCCTCTCTTGGGAAGTGTTCAAAGGTTATCTCCTCGAAGTGTGGAAGCAACGTTAGTACATACTCTTTGTAAGGAATAAGATTTGGGTGCTTCGTATCCCACTCGCCTTTGATCTGACTGATCACTAGAGCGGAATCTCCGAATACACTTAAGGACTTAATCCTTAGTTCAATAGCTGGTCGAAGGCCCATGATGCATGCTTCATACTCCGCCATGTTGTTGGTGCAGTTAAAACATAATCGGGCGGTGAACGGAGTATGACAACCATCTGGAGATATGATCACGGCGCCAATTCCATTACCCAAAGTGTTTGAAGCTCCATCAAAGTACATAGACCATCTGGATCCCTCCTCAGGTCCTTCATCCGGTCCAAGTTTCTCACAGTCAGTTACCAACATGATGTTCTCATCCGGGAATTCGAAATTCATAGACTGGTAATCATCCACTGCCTGATGTGCCAAATGATCTTCCAACACACTCCTCTTGATTGCCTTTTGGGTCGTGTATTGAATGTCATACTCAGTCAAGATCATCTACCATCTTGCTATTCTTCAAGACATGGAAGGCTTTTCGAAGATATACTTGATCAGATCCATCTTTGATATCAATAGGGTAGTGTGAGTCAGCATATATTGTCTCAGCCAGCGAGCAGCCCATGTCAAAGCGCAGAAAGTTTTCTCAAGCAGTGAGTATCGGGTCTCACAGACAGTAAACTTTTTTCTAAGGTAGTAAATAGCATGCTCTTTTCGGCCAGACTCGTCATGCTTCCCCAGCACGCACCCCATTGAATTGTCGAGTACTGTCAAGTTTAAGATCAAAGGTCTCCCTTCAACTGGAGGCATCAGAATAGGTGGCTCTTGGAGATATTCTTTTATCCTTTCGAAAGCGGACAGACATTCATAATTCCATCTTACCACTTGATATTTCTTCAGCATCTTGAAGATTGACTCACAAGTAGCAGTTAGGTGCGAAATGAACCGGACAATGTAGTTCAGACGTCCCAAAAAGCCTCTGACTTCTTTTTCTATTCGGGGATCTGGCATTTCCTGTATATCCTTCACCTTTGCAGGATCCACCTGAATACCTTTATCACTAACGACGAAACCCAGCAGCTTACCAGACCTCACCCCGAAGGTGCAGTTGTTCGGGTTTAACCTCAGGTTATACAACTTCAACCTGTCAAATAGCTTCTGAAGATGGTCGAGGTGTTCTTCCTCAGTTTGGGATCTCGCAATCATGTTATCAACGTATACCTCAATCTCATGATGAATCATGTAATGGAACAAAGCGACCATGGCGCGGTGATACGTTGCCCCAGCATTCTTCAACCCAAAAGGCATGACCTTGTAGCAAAAGGTACCCCACTGCGTGACGAAGGTTGTCTTCTCCATGTCCTCGGGAGCCATTTTAATCTGATTGTAACCGGAGAAACCATCCATAAAGGAGAAGACCTTATGCTGTGTGGTATTGTCAACCAGAACATCGATATGAGGTAGAGGGAAATCATCCTTGGGGCTCGCCCTGTTCAGATCCCTATAGTCAACACACATTCGAATCTTACCATCTTTCTTCGGCACCGGAACCACGTTGGCCACCCACTGTGGGTAAGAAGTAACTGCTAGAAAACCGGCATCAAACTGTTTCATAACCTCCACTTTGATTTTCTCAGACATCTTTGGGCGCATTCAGCAAACTTTCTGCTTTACTGGAGGACAGTCTTCTTTAGTTGGCAGTCGGTGAACCACAATGTCAGTATCCAATCCCGGCATATCTTCATAAGACCAGGCAAAGATCTCAACATAGTCCCACAACATTTGTATCAACCGTTTCTTAACACTAGGCTCCAGATTTTCATCGATCTTGACCTCTCTCTTGTCTTCCTCTGTACCCAGATTTATTGTTTCCACTGGCTCTTCATGCGGCTGTATGGCCCTCTCTTCCTGAAGTAACAGTCTAGCAAGTTCCCCAGGCACTTCGCAATCATCCTCACCTTCGTCGTCGTCTTGGTTGATCGGACTTTCGAAGTCATAACTGGCAGTAGCAGAGTCGTTATCAGTGGGATCCAGAGTGGATGTGGACCTGTATTATGATATGTGAGTGTGTATAACACAAATAGTCGTTTTGATAAAGTGAAAAATAAAAAGGAAAAACAAGGAGCGCAAAATTTGTAATGCAAGAAGCATCCAATGCTTTTATTGATGATATATGGAAATGACACATAATAAGCCCTCAAACAAAGCCACGGTGTCTCGGGTAAGACACCGGGCCGTAAAGTTTCAAATTGTCTGTTACAAAACTCAAAACAAAAGTCTTATTATTGTGTAATAAAAGAAATGGACATGAAGTCCTTTGTCGTCCAATTTCTCAATCCACCGTCTGTAGTCGGGTAAATCCAGTTGTCAAACTCGGACTCTTCAACATCGTCTTCAATTGCATTCACTTCCATATTACTGATACGTAGGGGAGGTCTTCCAATCCGCGCACGTCGAACAACCCTTTGAGCTTCTGCAGTAAAACCCAAACCAAACCTGTCAGTCTTGTGTGCAAAGTCAGGGAGTTGGCCCCAATTCGCACACCCACCTTTTCAATAACAGCCCAGGCATCCTTGAGGGAAGCTATCTTCATTGGAGGATCTTCAGCAACAGTTTCAGTCGACGCCAAAGTCTGGGGGACTTCTTCAAAGTTCTGGCACGGGGTTTCAATGAACTCCCCATCTATCTCCACATACCGAAAAGAGTTAAGGTGACTCACCATGTACTCCTTTTCACCCTGCACCGTAACAATTTTCCCCTTCACTGGATATTTTAACATCTGATGGAGCGTAGAAGTTACTGCCCCAGCCTTATGAATCCACGGGCGACCCAGCAAACAGGAATAAGATGGTCGAATGTCCATCACATAGAACGTAGACGCCAAAGTCTGGGAACCAACTTTAACAGGGACATCCACCTCCCCGTGTACCATCATTTTGGACCCGTCAAAGGCCCTAACCATAATATTACTCGACTTCAGCACTAACCCTGCACAGTCTAACCGATCTAACGCTTTCTTAGGTAAAACATTTAACGAGGACCCAATATCCACCAGCACGTGAGCCAGAGTAGTGTCTCTGCACTCGATTGAAACATGCAGAGCGTCATTGTGATTCTTTCCTTTGGCAGTCAGATATGCATCAGAGAAACCCAACCCGTTGTCAGCGGTCAAACTAGCCACACAGTCTTTAAATTGATCAGCAGATGTCTCCTGCAGCACATTCGCGGTTTTCAGGAGAGCAATTAAAGCCTTAGCATGGGCTTTTGAGCAAAACAATAAAGATAACACGGAGATCTTCGACGGGGTTTGCCCCATCTGTTCTACTATGTTGTAGTCGCTTTTCTTGATGATCTTCAAAATTTCCTCTATCTTCTGCCTAGACGTTTCAACAATAATCTTCTTCGGTGCCTCCGTCCGGGAAGTCTAACCGGTGATCTCTTTGCCCCGAGCGTGAGATGACTCGGCGACAAGGGTAATGATTGGAACATGAACAGGGACGGTAGCAGATGTACTGGCAGGTGGGATAGCAACAGGTTTCCGAACAGTTGGTGGGGAGATCTCAGGAGAGAAGAGTCTTCCACTTTGGGTGACCTTTCTAGACCCGACAATATTGCTGACGTCAATATCAGCCTCTTCAACCTTCAAGTCTTGTTTGATCCCATGATAATACACATCGGCTCCATAGTGCCACGGGACAGCCTTATCCTAAGTATACGGGATAGGACCAGTGATAATTATGATCAATGGAGCAACTCTTGTAACGGGTGTAATCCTAACAGGATTTCTCGAGGAAGCCTTGGAAGAATTGGCGGAAATGGTGATTATGGAAACCTCTTCAACAGGAATCAATGGAACCAAAGTTTTCTCGAACAGGATTTCTTTGTTACCCATCAGGCGTTGAACACCTGACTTCAATAGATGGCAACCGGTAGGCAGGATGGAACAAAGGTGGCAACCTTCACCACAGCCCATAAATAAACCGGCCAACAATAGGTTCTTTTTTACTGTCCTCAATGGAGTAGAAACGTCTTCCACAGAGGTTACAAATAAATCATTATCCACAACATTTACTCCATGCTTGGGCATAGGAGCAGTCACGACATTAGGCTTTTCCAGCATGTCAAATTCAATCTCTTTAGCTTTAATAAAATCTTGCACCTTATTCCTCAAGGCCCAACAGTTATTCGTATCATGCCCTGGGCTATCAGAGTCATAAGCACAGCGGGCGTTTGGATTATACAGCGGAGATGTGGTGCTGGGATTCTTCGGAGCTTCCCTCAGAGTCACCAAGTTGGTCTTCAACAACTATGGTAAAATTTGAGATAAAGTCATACTGAGCGGAGTATACTGTCTTTGCATTTTCTCTACTCTTTGTTGATTGTTGCGTTGTGGGGCAACAGTATGTCTGGATATTACTACCGCATTAACTGTTTGGCAGCGTTCAGGTCGATTATGGCTCCTCGAGCTATAAACTGCACTAGATTTCTTTCTGAAAGGCTTCTTCTCTGTACTTGATGAAGCACCTTTCTGTATCTTTCCACTTCTGATACCAGCTTCAACCCTCTCCCTAGTAAAAATCAGTTCAGTAAACCCGGACGATGAACTACCGATCAAATGATTGAAGTATGGACCAGACAAAGTCCCAAGAAACATATCCACCAACTCCATATCAGACAGAGGGGGTTGTACCCTTCCAGCAAGATCTCTCCATTTCTGAGCGTAGTCCTTAAAACCTTCGCTCGCACCCATAGACATACCCTGAAGTTGAGTACGCATGGGAGCAAGGTTGGAATTATACTGGTATTGCTTATAAAAAACAGCAGCAAGGTCCTCCCAGTTGCGGACATTAGCTCCTTCCAGTTGGTAGAACCATTCAAGATGAGTCCCTGATAGACTATCTTGAAAGAAATGAACCCAAAGGTTCCTATCAGCAGTATAGGGTTGAATCTTTCTGACATACGAGCGGAGGTGTATCTTTGGGAAGGATACCCCATCATACTTAGAAAAGACAGGAGCTTTAAACTTGTGAGGGATTACCACCCCAGATTCAAGACCCAAATCTCTGAAGTCCAATCCATGTATCTTCTGGATCTCCATTGCACTCAGCCAGTCTTCAAGTTGCTTATACCTATCCTCGGTAGGAGGATACTGGTCTTCATCAAAATTCGTGTCATTATCGAAAACCACAGGACTAGGCCCCTTTCTTTCCTGTTGATTCTCTCCCCCTCCAGATGAATGGGACAAATCAGTTTCCTGTCGCAAATTGTTCCCGAATATGCGACCCATATTCAGGTGGACCAACTTCTTCTACTTCTTCTTTTCCTTCAATATGAGAGATTTCAAATCTTGATGCCCTTTGGCCAGATTTGGGAACAACTCTTGGAATTGTGCATTTTGAGCCTGAAGAGCCTTGATGGCTTGATCAGTAGGTGTTTCAGAAGACATGATTACTGAAATAAACAGGGAAGAAGATGAGAAACCTGTAATGGTACCTGTAATGAGGTGCATGTGAATGGAATGCGTATGAAATGATTTCAAAGACTTTGGGAGATTCAAATTTGTAAACCAAAATAAAACACACTTTATTAGATTAAACTTGTAACAAATGTTTAACAAATGCCTTTAAGGCGTTACAAAAGAAATAAACTGAAAAGCAAATCTAAATTAGAAACAATAAAAGTAATAAGAAATCCAATGGTCGTTTTCCCTTCGTGCTGACATAATCGTTGATTGTCCTCTCATTCTCAAGCTGCCTTGTAAGCTTCAGGATCTTGCTCTCCTGTTCATGATACTTCTCTATGTAGGTATCCCTTTCTTCCTTTAGCTGGATCCAAGATCTCTTCAATGCCCCAAGATCAGTAGCCATGTATGGATGGAGGATTGTATAAGGAACCCCTTCTTCATCAGTATGCTCCACAATCACCGACAAAACAACTTTATATGGCATTCCCAGCTTTTGAACACGGGCTCAAACCCACTAGAGATACGGTTGCATCGGGAGAGAAGTCTTCATTCCTAGCTCATGGGGGTCAAACCTGTTCACCCTGTCCCAAGCTCGTATAAACCTGCGGCGATGTCCCTCAACACCCCTTGAAGTCAAAGACAATGCCTGTAAGCAGCAGCTCATGAGGACCGTCTCTCCGAGCGCGTCCAAACTGTCGTAAAGCCAAACAAGGATTGTAGGTTATACCCCCTCAAATTTCAAGCAATGGAACATTAGGGTATTCCCCACAGTGATCAATGACAGCTACTTTTTCCATATCTTTAGTACTCCAAAGGATGTCCGTATGAGCAAGGGACATGATTCTGTAAGCCCAACCTACACCTTTCTTATTCTTCAATACAAATTTGGGGAGGTGCGAAGTAAACTACCTCGCCAGCAGAGGTGTACAACACATGAGAGTTCCCCTTCTTCTTACAGTACGGGTATAAACAGCATGCATAATATCACCTAAGAGAGTAGGCATTGGGTTACGAGACATGAAAATCTTGACCGCATTCACATCTATGAAGGCATCTGGATTCGGGAACAGAACCAAGCTGTAGATGAGGAGAGCCAGGATGTCTTCAAATGCTTGAAAGTCCAAAATATCCCAGAACTGTTGAGCTTGATCGATCAAAAACTTAGCCAAGAAACCTTTAACCCCACTCCGAGTCTCCCATTTAGATACTACATCAGCCATTTTCAGATGTAGGGCTGAAGCAATATCCTCTGGCCTAGGAGCTATCTCAAAACCTGTAAAGGGTGTCTGCTCTAGAATGGATATACCCAGTAAATCAGAAAACTCCTCCAAAGTAGGGACTAGCTGATTGTCCGGGAAGGTGAAACAATGATGCAATGGTTCAAAGAACTGGAACAACACGCTCATCATTTTCTCATCCAACTTGGAAGTGACCAGGCTAAGGAGATGACCGTGTCTTCTAACAAAAGAAGAAGTATCATGAACTTTTGAAACTAAGTCTCTGAGTTGAGCAGGGATTTGCACGAAGTTAACTCGAATGGTATTTCTGCACATAAAAGCCATAATCTACAAAACAGAACAAAGATGAATCCCCTCGGTCTTTGAAATGGTCAGTCTAATGATATATGCATGATATGTCATGATACATGATGTCATGAGAAAAACACACCACAGGTATCACAGATAGCAAACATGGTAAAGGAAAACAAGTCACGCAATAGCCCTTAAATTTTAGGTTGGCATGGAGTTTAGGTACTACCCTCTTGCAGTTTAGTTGGTTCAACATGTTCTAATAATAGTAACAGGATTCTAGAGGTTCTCAATATCACTGACCATCCTCCATCGGTCATAGTTTCAGCTCACGCAATCTTTTCTTGCGGTCGAAACCATCGCGAGAGTATGGTCTCAATGAGTGTAGCATCTTGCTACTTTCTATGGCCAAGTTGGTCAATTATAGGTTCTAAGGTTTGTTGATGCTTAATGCCCCATATAGCAGCCCCATACTCTCCTTGTTGCTCCACAAGGGATATCAGTACCAACTAATGTGCCACATCAACGTAGCTACTGCTTCAACCGTATCGGTCTACGCCGTACAGTTCCCTCACAGTCTATTGCTACTTACCTAAAAGGTATTCCCCAGATCCAGGTTAGGATCTATAGTAACTCCGATACAAATCCCACAAAAATAAAGCAATCAAATCAAACAATTGAAAACAATATGATGAACTAATCCTAAGGTACACCCCACTTATTATTATCCCCAGCAGAGTCGCCAGTTCTGTGATACGGTGGCTAGAACCGGGACTATTTTTTTAGGAATTGCTGGTTTGTATTTTGCGTTTGTGTGTGCAAAATTTTGCGGTAAGCAAGAGTCGCCACCGACTTTTATTTTATCCAACAAGGAAAGGAAAAAAGCACAGAAAAATTCCATTTTCGAGATTTTCTGAGTACGGGGGTTAGATTATAGAAAGGGAAGGTATTAGCACCCTTTCTATCCGTAGTTATCTACGGGCTCTTAGGTACTTGCTCATCATTTTCAAAATTGCTTCTTTGTGTGTTTGAGTGATTTGAAAAGTTTTTGTTTTGACTTCTTAACTCTTGCTTTTGTCTTCAAGAGTGTAATGAAGTGTTTTTGGAAGTTTCGTTTGAAAAGGAGTGTAAGTGTGAAAAATTTTGTTTGGATTGAGCAAGTACTTAAGAACTAATCTACCTACTCGAAAAAAGAATTGTTCTATGTTCGTTTCCTTTAGATAGCGCTATCCCACTATTAGTGAGTAGGTAGCACCATCGTTGGAGTTTTGAGGGTCAATTCGAAAAGGACGTACGGTCACTAAAGCAATGTTAGGACGTCTTAGTAATAACCCTAATGTCTTAGATCAATTATTCGAGGCAACAATATCCAAGGCAACCTTTCCGAGTAAACTTTGATCTTTGGACAAAAGAACGACCACTAAAGCATCCTATACTCAATGACCGATTACCGAAGGCAACCAAGTGGGAGTGTACCTTAGGAGTGCGCATGTGCGAGTGATTCAATTTCAGATTATTTATCTTTGCACATTTTAGGGTTATCTAACCGTTTTAAAGTTTACAAACATTCTTGTCATGCATCCTAATATCATACATCTAACAGTTTAATATTTTACAGAATTTAAAGTGCGGAAATTAAACTACGCTATTACAAGGCTTCAAGTATTTACATAGCCAAAAACAAACCCTTTAAAAATAAAGCGATAAATGAAAATAAAGACCTAATTAACTATTACAATTTGTAGGCAGTTACAATAATAGGGTAAAAATAATAACATAAAGTGCGCGATGAAAATTAGAACGAGAGCGAACTAGGGTTTTGACCCTTCTAACCTAATCAGAAGAAAAATTGTTTTTTGTTGTTTTTTTTAATTATTTTTAAGAAAGGAATTAAGTTTTAAAATTAAGTACAAAATAATTAGTTAATTAAATTAATTAATAAAAATAATCACATGGCTTACTTTTGTGTTTTTTTTGGTTATTTTAAGAAAAATAAAATATAATTAAATTAAATTTGGAAAAAACCCTAATTTTCTAATTATTTTTTAATTATTTACAAAAGGAATTAAAGTTATCTATTATTAACAACCTAATTAAATTAATTTAATTTTTGATAAAAAATAAAATCTAAACCTAATTTGTGAAAAGTATTATTTTTGGGATTTTTTGATAAAAAGAGTTATAGTTAAACGGTTAGTAAAATAAAATAAATAAATAAATTAAATAAAATATAAAAAGAAAAGGGGTAAGAAATAATGGGCCTGAAAAGTAATTTGAGGGGGTGTGTGGACTGCCATCTGGCCCAAGAAGAATGAGGTCCACGTTAACTTCTTGGATCTAGTGCGTTTCCTTGACTGAGGCACACCATGGTCATCACATCATAGCCATCAGATCTGGCTTCTTGGATACCTGGATGGTTGGATCTTGAGGGAGCATGGTGCTCCTTGGCTTTTTACGCGCGCTGAATCATGAAAAAACAAATATTATGCAAATAAAGGGGGACCTGGGATTCGAACCCAGGCCCCAAGGTACCTTTCAACGCTTGACCACCAGTTGAGCTAGTTGTTTTTTTTGTATGTAAGACACATAACAATTATTATATTAAGAATAAATGGAATAAAAGAAATTTGCGCGAAAATTTAAATGGACGAATTAGATGAAGCCACACCATCATCCCTGTCCTCTCTCAGTGGCTAAAAGGTTTTAAAACCTTTACCTACGAACAACGTCCGTCGCTACAGCCCTGCAATTTCTCAAAATCAAATAAAAGTGATATAAATGACTACCAAGGCCATGAATGGACTCGTTTGGATTTGCTGAGCAAAATGGTGCCTCTTTCATGGCCCAATTTTTCCTAGGTTCAGAAACCCCAAAGCGAGCTTGTAAACCCTAATAATGGTGAAACTTCATACAAGCCATGAAACCAAAATTAAAGAATACAGAAAGCTTGCAAATGTTCTATGGATCAATAATATATGATTAATCCATTCTATCAATGCCTAAATTATGAAAATCAAATTCAAGAAATGCCCAAGGTCGTGGCTGACTTACAGTGAGATATAGGGGTTGGGAACGCTTGTTTTGGATTTCTTTTACTTGCTGGAGATCCCAGGAAACGATTGAGATGGTCCAAGGGTCTTGAAATTTCCTCTAAGTAGGAATTCAATTCACGACTTTTTCTTGTTTTTTCAAGATTTTATTTTGGTTCCTACACCTCTTTCTCTAGCCTTTTTTGGTCTGCACAGCATCCTTATGTATTAAGGAATGTATTAGGGTTGAAAGAATGATCACAATCATCTTCCATCAATACATTTGATTTTGATTTGATTCCTTTGAAAACTGTTCCAAAAATAGTCCAAATCCAATCTTTTTGTGCACCTCATGCCTTTACACGAATTTGACCTGATGCTAGCTGGACATTAAGACCTAAAACATGTAAAAAATCTTGAGTTTTCAATATTTTGGATTTTCTATGATTTGTTTTGATTTAAATTGATTTAATTCAAATCAAAATCAAAATAAATAATGAAAACAAGATAATGACAAGTGGCAAAGGCTAGGGCTCGTGGACCATGTTGCCAACTCAAATCAAGTGAAAAATATTGGGCCCATTTGGCAAAAATTTCATTTTTAGGCATAGTTGACTTTTGGCAATTATGCAAAAAGGTCAACTTCACCAATGCATAGCTTCCTCAATTTTGACTCTTTGGAGGTGTTCTTGGACTTTTTAGAAAGCTTGAGATGTTCTCTAAGCATCCCTTTTGGTCCCATCTCAATTTGGTATTCCATGCTCATGTATGAAGCTTTGACAAAAAGGTGTTTTTGTTGCTTTTCAAAATGACCTATAATGTCCAAATTCATAACTTCTTGTGAGTGCATATTTTGAACTTGGGAGCTGAAGATGGATTGTATAGAATTGAGTCCTCTTAAAAATGAGCTTTTGATGGGTCATTTCTCATAAAGTATGAGAAAGTTATGCTTGGTCAAAGTTGAGTTGACTTTTCCTACAAAACCCTAATTTAGCAACTTTTGGTTCTTGAGGAATTATGAGCAATCCTTGATGAATCATGATCAACCCTTTATCAAATGATGAAATATACTTCAAAATGAGGATGTTGACAAAAAATCTTGAAGTTTGACTGTATGTGGGTCACAATTTACTTTTGCCCTAGCATCGTAGATTTTCAGGCCTTTGAGCAATTGACTGAGCAAACTTTCTCTATAAGGCTTGAAACTTGACATGGATGATCTTGAGAACATATTAGGACATTTGTGAGCATTTGGAATCCCTTGGACTCAAGTATCTTGATGCAACATGAAACCCTAATTTTAGGTAGACTGCCTTAGGAGAGAGCTTGTCTTGCTAACCCTTGGACTTCCTTGAGCAACTTGAGGATCTTTCTTGAAATGCTTTGAAAAATATGGAAGGGCAAATTTTGGGGTACAACAATAGTATTTAAAGCCTTCGCTTGCACCCATAGACATACCCTGAAGCTGAGTACGAGTGGGAGCAAGGTCAGCGTTATACTGATACTGCTTGTAAAAAACAGCAGCAAGGTCCTCCCAGTTTCGGACACTAGCTCCTTCCAATTGATAAAACCATTCAAGCTGAGTCCCTGACTGACTATGTTGAAAGAAATGTACCCACAAATTTCTATCAGCATTGTAGGTTTGGATTTTTCGGACATACGAGCAGAGATGGAGTTTTGGACAGGATACTCCATCGTATTTAGCAAAAACCGGAGCTTTAAACTTATGAGGGATCACCACCCCTGATGCTAGTCCCAGATCTCCGAAGTCCAAACCAGGAATCTTTTGAATCTCCATAGCGCTCAGACGGTCTTCGAGTTGTTTGTACCTATCCTCAGCAGGAGGATACTTCTCATCATCAAAATCAGTATCATTATCAGAGACCACAGGACTGGGACCCTTTTCTTCTTCTTGGTCCTCCTCTCCTTTGGATGAAAGAGATAGATCAACTTCCTGTCGCAACCTATTCCCAAATTTGTTACCCATATTCAGAAGAACCACCTCTTCTTCTTATTCTTCTTCTTCTCCTTTAGGATGAGAGTCTTCAAATCCTCTTGCCCTTTAGCCAAGTTCAAGAACATCTCTTGGAATTGGGCATTTTGTGCCTGAAGAGCTTTGATGGCTTGATCGGTAGGTTTTTCAGAAGACATTTCATGCTGAAATAAACAGCGAAGGAGATGAGAAACCTATAATGATACCTGTAATGATGTGCGTGATAATGGGATGCGTATGTAGTGATTTCAAAGACTTTGGGAGATTTAAATTTATAAAACAAAAATAAAAAACACTTTATTAGATTAGCTTGTAAAAATGTTTAACAGTGCCTTTAAGGCATTACAAAAGAAATAACCGAAAAACAAATCTAAACATAAAGAAAGCAAAAATCAGAAATCCCATGGACGCTTCCCCTTCGTGCTGACGTAGTCATTAATTTTTCTTTCATTCTCAAGTTTCTTGGTGAGCTTCAAGATCTTCCTTTCTTTCTCATGATACTTTTCTCAATAGGTATCCCTCTCCTCTCTCAACTTAATCCAGGATCTCTTCAACGCCCCAAGATCAGTGGGCATGTAGGGATAAAGGACTGTATAAGAAACACCCTCTTCATTGGTAGGCTCCACAATTACTGGAAATACAGCTTCATAGGGCATCCCAAGCTTCTGAGCAAGAGCTTGAACCCACTAGAGATAGGGCTGCATAAGGAGAGAAGTCCTTGGTCCTAACTCTTAAGGGTCAGATTTGTTCACCATGCCCAGGCTCGTATAAACTTCTGGCGGTGCTCATCAATGTCCCCCTTGTAGTCAAAGACAATATCTGTAAGAAGTAGCTCATGAGGACCATCTCTCCGACCACGACCAAACTGTCATAAAACCAAGCAAGGACTGTAGGTTATTCCCCCTCTGATTCCAAGTAATGGGCCATTAGGGTATCCCCCATATCGATCAATGACAACAATGCTTTCTATAGCCTTAGAACTCCAAAGAATGTTTGTATGGGAAAGGGACATAATCCTGTAAGACCATCCTAAACCTTCCTCATTCTTCAACACGGACTTGGGGAGGTGCAAAATAAACCACCTCACCAGAAGCGGCATGCAACACATGAGGGTCCCTCTTCTACGAACAATACGAGTATAGAGGGCATGCAAGATATCACCCAGAAGAGTAGGTACAGGATTGCGAGATAGGAAGATCTTAACCGCATTCACATCTATGAAGGAATCTGGATTCAGAAAAAGAACCAGACCATAGATAAGGAGGGCCAAGATGTCTTCGAAAGCCTGAAAGTCCAAATTATCCCATAACTGTTGAGCTTGATCTATCAGGAACTTAGCTAAGAAACCTTCAACCCCACTTCGTGTCTCCCAGTTGGATACTACATCATCCCGTGTCAGATGCAAAGCTGAAGCAATGTCTTCTGGCCTAGGAGTCTCTTCCAAACCTGTGAAGGGCATCTGCTCAAGGATGGATATGCCCAGTAAGTGAGAAAACTCTTCCATAGTAGGAACTAGCTGATAATCCGGGAAAGTGAAGCAATGATGCACCAGATTGAAGAACTGGAAAAGCACACTCATCATCTGCTCATCAAAATTTGAGGTAACCAACCTAAGAAGCTGACCATGTCTTCTGATGAATGAATAAGTATTAGAAACCTTTGAGACTAACTCTTTGAGTTGAGCAAGTATTTGCACAAAGTTAACTCGAATGGTGTTTATGCGCATGGAAGCCATAATCTACAAAACAGATCAAAGATAAATCACCTCGGTCTTTGAAATGGTTAGTATAATGAAGTATGCATGCTATGTTATGATTCATGATGTCATGGTAAAACAAACAGCAGGTATAGCAGATAATAGGCATGGTAAAGGCAAATAAGTCACACAAAAGCCCTTAAGTTTCAGGCTTGCATGGGGTCTAGGTATTACCCTCTTGAAGTTTTGTTGGTTTAACATGTCCTAGAAAAGTAACCGGGTTCTAGAGGATCTCAATATCACTGACCATCCTCCATCGGTCATGGTTTCAGCTCACGTAATCTTTTCTTGCGGCCAGAACTATCTCGAGAGTATGGTCTCAATGAGTGTAGCATTGAGTATCAACCAGTTCTCAACTTTACACCGAGGCCAACTATCTCACTACTTTCTAATGGCCAAGTTGGTCAATTATAGCTTCTAAGGTGAGTTGATGCGTAATGACACATATAGCAGCCATGTATTCTCCTTGTTTCTCCACAAGGAATACCGGTACCAACCAATGTGCCACATCAACGTAGCTACTGCTTCAACCGTATCGGTCTACACCGTACAGTTCCCTCACAGTTTATTGCTACTTACCTAAAAGTTGTTCCCCAGATCCGGGATAGGATCTATAGTAACTCCCAATACAAAACCCTCAAAAAGTAAACCAATCAAATCAAACAAGAGAAGAAATTTATAATGAACTAATCCTAAGGTATACCCCACTTTTTCCCCAGCAGAGTCGCCAGTTCTGTGATACGGTGGCAGAACCAGACTGTTTTTAGGAAAATGCTGGTTTGCGTTTTGCGTTTGTGTTTGCAAAATGTCGCGGTAAGCAAGAGTCGCCACCGACTTTTATTTTATCCAACAGGAAAGGACAAAAGCACAGAAAAATTCCTTTTTTGAGATTTTGAGTACGGGGGTTAGATTATAGAAAGGGAAGGTATTAACACCCTTTCTATCCGTAGTTTTCTACGGACTCTTAGGTACTTGCTCATCATTTTAAAAATTGCTTCCGTGTTTGTGTGTTTTGAAATTTTTTTTATTTTACTTCGTTTTAACCCTTGCTTCTGTCTTCAAGAGTGTTACAAAGTGTTTTTGAAAACTTTGTTTGAAAAGTGTGTAAGTGTGGAAAAGTTTGATTTTGAGCAAGTACCTACTAGAATCTACCTACTCAAAAAAAGAATGCTTCTGTTCTTGTTTCCTTTAGACAGCGATATCCCACTATTAGTGAGTAGGCAGCACCGTCGTTGGAGTTGTAAGGGTCAATTCGAAAGGGACGTACGATCACTAAAGAAATGTTAGGACGTCTTAGTAATAACCCTAATGTCTTAAGATCATATTTGAGGCAACACTTTTGAGGCAACCTTTCCGAGACAACATTTCTGAGGCAACATTTTCGAACGAGACATTTGATCTTTTTTTAGACAAGAGGGAAACCACTAAGACACCCTATACTTAATGAACGTTTACCGAAGGCAACCAAAGTGAGAGAATACCCTAGGAGTGCACATGTGCGAGTGATTTGATTTCAGTTATTATCTTTGCACATTTAGGGTTTGCTAACTATTTTAAAATTAACATACATTCTTGTCATGCAATCCTATTATCATACATCTAACAGTTAATATTTGAAAAAATTAAAATGCGAGAAATAAAACTACGTTGTTACAAGGCTTCGGGAAGGAGGATTAATTACATAGCCAAAAACCCGTAAAAACGATAAATAAACGAAAACTCCTAATTAAACTATTACATCCCATGAGCAGTTACATTAATATCGTAAAAATAAATAAATGTGCGTGATGAATTGAGAACGAGAAAACTAGGGTTTTGACCCCGTCTAAACCTATTCAAAAGAAAAATTATTTTTTGTTGTTTTTGATTATTTTAAGAAAATAAGGTTTTAAGTTAAATAGATACAAACCTAATTACTAATTAAATTAAATTAAGAAAATTAATTAATTTGACCTATTTTTATATTTTGTTATTTTAAGAAAAGAACATAAAAACTAAATTAAACAAAACCCTAATTTTCTAATTGATTTTAATTTATTTACAAAATATTAAAATTACCCTAAAATTAAATTAAACTAATTAAATTAATTTTGACAAAATATATAAAAAAACCTAAATCTAATTTGATGAAAATTGATTTTTATGACTTTTTGTTAAAAAGAATTAAATTTGTGTGAGAAAATAAATTAACCAAAATTAAATAAATAAAGAAAAATATAGAAAGAAAAAGAAAGAATTTGGCCTAGTATGCTAGCAATTGAGGGGGGTGTCCATAGCAATCTCTGAGTCCAAAAGCCTTGGTCCACATTGACCTTCTTGATTCAATGTTGCACGTTGACTAGAGTGCACTGTATACCTTCAGAGGATGGGCGTTAGATTTGGCCTTCTAGAGATCTAGTGATTGAATGTTAAGGGCATATGGTGAGACGCTCGGGCCAAGGGTGCACTGAATCTGTAACAAGAAAATAAGAAAATAGCATTTTGTTGGGACCTGGGATCGAACCCAGGTCCTCATGCTTCAAACCATCACCTTGTTGCCATCTGTGCCACGCTACTTATTTGCATATGGAACAATAAACAAATATTATATTAAAAAAACACAAAATGCCAATTGTACAGCGCACTAATTTTGAATGGACGAATGGTGTGTTGCCATGCCACCTTCTTCTTCCTTCTTCCGTTGGAAAAAGGCTAGACTTTTACCTACGGACAAAGTATGTAGCTATATCCCCTATGATTTCCAGAATCTCATACACGCATGATGGGGTATGTGATCGACTTAATGTCTGATGGTATCTTAACTGCAAGCGCACAGCCTATCACGTAGTTTTAAAAGATTGTCGAACCCACAGGGACTTTGTAATCACGCTAGTGTTGTAAAATAGGTGGTTTAGCTAAGGCGGAAATTGTCACGTTAGTTTTGGGAAAATTAAGGAAAGTAAATTAATTGATTTTAAAGTAATTATAAAATGAACGGTCGGTATGCAATAGAGTCAACCTAAGGGATCTAATCGGGCCTAGGCATATAAGGATGGTCAACTTGGTTTATCCGTAGAATTAATCAGTTTAAAAACCCTCAACTCACACTTTCATGGTCTTATCTCGGATTATACGTCTAAAGCCCTATACCTGCTTTCGCTAGCCTATAAGTGTTTAGAAGTATTCTTTGGAAACTTAATTAATTCTAATTTGGTTTAAAGAGCTTTCACTGTATTTAAATCAAATGCCTAACTTTAGCTATCCGGTTAAAAACCTCACACTTTCGTGGTCTCGATTTAACCTATTTACTCTTCTTACTTTCGTAACAAAGATTTTATTATTAAGCATAAAAAGTTATAACCAGAGTTAAGTTGATTAAAGTTTTAGCCTAAGTTTGATTAGAAGCCTAATGTCTCTTACTATTCCATACCGACACTAAAGGTTTAGCTAGCCATGGAAATCAAAATAAACATATTGTAAATAAAAGCAAGCAAATATAAATTGGACATTATAAATAATAAATAACAAGCATGCAT
Organism: Vicia faba; assembly: GCA_948472305.1. Taxonomy (NCBI): domain Eukaryota; kingdom Viridiplantae; phylum Streptophyta; class Magnoliopsida; order Fabales; family Fabaceae; genus Vicia; species Vicia faba. The sequence continues at coordinate 434,670,282 of OX451739.1, read as the reverse complement.
TAATAAATTAATTAAAATGAATTTAATACAATTGCAAAATAAAAACCTGACAGTAAAGCCAATACTTCAATCCTTCTTCCACAAATCGGAAACTCGGACTTGGTATCGGGAGTATTGCAAATTCTGAAGCTTGAATGATAAATCTTAAACTAGAATAATAATTCCCTAATGTTGGAAATTATTATTTGGACAGTGGAATTTAAAAGAATTGAAATAAACAAATGCTGGAAAATGAATACTGAAATAATACTGGTTTCAATTTTGGCAGAGCTTCGGCACAAATAAGCTGTAATAAAACTCCGTACTTTTTTGTTCAATATTGAGGTATTTATAGAAGAATAAAATCTGGCAGTTGGTTTGTTAAACTTGGAACTCAGTCTTCCTTCAAAATCTCCAAAAATATAGTAACCTAGTAGTTGAGGGAGAAATGGTGAACGTGGTGTTTGACTGGAGAGAATTAAGGAGTTTGGAAACTCCTTCTGTTATGCTTTCCACGTTCTGCATTTTCCAAGTGAAGTATTATACGCATTACGTTCGTTACATTGGCGTTACGAGCAGATTTTGGTCTTTCCCGTGTTACGGTCGTGGCCATTGTGTTACGGTCGTAACACTCTTCAAACTGGCTTACGGTCGTGGCAGCTTCATTACGACCGTCACAGCTACAAAAGTGCAGTTCTTTGACAGATTTATTCTTTTCTTCTGTTCTTTTGATGCTTTCTTGCATTGTTTCATGTTTTCTTCTATTTTGAGCTCAATTATGAAATACCTGCAAAAGTGATGACAAACTCGAAATATTCGGGAATTAATCGGGTCAAAATAATACAAAACGGACGAATTTCATAGCAAATAAACGATACAATTTCGTGTTATCAAATTCTCCCATACTTAAACCTTTGCTTGTCCTCAAGCAAAATAATCAAATTTAGAATATCGGACAAGTTTTTATAAACGCACATAACTAGTATACCTTTCGTTTTCAAATAATTTCAAGAAATCCTAAGTTAGTTCGGCCGAGAAAATCGAATGAAACAACAACGATACGTAAATGATACAAGCAACAAGCTAGTCAACGATTATCCGTTTTAAACGAAGCGTCCAATTACACCGTTATAATTCAACTCAAGGTTTCTCGCCCATATTTCACCCGGTTTCGTTCTTGCGCAATCACATTAAGCCCATTATCCTTGCACGCACGTAGTGGAATAGCCGGTTAGTGGTTCTGATCAAAACACGACGGTTTCCGGCACAAATATGTGGAAACCTCTTTTATCCAATTGCAAGATGCGGGGGATCAAACCGTAGTCTGCCCTACCGAGTTCAGTACCAGATGCTTCCGAACCACCTAGACAATGGATTCTTATGTTACTTAGTAGAAGCTTTTGCATCCGTTGGATTAAACGATCGGGTGAGGATCGCCCAATTTAGTTGGTGCAATATCTATTTCCTTAAAGCATGTAACATTGTATTTAAATCAATTTGCAAGATCATCCACTTATGTTCATCGACTTTCCACGTGGATTGTGTTAGGACTGGTGCTGACTGCTAAGATAAACTACTAGGGGCTAATTTAAGGTTCGAAACTCAAAGTATCGGCATAACAAAAAATGAAGACGATTCGCGTGAGTAGAGAGTCGAAGGTGTCATAATCGTATAGTTCTCGTTGGATCGCTCTCGGCCTTCTAACTAAGATTTCAGTTAAAGTAGGTAACTAACGGTTGTGCGAATATAAAAGGCTAAAAATTTTTGGTATGGCTAAATAAAATGGGGAGAAAATGAAATAGCGAAATATAACAGAAATAGAAATGAAATTACTCGTTCTGGATTAAGAATGCAGTGCTCCTCCCACACTATATCAAACATTGTCTCAATGTGATGACATAATGGCGAGGTTAAATAAAAAGTACATCGGAAAAACAAGGAAAACAACAAGAAAAGGAAAAACTACTGGCGACCACGGCGGCTTCGGGTTCGTGACCGTCTGGAAGGAGTAGCTTCAGGGTCAGAGTCCTGGGGTCCAAGAGATGTAACATCCATCCTCAAAGCGTTAATCTCGCATAGCACTTCATCTAGCCTTTCATTTGTCGAGCGTTGACCACTCAAGATTTGGACATTTTGCTGATGCAAGGCGTTATAACGCTCCTGATTCTTCCTTTCAAGAGCTACAGCCATCTGATTCTGCTGATGGAGGGCTCTAAGGACGTCCTCCATAGTAAAAGGAGGTGGTGCAGAAGAGGATGACTCAGGAATGTCAGGCGCGGGAGCAGCTCGATCCATTTCTTCTTGCATCTCATCGGCGGGGCCGACATGAGGTTCTTCTTGTGCAGCAGCGAGGCCTTCAGGGTTAAATAGCCAGTTGGCTCGGTTCCGAGGGTCGATTCTGTCCCTGCAAGGCAAAACAATATTAGTGTAAACTCGGTTTTGTATCACTGGATGAAATCTTCCATCGTCCCGTTCATGGATGAGGTGGGCCGATTTACAATGATCCAAAGTGAGCAGAACCGGGGGTCGGGACGGCAGATGAACAAGGGTGTCACCATGGTTTAGTGCTAAAGCAAGAGAAGTGACAAGCCCTCCAAAATAGAAAGGTTTGTCGCCTCTGGTGCAGATGGAGTGAATATGAGCCAGGAGGAAAGGTGCGGCATTAATTTTCTGACCCGAGAATGCACAATGCATGAAAAATAGCTCCTTTGAGTTGAGCTTGTAGTTGCTATCTCTTGCAAAGATTGTGTTGGACAAGATGCGGTGGAAGTAACGAATGGCGGGGTTATGGATTTGGGTGGCATTTAGGTGATCGTATGAATCAGCCCGATTATTGGTCAAGCTATGCCACAAGTTGAAAGATTCCTCATGAAAAGTGTCAGGCACGCGTAGGTGAGCGCCTTCATCGATACAGAAATCAAGTAGGCGACCGAATGAGTTCTGAGGGAATTCGTATTCGGTGCTGAAAATTCGGAACCTTACCACACCGGTAAGTTGATTTCTTGTACCATTTGGAGTAATGTAGCAGAATGAACTGAGAAACTCAAGTGTGAGAGTCTCGTACGTCGGTTGTGGCTGGCTACATAGCGTCCAAAGGTTGACACTTTGTAATAGGTGTTGGACACTTTCGAGCAACCCGAGGTTTCGGAGGCAGTCAGTGTCGACGAACCTCGTAGGGTGGATGCCTCGGCGCTGGAACTTTAGGAACCGTGTCCGTTGAGTTTCGCCTGCTTCTCCATTTCGTAGGGTAATGCCAGGAATGAAATTGTCTGCCATTTGCATGCAAAGTGTTTGAGTGAAAATGGGTCTTGGTTGGTGAATGAGAGAATGATAATGATGATACGGGTAATGGATGTATATATGGTGGAAGGAGGTAGTGGAAGTTTGAAAATTGATAGGGATTAATTTTGGGTTGAATGGGGTTAATGGGGAGTTATAGAAGAAGAAGAAGAGAGAAAGGTGCAGGAAAAGGGAACGTTCTGCTAACAGCGTTACTGATGTAACCCGTGTTACGGTCGTAACACCTGGCTGACGAGCGTAACGCTCTGAAAGGCGCGTTACGTTCGTGGGGGATAGATGACGATCGTGGCAGCTACAAGTTTTGGTTTTTTTCACAGAACAGAACACAATATAATTGCACATAGTATATTTTTATAGCAGCAGAACATCTCAGGCATTCTAACATAAACAAAGCATTAATTAATTCAACATATAATCCAACATATATAATTCGCAAATAGAGTAGAAAACCGTAAAATAGTTTAAGCGGCATAATGATTGTGAGTTTAAAACTGAAAACAAACAATTGCATTGGTTTGAACTGAGTAACTTGTTCCTTTTTCCCAGAAAAAAAATAAAAATAAATGACGCGTAAGTTTAAATGCAGTAACTTTAAAAAAATTGGAACTAACTAAAAACAAAGCAGAATGGAAAAAGTCTAAAAACAAAGAATTGAAAAACTGAAAACTGAAAATTGAGAAACTATAAACTGCTTCATCCAATCTTTTCTTTTAATATTTCCAAAGCTTGAGTGATGTGATAGAACTGCTCCACCGAGATATCAGCCAAACCAATAAGATCCAAACGCATAGTCTTCAATTCATTCTTTATTCCATCAATATCAGTTTTATAGGCATCCAAAGTGGTCAGAATGGTGTTTAATTGTGTGGTATATTCTCCTTGGTTTGTATCAGGGGCTGCTTGTGCTTCATCCATATTTGTAAATTCATGATAACCAGGAGGGGTTTCGGGATCTGTTTCGGTTTCAGACATGAAATTATTATCAACAAAATATGATTGTGGTGTTTCCGGTGTTGAAGGGTGATCGGGTGGATTCAATTCGTACAACCAATTTTCGCGGTTGTGGACACTTATTCGGGCATGGTTCGGGAGGGTAAAAAGAGTAACAACCTCATCTCTGATCAGGTAGTCATAAGGTGCAGGGCCTAAGTTTCCTATTATCCGATTGTTAAAACATAAATTAATATTCATAGGCCTAATTGATCCAAATGGTGCACAGTTATTAAGTTGGCAACGAGGTCCAAGAGCATGTGCAATCATTGTAACTAATCCTCCCACATTGACAGGAACATTAGGGTCCTCACTAATGCGGGTAAAGGTCTTCATCAGGAGTGGGACCGCATTGACAGGGCGTCCTAGGTTCATACAATAAAGCAGAGATAATTCATCCTTGGATACAGCATTTTGATTTTGCTCTTTTCCAAACAGGGTGTGGGCAAGAATCCTATGGAAATAACGGATGGTTGGGTTATGTATTTCGTTGTTATCCATACTTTCTGGGTCAGGGTGATAGTTTCCGGTTAAAGTACCCCAGAAGTAGTCCAGCTCAAAATCCAATAGATCGGCCTCAGGGGTGGTAAAAGCTAAGGGTCCACTGGGGAATCCTAATAAAGTAGCTAAGTCCCTATGGTTATAGGTGAATTCAATACCAAAAAGTCTGAAGGTAATGAATCCTTTTCGGGCTCCAACACCGTGTTCAGGGATGTGAACTAGAGAACTTAGGAATTCAAGGGTAAGCTCTCGGTAAGTGACGAACCTATTTTTCAGGTGGGCTTTCTCCCATCCCAACCGGTTAAACATGTAGTGAATACTGTCAGTAATGCCTAAAGAGTCCATAGTGGGTACATCATGATACAGGGTTAAACTGATTGCTCGCTGAGTCAAAGCCTCAAATCGTCTTTGTTGGTTTCTACCTCTAAAGGCGGCTTCCATAAAGGTCTGTGGGGGATCCATAGGAAAAACAAAACAGGGAAACAGAGTAGAGGAGAAAGTAAAGAGAAAAAGATTATTCAGAAATCCTGTGTCAAGTAAAATTGATTTGAAATCAGCAGCAGTTTCATAAAAGTTTTTAGAAACGAAAAATACTTATATAGAATGCAAAAACAAATAATATAAACAAGATAGCAGGTAAAAACAAACAAATAAAATGGGTTGCCTCCCATGAAGCATTGTTTTTAACGTCATAAGCCTGACGAAATGCCTAGTGAAAGATTATTCGGGAGAAATAGGTAGCAGTTCTACGAGTTTAAGCTTATTCGTATAATCTCTATTATCTACACGATGATATTGTTTTAACCGCTGCCCGTTTACAATAAACGGGGCGCTATTCCTATCCGTGATTTCTACCGCTCCGCTAGGCAAAACTCTTGTAATGTCGAAAGGACCGGACCATCTAGATTTAAGTTTTCCAGGGAAGAGTCTAAGTCTAGAGTTAAATAAAAGTACGACGTCTCCCACATTAAATTATTTCCGTGATAAACGTTGATCGTGCCATTTTTTAGTTCGTTCTTTGTATATTTTAGCGTTTTCGTAAGCGTCTAGTCTTAATTCTTCCAGTTCATGTAAATCGAGGATTCGTTTCTCGCCAGCAACAGTGTAATTGATATTGAGTGTCTTTATCGCCCAATAAGCTTTATGCTCTAATTCTACCGGGAGATGGCACGATTTTCCGTAAACAAGTTTGAAAGGTGTAGTTCCGATAGGAGTCTTATAAGCCGTCCTATAAGCCCATAAGGCATCGTTAAGCTTGGATGACCAATCTTTTCGAGATATCGCGACTGTTTTTTCTAATATTTGTTTAATCTCTCTATTCGAAACTTCGACTTGTCCGCTAGTTTGCGGATGATAGGGTGTTGCTACGCGGTGGTTCACTCCATATTTAGATAGTAATTTATCAAATATCTTCGAAACAAAATGAGATCCACCGTCACTGATAACAAGTCGGGGAACACCAAAACGCGGGAAAATTATATTCTTGAAAAGCTTTATCACTACTCGTGTGTCATTTGTGGGAGAAGCTATTGCCTCGATCCATTTTGAAACGTAGTCGACAGCGACGAGTATAAACTTGTTTCCAAAAGAAGATGGGAAAGGTCCCATAAAATCTATTCCCCAAACGTCAAAGATTTCCACTTCAAGTATTCCTTTCTGAGGCATTTCGTCGCGTCTTGAGATATTACCGGTGCGTTGGCATCAGTCACAGTTTTTAACGGCGACGTGGACATCCTTCCACGGGTTAGGCCAGAAAAGGCCGGCTTGGAGAATTTTGGCACACGTTTTAAAGGTGCTAGTATGTCTGCCGCAAGGAGATGAATGGAAATGGGAAATGACGTTTTCTATTTCTTCGTCGGGTATACACCGGCGGAAAATTCCATCGGGTCCTCGTTTAAATAAAAGTGGTTCGTCCCAATAGTAACTCTTGAGATCATGGAAAAATTTCTTTTTCTGTTGGTAAGTTAAATCAGGTGGAAGTGCTCCGACAGCTAAATAGTTAACGATGTCAGCATACCAAGGCAATCCTATGGTCATGTCGATGGCTTCCATAACTTCTTTAGCTTCTGGTTTATTTAAATTCAATTGATCTAGGTCGCTTATCATTTGTGCTATCAGATCCTCATACGGAAAATCATCGTTAATTGGCACTTGTTCGGGTTTTATACCTTCTAAACGGGATAAATGATCCGCTACGACATTTTCGGTTCCTTTCTTATCTTTAATTTCCAAGTCGAATTCTTGTAAGAGTAAAATCCATCGGAGGAGTCTGGGTTTTGCATCTTTCTTGGCAAGTAAATATCGGATAGCAGCATGGTCTGTGTAAATGGTGATTTTCGCTCCTACAAGGTAAGAACGGAATTTGTCGAGTGCGAAGACCACGGCTAAGAGTTCTTTTTCAGTGGTGGCGTAGTTCATTTGAGCTGAGTCTAGCGTTCTGCTGGCGTAGTAAATTGCATGAAGTTTCTTATCTTTTCTTTGTCCAAGAACTGCGCCGACAGCGTAATCACTTGCATCGCACATGATTTTGAAAGGTAACCTCCAATCGGGCGGTTGCATGATTGGTGCAGAAATAAGTGCGGCCTTAAGGGTTTCAAAAGCTTGAAGACAATCGTTATCGAATATGAACTCAGCATCCTTCATTAATAGACCGGTTAGTGGTTTTGTAATTTTCGAGAAATCTTTAATAAAACGTCGGTAAAAACCGGCGTGTCCTAGAAAACTTCGTATCTCTCGAACGGTCTTTGGTGGTTGGAGTTCTTTAATCACCTCTATCTTAGCTTTATCAACTTCAATTCCTTTATTAGAAATAACATGTCCAAGTACGATTCCTTCTCTAACCATGAAATGGCATTTTTCCCAGTTGAGCACAAGGTTTACTTTCACACATCGTTCTAAAATACTTTCTAAATTAGATAGACATCCTTCAAACCTTTGTCCACACACAGAGAAGTCATCCATAAACACTTCCATGATGTCGTCAATGAAATCTGCAAAGATGGCCATCATACATCGTTGGAAAGTTGCGGGAGCATTACATAATCCAAATGGCATTCGTCTGTACGCGAACGTTCCATAGGGACACGTGAATGTAGTCTTCTCCTGATCATCAGGGTGAATCGGAATTTGGAAAAATCCAGAATAACCGTCTAAATAGCAGAAATGAGAGTGTTTGGCTAATCGCTCTAACATTTGATCAATAAAGGGTAAAGGAAAATGGTCTTTCCGAGTAGCTTTGTTCAGTTTTCGATAATCAATGCACACTTTGTGTCCACTAACTACTCTTTGTGTTATCGATTCGCCTTGTGCGTTTTTCACGATAGTGACACCTCCTTTCTTAGGTACGACATGCACTGGGCTAACCCATTTACTGTCGGAGATCGGGTATATAATCCCGGCTTCCATTAGCTTTTTGATTTCATCTCTGACTACAGTGCTTAGAATCGGATTGATTCTTCTTTGAGGTTCTCGAGAGGTTTTGCAATCCTCTTCTAATAGAATACGGTGCATACAAATTGAAGGACAAATTCCTTTTAAGTCCGATACGTTGTAACCTAACGCAGTAGGGTATTTCCTTAGAACGTCTAAAAGTTTTTGAGTTTCGAGCGTTCCTAAATTGGAATTCACTATTACAGGTCGAGTTTGTTCAGTATCAAGGAATTCGTATCGTAGATTTTTAGGTAGAACTTTCAATTCTAGTTTTAGTTTCTTAGAACATGGCATATGATTAGGTGTAAGTGCTAGACTTTCGCTTAGACTGTCATCTTTATATGGTTCTCGCCAATTGTCATCCTCGAATATCAGAGGGGTTTCGATTTTCATTATTTCAGAATATGTGGTTTGTTCAACTTCCATCTCTCTCACACACTCGTCTATAATATCGAGTAAGTAACATGTGTCATTTATGGCGGGTGCTTGTAGAAATTGAGTGAGGATGAATTCCACTTTTTCCTCTCCGACTTTGAATGTTAATCTGCCCTTCTTTACATCAATTATAGCTCCGGCGGTGGCTAGGAATGGTCTTCCTAGTATGATAGGGGTAACTGAGTCCTCGGTTATGTCCATGATGATGAAATCGGTAGGGATATAGAATTGACCTATTCTAACTGGAACATTTTCCAGTATACCTACAGAGTATTTAACCGATCGGTCGGCTAATTGGACGGACATTTTCGTGGGTCTGAGTTCTGCCATCTCTAGCTTTTTGCAAATAGATAAGGGCATGACACTAATGCTTGCTCCTAAGTCACATAGAGCTTTGTCTATGACAAATTTTCCAATATTACAAGGTATAGAGAAACTACCTGGGTCTTTTAGCTTAGGAGGCATATTGTTTTGAATGATCGCGCTACACTCGGCAGTGAGTGTAACTGTTTTGTTATCCTCTATCTTCTTCTTGTTGGATAGAATTTCCTTAAGAAATTTAGCGTACGAGGGCATCTGAGTGATGGCTTCTGTAAAAGGTATGGTTATATTGAGTTGTTTCAGAAGTTCAACGAATTTCTTGAACTGGCCCATCATTTTGGAATTTGTAAGTCTCTGAGGATACGGGATTGGTGGTTTATAAGGTGGTGGAGGTACATAAGGCTTCTCTTGCTCCACTGCTTCTTGCGTTTCACTTTCCTTTTCTTTAGGCTCATTGGCTTGTTCAGGCAGCTCGCTCTACTTTTGGTACATGGCTGGATTTTCTAGTCTCGGGTCAACAGGTCCGTCGAGTTCTTTTCCACTTCTCAATATCACAACATTAGCATGTCCTTTCGGGTTGGGCTGTGGTTGACCAGGAAAAATTCCAGCTGGTGCCGCAGTAGATGCTTGTTGTTGAGCTACTTGTGAGATTTGCGTCTCAAGCATCTTGTTATGGGTGGCTAAAGCATCAACCTTGCTAGCCAATTGTTTTATCTGCTCATTAGTATGCAAATTTTGATTCATAACGTCTTTATTAGTCTGAGCTTGGGTAGCAACGAAGTGTTAAATCATGATTTCTAGGTTAGATTTCCTAGGAGTATTAGGTCCATTACCAGGATGATTTGGGATAGCTTTTGGATAACCGGGTGGTGTGGCAGGAGCTGGTACAGGCGCGTATAACGCGTTGTTGTTTTTGTATGAAAAGTTCGGATGATTTTTCCAGCCTGGGTTATAGGTATTGCTATAAGGGTTCCCTTGTACATAGTTTGCTTGTTCAGCTGGAACTCCTGTTAGAAGTGGGCATTCTGGAGCAAGATATGATTGAAGACCACATAGATCGCAAGTTTGGACAACTGCAGCTACGGTAGCTGCAGGAGCAGTGGTGAGGTTTTCTAGCTTTTGGGTAAGAGCTTCCACTTTAGCATTAACTTGGTCCAGCATATTCACTTCAGACATTCCACCTTTAGTTTGGGATTTCTCCACATTAGCTCTTTCGCTTCCCCATTGATAGTGGTTCTGGGCCATACTTTCGATAAGTTGATTTGCTTCGGCATATGGTTTATCCATCAGTGCGCCACCAGCAGCGGCGTCTATAGTCATTCTTGTGTTATACAACAGACCGTTGTAAAACGTATGAATGATTAGCCATTCTTCTAAACCATGATGAGGACAGAGTCTAATCATATCCTTGTAACGTTCCCATGCTTCGAAAAGTGATTCGTTATCTTTTTGTCTAAAACCGTTGATGTTAGCTCTAAGCATAGCAGTTTTGCTTGGTGGGAAATATCTAGCCAAGAAGACTTTTTTCAATTCATCCCATGTGGTGATTGAATTTGAAGGAAGGGATTAGAGCCAGGCTCGGGCTCTGTCTCTTAAAGAGAAAGGAAATAGGCGCAATCGTATTGCCTCGGGGTTTACACCATTCGCTTTTACAGTGTCTGCGTACTGCACAAACACTGACAGATGTAGATTAGGGTCGTCAGTAGGAGATCCAGAAAATTGATTCTGTTGAACGGCGGATAGAAGCGAAGGTTTCAGCTCGAAATCGTTTCGAGCATTAGCAGGGGCAGCAATGCTGTTGTGAGGCTCCGCTTGCGAAGGAACAGCATAGTCCTTAAGAGCGCGAGGCGGATTTGGTACGTCAGCCATTGTCGATTCTTCGGTAAATTCTGATAACGGGATATCAGGAATTTTTGTTGGAGGAAGATTATTAAGAGATCGGTATTCTTGAATTCGGCGTCTTAATCTTAAGTAACGCTCGATATCGTTAATTTGTAAATGCAAAGGCTCGTTTTGAGAACGAGTGTTTGGCATACACAGAGGGAAATGTAAAAAGTTGCCTTAGTCTAGACAGCGTTGTTTTCAAATTACACTAGTGACTAAACTAAAGTCCCCGGCAACGGCGCCAAAAACTTGATGGGGTCTGCGATCGACTTAATGTCTGATGGTATCTTAACTGCAAGCGCACAGCCTATCGCGTAGTTTTAAAAGATTGTCGAACCCACAGGGACTTTGTAATCACGCTAGTGTTGTAAAACAGGTGGTTTAGCTAAGGCGGAAATTGTCACGTTGGTTTTGGGAAAATTAAGGAAGGTAAATTAATTGATTTTAAAGTAATTATAAAATGAACGGTCGGTATGCAATAGAGTCAACCTAAGGGATCTAATCGGGCCTAGTCATATAAGGATGGTCAACTTGGTTTATCCGTAGAATTAATCAGTTTAAAAACCCTCAACTCACACTTTCATGGTCTTATCTCGGATTATACGTCTAAAGCCCTATACCTGCTTTCGCTAGCCTATAAGTGTTTAGAAGTATTCTTTGGAAACTTAATTAATTCTAATTTGGTTTAAAGCGCTTTCACTGTATTTAAATCAAATGCCTAACTTTAGCTATCCGGTTAAAAACCTCACACTTTCGTGGTCTCGATTTAACCTATTTACTCTTCTTACTTTCGTAACAAATATTTTATTATTAAGCATAAAAAGTTATAACCAGAGTTAAGTTGATTAAAGTTTTAGCCTAAGTTTGATTAGAAGCCTAATGTCTCTTACTATTTCATACCGACACTAAAGGTTTAGCTAGCCATGGAAATCAAAATAAACATACTGTAAATAAAAGCAAGCAAATATAAATTAGACATTATAAATAATAAATAACAAGCATGCATTAATAAATTAATTAAAATGAATTTAATACAATTGCAAAATAAAAACCTGACAGTAAAGCCAATACTTCAATCCTTCTTCCACAAATCGGAAACTCGGACTTGGTATCGGGAGTATTGCAAATTCTGAAGCTTGAATGATAAATCTTAAACTAGAATAATAATTCCCTAATGTTGGAAATTATTATTTGGACAGTGGAATTTAAAAGAATTGAAATAAACAAATGCTGGAAAATGAATACTGAAATAATACTGGTTTCAATTTTGGCAGAGCTTCGGCACAAATAAGCTGTAATAAAACTCAGTACTTTTTTGTTCAATATTGAGGTATTTATAGAAGAATAAAATCTGGCAGTTGGTTTGTTAAACTTGGAACTCAGTCTTCCTTCAAAATCTCCAAAAATATAGTAACCTAGTAGTTGAGGGAGAAATGGTGAACGTGGTGTTTGACTGGAGAGAATTAAGGAGTTTGGAAACTCCTTCTGTTATGCTTGCCACGTTCTGCATTTTCCAAGTGAAGTATTATACGCATTACGTTCGTTACATTGGCGTTACGAGCAGATTTTGGTCTTTCCCGTGTTACGGTCGTGGCCACTGTGTTACGGTCGTAACACTCTTCAAACTGGCTTACGGTCGTGGCAGCTTCATTACGACCGTCACAGCTACAAAAGTGCAGTTCTTTGACAGATTTATTCCTTTCTTCTGTTCTTTTGATTCTTTCTTGCATTGTTTCATGTTTTCTTCTATTTTGAGCTCAATTATGAAATACCTGCAAAAGTGATGACAAACTCGAAATATTCGGGAATTAATCGGGTCAAAATAATACAAAACGGACGAATTTCATAGCAAATAAACGATACGATTTCGTGTTATCAACGCACCATAAATGAAAACTAATGGTACAGGCCAATTCGTCTTGGCCTTGTGAACACCATGGTACCTCTCTTTTGGGCCAATTTCACCTGCATAAGAAAACCCTAAAACGAACCAAGAAAACCTAACAATGGTGGATCTTTGTATGGTTAGCAAAAATGTAATTAATTATTACCATTAGCTTGCAAATGTCTCAAAGATTAATAATATATTCATAACATATGCTAACAATGCCAAATTCATGAGATTCGATTTCAAAAAAGTAAGGATGTCGTGAAGCACTTACAGTGCATTTCTCGGCACGAAATAACTTGTTAATGGTTGGAATAGACTCCTTGAATGTCCACCAAGCGAATGAGATAGCTGGGAAGGCTTGAGCTAGCATGGAACTATGAAATCAGATTGCTACTTTTCTTGAGTTTTTTGCAAGTTTCTTCTCAGCTTCTCACGCCTCCAACCCTTGTGCTTTTGTTTTGAATTTGTTCTATATGTATCCTTGAGTGAATTAGGTTTACAAGTTTGCATCCAATCTTTGCAATTATGAAGATTCGATCCTTGATTCACACTTGTATCCAATCTTTCCAAAACAAGAAAAATTCAATCTTTTTGTGTACAAACAAGCCTTGCACGATTTGATCTCATTTCCAACTATCCATGGACTTGAAATATGCTAAAAATCTCAAGGTTTAAATGATTTTGATATTTTCATGATTTTATTTTGATTTAATTGAAATAAAAATCAAAATAAATAGCAAAAATAAAATAAAGGCAAGTGGGAAGGATCATGGGTCGTGGACCATGTTACAAACTCAATACAAGCACAAAAAGTCGGGCCCATTTGACAAAAATTGTAATTTGGGGCATATTTGTCTTTTGGCAATTTTGCAAAAAAGGTTAACTTCACCAATGCATAACTCCTTCAGTTTTGACCCTAAAGATGTGTTCTTGGAATTTTTAGAATTCTTAAGATGTCCTATAATCAACCCTTTTGTCTCATCTCAATTTAGTCTTCCATGTTCATGTATGAATCTTTGACAAAAAAAGTGTTTTTGTTGACTTTTCAAAATGACCTATAATGTCCAAATTCATAACTTATTGTGAGTGCACATTTTGAACTTGGGAGATGAAGATGAATTGTAGGGAATTGCATCCTCTTTAAAATGAGTTTTGGATGGGTCACTCTTGATAAAGTATGAGAAAGTTATGCTTGGTCAAAGTTGGGTTGACTTTTCTTACAAAACCCTAATTTAGCAACTTTTGGGTTTTGATGAATTGTGACCAATCCTTGAGGAATCATGATCAACCCTTGATCAAATGATGAATAATACTTCAAAATGAGGATGTTGACCAAAAATCTTGAAGTTTGACTGTATGTGGGACCCAGTTGACTTTTGCCCTAGCATAGTCGATTTTCAGGCTTTTGAGCAATTGATTGAGAAAACTTCTTCTGCAAGGCTTGAAACTTGATATGGATGATCTTGAGGACATATTAGGATAATGGTGAGCATTTGGGATCCCTTGTACTCAAGTATCTTGATGCAACATGAAACCCTAATTTGAGGTAGACTGCCTTAGGAGAGAGTTTGTCTGATTAACCCTTGGACTTCCTTGAGCAATTTGAGGATCTCACTTGAAATGTTTTGAGAAATATGGGACGGAAAATTTTGGGGTACAACAATCATGAAACAAAACATTTAGTGAAATTTTGCCCTAATTTGGTCAGGATTTTGACCCAATTCATGGAACTTTTTCATATAGTTCCAAGGGGAATCTTCAAAATAAATTCAAATATGGGATGTAGAGCACATTGCAAGCTTTCCAAAATGTCCAAGAACTCTTTGAGATCATTTTTGAGTAAGGAGAATCGAAGAGATGAAGTTAGGGTTTTATCACTTGAATTACAAGTCATTTCGTGATGAACCAAATTCAAAATTCAAACTATGCTGCATAAACTCTACTTTGCATGCCTCAAACTTGTTAGGCACTCCATAATTAATGGCTTGCACAACTGTTAGAGGTCTCATTTCTAGCATTCAATGCATGGACATGCTTTATATCCATTTTTAGAAGAAAGTGTACATTGCCATTTTGATAAAGTGCTTTTTTGCACAAAACTTGTTCTTGAGCCTTGCACTTATTCTCTTCTGATCATACAAGTCCTATAACTCATAAGAAATGGTTTAGACACTTACAGTCACTCATCCCATGCTTGTACTACACATTAAAACTTGGTCTCCCTCTTTTCTTGAAAATCAAGTAACCTAGCCAAAAGCTTGTACCTTGTAGTTCTGACTTGCCAATGCACTCCAATCCTTTTGCTTATAGATACACAAACTATTTGCATCAAAGACATGAATTCTTAAGCCCTGAAAAGACCTAGAACTCAGAATCATATCTCATACCTCCATTTTCACATAAACTGACCAAAGACTTGAAACTCATAACTCCCTCGTGCGTTTTCAAGCATTTTGGTTCCTAAAGCTTCTAAACATCATTTAACTGATCCCACACCCTGTTACAGAACTGTAACACCATTAACACCATCCTCCATTTTCAAAAACAGAGCTTTGCACTTGGACTTCTCCAGAACACCTCAGCCACTTCCAGCTCAAGCTAAGCATCCCATTAGCTTCCTAGGAACTTGAGGAAGCTAACCCAACCATTAGAACTCCTTGAAAGTTGCTCAAACTTCAAACCCGATACCCTCTTGCAAGGTATGTTTTCTAAATTTGGAACTTTTCATACATGCATCATCAATGATTTATTTGTGAATGAAACATGTAGATATCATTACCCTAAAGCTAACCATGTTCATAGTTTCCATTAATTTTGTTTGAGCTTAGAGAATTTTAAGATTGAATTTTCTGAGCTTTTTAGGGTTCATAATAGGGCCATTAAAATTCATGTTTATCTTTGAGCTATAGTTTTAATGTTTTACATTTTTGAATCCGTGAGGAAAATTGCTACAAGTTTCATGTTTACAGTTTTCATTTTTGTTGAGAAATGAACAAGTTAAAGTTGCTCTGGATGGAGGTTGAAGATGAAGTGTAAATCAGGGCGCATTTTGTATCATATATTTATTGTTTTGCTTATGTTAACAGATGTATAGCCACCCCAGTGGTACAAGCGCGCCCCAGTAACCTTTGGGACCTGGGTTCGAGCCCCAGTGGTACCGTTTTGATTTTTTTCATATTTTTTGCTTTCTTACTTTGTTTCTTGGACAGGCGCTGGGCCTCATTTGGGCTTTGTTGTTCTTTTTTTTTGCTTTCTAACCCCTTGCAGGCTATCAGCACCCCTGGCCCAATTTTATTTTATTTTCTTATTTTGCTTTTATTTGTTTTATTAATTATTTTTCTAATACGAAAAAATCATTTAAAAAATACAAAAATAGTAGATTTATATTTTAACTTAGTTTATTTATTTTTTTCTCACAAAAAATATTTTATTTAACCACACTTTATTTATTTTACTAATTATTTCTGTAAATTTAATTAAAACTAGGATATTATTTATTTTCTTTTACACCAATTAAAATATATTATTTTAATATAAAAAATGGCTAAAAATATTTTATAATACTATAATTTATTTTCAAGACAAAAATACAAAAAATACTTTTCTTAAACTTAATTTCCTTTTAATCAATTAATAGACTTAGGGTTTTATTTAAAAAATTCTTATTAAACTATATTTACTTTTATTCTTTTAATTAATTATTTTCATTAATTAATTAAGTTAAAGCAAACTCCCTTTTCCTAAGAAATCCAAAAAAGAATATCTTTTTTTTTTTCATATTTATATTCTTGTACATTTATTCATTTTTGTACTTTATATTCATTTAAATTCTTGTACATCGATACCAATTCAATATGGTTGTAATAGATTAATTAGGTTTATTTCCTTGCAATCCCCATTTACAATTTGTACGCCCCCTCCCACAAGTATAGTAATAGCGCAGTAACTTTAAATTCTGCAATTTATCGCTTTATACATAACATGCTAGTAATTAGGGTTTGTATGAAAAGACTAAAACCAATACTTAGAAAACCCTAATCCAGGACAAAATCAAGCATGAAAACAATACACTTGCACACAAACACCCCTAGGGTAATTCCACTTGGTTTCCTTTACAAAATGGCCATATTACGCATGTAAGGTATCTTAGCAAAAACAAGCAAATACAAGATCATAGTCCCTCGATGACGATATCTAGTTTGCCTTTCAAATGATCTTAGTCCCTAAAAAAGAATTCTAAGATACCTTGCAACATTGCTAATCATGGTTATACGATGACCCACGCCCGTCCCGTTTACATCCAAAGATAGGGTTACTTACCAATTCAATGTTAAGATAACAATGTCAAAGGAAAAGAAAATGAACAAGAAAGACTTTTGAGTATGTAGAATGCTCCTAATTACTTGCTCAATTTCAAAACATCCTTGCTATTTTCAAAACAAACACCTACACTTTCAAAACCTCTTACAAATTTGAAAACATTTTCAAAAGATCAAACATATTTGTATACATTCTAACGAACGAGAATCATTACAAAGATTGCCTAAACAATGGCCTCTTTACAAAATACTTTCACAAAACCATACAAAGCATAATTTTAAACAAAAGCAAGTGATCTAGCAAGTAACTAAGAGCCCATGGAAAACCATGGATGAAAAGGGTGCTAATACCTTCCCTTTTCATAATCTACCCCCCCGAACTCAAGAAAACATCTCAAAGGTCTTTCCTGTGCTTTTTCACCTTTCCTTTTGGATAAAAGAAAAGTCGGTGGTGACTCTTTCTAACCACAACATTTGCGATCAAACGTAAAACCTTCAAGTCAGTTCTCCCAGCATATCATAGAACTGGCGATTCTGTTGGGGAAAATTCTAAAAGTGGGGTTACCTTAGGGTTAGATCACATTTACTTGCTTTCATTGTTTGACTTGTATGCTTTACATTATGGTTCTTTGTTTCGGTTTGAATCCTCTACCCAGATTTGGGATACCTTATAGGTAAGTAGCAATACGTTATGGAAACTGTGTGGGGTATACCGACATGGTCTAAGAAATAGCTACGTTAGTGCGACATATTTGTGGTATCGGTAGCCCTTGATTTAATCAAGGAGAATACGGGGCCGCTGAGTGATGTCATGAAGCACTAATGAACTTTTAGAACCTTTACTTGACCAACTTGGCCTTTAGGACATAGTGAGATGACCGGCTTTGGTGCAGTCCGAAGTTTGTAGATACTCGATACTACACTCATTGAGGTTTGGTTTCTTGAGATATTTCGGTCGCCATTAAAGAGGCTTGTTCTGAGACAATGCTCAAGGAAACAAACCAGTGATATTGAGCTCCTTAGAACCCGATTACTATTGCTAGGATAGGTTGAGCCAACTAAACTTCAAGAGGTACATACTTATAAAACTCCATGTAAACCTAAACCTAAGGACTTGTTTGCTTTGTTTGTGTATAGATACTTGTACATAACGTCATGAACGTCATAACATCATACTCATTCACTAGCCACTTTAAGGATCTTGGGATTTATCTTTGTTCTTGTTTTGTAGGATATGGATTCTATTCGCAGGAAAACTATTCAAAACAATCTTGTAAGGATCCCTCCACATCTTAAGGAGCTAGCTTCAAGGATTCCAGAAAATTTTCCATTTACCTAGAGACATGGTTGCCTACTCAACTTGGTCACTTCCAACACTGATGAGGACATGATGAAGGTGCTCTTTCAGTTCTTTGATCCTTTACACCATTGCTTCACATTTCCCGATTATCAACATGTGTCAACTTTGAAAGAATTATCCCAACTCTTGAGGATTCCCATTTTCAATCAACTACCTTTCAACGGTATGAAAAGAGACCCAAAGCCAGAAGATATTGCTCAATCTCTACACTTGCAATCATCTGATGTCACAACTAATTGGGAAACAAGGAGTAGTGTCAAAGGCTTCCTAGCAAAGTTCTTGTTTGAGAAAGCCCGGAACTGTTGGAACTCTTTGGATTTGCAAGCATTTGAGGAAATTGTGGCTCTCCTCATCTATGGGATGGTTTTGTTTCCAAATCCTGACCAACTCATAGATCTGAGCACCGTCAAAATCTTCATATCTCGTAATCCAGTGCCTACTTTGCTAGGGGACATTCTGCATTCTTTTCACACTTGCACTATGAGGAAAAGAGGTGTACTTATGTGTTGCACTCCTCTCTTAGCAAGATGGTTTATTTCGCATCTTCCCTAATCTATATTGAAGAACGAGCAAGGTTCAAGGTGGTCACAAAGGTTGATGATGCTCAAAGATTCAGACATTCATTGGTGTTCCCGATCCATAGAGAATGTTACTATTGTTGACTGTTGTGGAGAGTTCCCTAATGTCCTCCTACTTGGAATTAGGGGAGGTATAACCTACAACCCCTGCTTAGCCTTAAGACAGTTTGGTCACACCCAAAGGGATGGCCCGCATGAGATGTTGATTCAAGGTTTGGTATTTGACTACGGGAGCGACGATCAAGGTCTTCGCCAGAGATTTATCCGTGCTTGGAGGATGTTGAACAAGGTAGATAGCAAGACATTGGGGCATAAGAATTCCATCCCTCTTGAGCCTTACCTCAAATGGGTACGAACTCGTGCTCAGAGTCTTATGATGCCTTATCCTTCCATTCTCCTGGTAATCATTGAGCCTGTTATGGAAGGAGATATTCCATACACTATCCTACATCCTGACATGCCCACCTTTCTTGAAGACTTACAAAGAGATTGGATACAACTCAAGGGGGAGATAGATACTTTCGAAGCCCAATTCTACCCTAGCGAGAAGAAGGTTTTGGAACTCACTAAGCAACTTCATGAGGAGCAGACTCTGAATGCCTACATTGCACCAAAGAGGATGCGTACTACCTTTTTATCTTAGAGTTTTTTGTATTATTTTTCCCAAAGAGGCATTGATGTACCCAAGCTTTAATTTATTAATATAACGTGTGTTTCCTTTTGGTCTAAAACAAATTTGAATCTTTAAAATCCTTGAAATCATTGCATATGCATTTACCATTCATCATAACATAAGCAGGTTTGTTGCAACAAGTCTCCTCATCTTTCTACTATTTATTTCAGTAAGATGGATCTCGAGCAAACGGTGAAGGACCTCTAAGCTCAAATTGCTCAGTTTCAACAGATGTTCTTAACTCTATCCAAAGAACAAGAGGAGTTTAAGACTTTGCTGGTTGAAGAGAAAAAGAAGAAAAATAAAATAATCGGAGTTCTAAATATGGGAAGAAGATTCCAAGGACAAGTAAGAAGGACCCTTGACTTTGCAATGTCATCTGGTGAGAAAGACAATCAAGATGGGAAAGGAAAGGAAGCAGTTGTCCAGCCAGATTCAGAAGAGGAGGAGGAAGAAAAAGACTATTCTGAAGAACAATATCCTCCAGCTGACGACAAGTATAAGCATCTAGAAGAACGGTTAAGTGCAATGGAAATCCAAAAAGTGCCTGGATTGGAATTTGAGGAGTTGGGTCTAGTATTTGGGATTGTCATCCCTCAAAAATTCAAAGCACCGGTGTTCGCCAAATATGATGGAGTTTCATGTCACAAAATGAATCTCTGGTCTTATGTGAGGAAAATACAGTCTCATACCTCCGACAAGGATTTATGGGTACACTTCTTTCAAGACAGTCTGTCTAGAACTCAACTTGATTGGTTTTATCAGTTAGAAAGATCCAATGTTCATAATTGGGAAGATTTGGTTGCCGCCTTTTAAAAACAATACCAATACAACGCTGATCTTGCGCCCACCCGTACTCAACTCCAGAGTATGGCCATGGTTTCAAGTGAAGGCTTTAAGGACTATGCACAAAAATGGAGGGACTTATCAGGAAGAGTCCAGCCTACTCTATCTGAAATAAAATTGGTAGGCATGTTTTTGGGCACCTTGTCTGGTCCCTTCTTTAATCACTTAATTTGGAGTTCATCGGCAAGTTTTACCGAATTGATATTGACCGGAGAAAGGGTAGAAGCCGGGATAAAGAATGGGAAGATTCAAAAAGATGCATCCTCTTCTTCTGTAAGGAAACCATTCATTGGAAATAAAGAAGTGGTTGTTGTATATCCTCAGAGAAATCAAGATAGGGCTGAACACCGTCCAATGGTGGGGGCTGTCATGATTCCTAAACCAGAGCCTGCTCAGCAAAGAGGCAATCAGCCAAGAATGGAAAGACCAGTCAGACAACTTACCCAAATTAATATGACCCTATCTCAAGTATAACCACATTTGTTAAGATCCAATCTAGTGACTTCGAAAGAAGCTCCAAAGAACCCTAACACAACATCTCCTCACTATCATCCTAATTCCCGTTGTGCGTACCACTCTGAGAGTCCCAGCCATGACACTAAAAATTATTGGGCTCTAAAGAACAAAGTACAAGACCTCCTTGAAGCCAAAGAGATTGAATTCGACGCACCAGAAAAACCCAATGTCAATACTGCCCCTATGCCCAAACACGACCGTTATGTTAACACTGTCGAGGAGGATATGTTTGTTACTTCAGTTGATGAACTTGTGACCCCACTCTCGACTATCAAAGAGAACTTGTTGAATGCCAGTGTTTTCCCGAGCTATGATGAAAGCTGTCATTTCTATTTTTCCTTACCAACCAACTGTCCTTTGTTAAAAGCAGGCGTTCAATGCCTAATAGATAACAAGGAGATTTTGTTCGAGAAGGCTTCAATTCCAACTCTTTCTTATAATGATGTTTCCATTGTGATCATTTCTGACAATTCTTCCAGGGTCTCCACCAAAAGACCCTTTAGAATTACATAAGTTCCTAAAGTAGCTCCTTTGATAATTACAATTCATAGACGAGTCCCGTATTCGTCAGACAAAACCGTATCATGGAATTATGGAGGGGATGTTTACTACCACGGTATCCAGCAAGATTGGCCAGCTGCTGAAGATTCAAGTTCTGAGAAAGTTGACTCTGATGTCACTAATATCGCAGGGACTAGTAAGATCACTCGAAGTGGAAGGGTTTTCTCTCCAGAAATTGCTCCTCCAAAGGTTATTTCTGGACATGTAATCATTCCTATTGTTCTTGCTCCTCCAAAGGCTATTCCCAGTCTTGCAATCATCTCTGATAATACTCCTGTTGACAAAACTGTTACAATCCATGTTATCACCCCTACTGACATTCCTGTTACCGAGTTAACTGAGACTCAAGGTAAAGGTATTCTGGTTGCGCCTGTCCGGACGAGGGAACAATCAGTAGTTATCCCTGAGACCTCCCGAAAAGAGATGGAGGAAATTCTAAAGATCATAAAAAGAAGTGACTACAATGTAGTCGAGCAACTGGGGAAAACTCCATCAAAAATTTCCATGTTGGCTTTGTTGTTATGTTCCGAGGCGCATGCAAAGGCCTTGGTAAAATTCTTGAAAACTTCCCATGTACCCCAAGAAACGTATGTCGATCAGTTCCAAGACTGCGTATCCAGCTTGACTGCAGATAATGGATTAGGTTTTTTAGATGCTGATTTAATGCCAAGAGGGAGGAAGCATACTGAGGCATTGCATGTCTCATTCGAATGCAGGGGCACAACTCTGGCTCATGTCTTGGTAAACACTGGTTCATCTCTGAATGTGTTGCCTAAAAAGGCTCTTGATAGGCTTGACTATGAGGGATTGACATTAAAACCGAGCAACATAGTAGTGAGGGCCTTTGATGGCTCAAAAAGGATGGTGCATGGGGAAGTGGACATCCCCATAAAAGTTGGAACCCAAACTTTTGATTCAACTTTTTAAGTAATGGATATTCGCCCTTCATATTCCTGCTTATTAGGCTGACCGTGGATTCACAATGTTGGTGCAGTTACTTCTACGTTGCATCAAATGCTGAAATATCCAATTCAATGGAAATCATCACTGTTCATGGAGAAGAAGAGTATATGGCCAGCCATCTAAATTCCGTCAGATATGTGGAACTAGATGGTGAATTTATTGAAACTCCATTCCAGCACTTTGAAGAAGTCCCGCAAACTGTGGCGGTAACCAAGGATGTCTCTCAAGTTCCCAAGATCACAAGGCCTCCACTCAAGATGTCGTCTTTGAAGGATGCCAAGGCAGTGACAGAAGAAGGTGGGCACACTATTTGGGGTCAACTCCCAGATATCCCATACAAATATGACAAATTTGGTCTGGGTTTCACTTCAGGTGCCCAAAAAGTTGTACGTGGGGCTCGTGCCAGAAGACCACCCTTGAGGATCAACAACCGCGAAGTAAATGTAGTAGAGGATGATGAAGACAGCTACAACCTGGAGGATTGGATTTACCCAACTGTAAGTGGAGGGCTCAGCAACTGGGAGGCTAGAGATTTCTTCCCGATCACTTTTATCCCACGGTAATTTGTCTTTACATTTTTTCGGATATGTAATATTAAAACAATTCAGACTCTTAAAACCTTGTGTCTTACACGAGGCACAATGGTCCATTTGTAAGGGTTATTATCTCATTTCCATATGACATTAATGAATAATAGACGTTTTTGCATACAAACTTTATGCTCATTGTTTTTCTTTTTACATTTTCATTTCTTTCATAGATAGATATACTCTTACACACACTCACGCTCACAATGCAGGTCTATATCCATTCAGGATCCCATGGGTAAAGGTTCTGCTATGGCCTTTTGTGACTCTGAAAATCTAATCTACCAAGCCGAAGACGAAGGTGAGGAAGATTGTGAAGTAGCGGGGGAACTCGCCAGGTTACTGCAACAAGAAGAAAGGACCATTCAGCCCCACGAGGAACTAGTGGACACAATCAACCTAGGTACCGAAGAATACAAAAGAGAAGTCAAGGTGGGTGCCAATCTGGAACCCAGTGTCAAGGAGCGTCTGATTCAGTTGTTACACGATTATGTTGAAGTCTTTTCCTGGTCGTATGAAGACATGCCAGGACGTGATGCAGATATTGTGGTACATCGTCTAACAACAAAAAAAGATTGTCCACCGGTGAAACAAAAGGTCCATCGCATGCGACCAGACATGTCAGAGAAGATTAAAGCAGAATTCATGAAACAATTTAACGCCTGATTCTTGGCTGTCACCTCCTATCCGCAGTGGGTTGCCAATATCGTTCCCATGCCCAAAAAGGATGGCAAAGTATGAATGTGCATGGACTACAAAGATTTGAATAGGGCAAGCCCTAAAGATGATTTCCCACTACCCCACATTGATGTTCTAGTTGACAATATGGTACAACATAAAGTATTTTCCTTCATGGACGGTTTCTCAGGTTATAACCAAATCAAAATGGCGCCTAAGGACATGGAGAAAACAACTTTTGTCACACAGTGGGGCACATGCTGCTATAAGGTTATGCTATTCAGACTGAAGAACACTGGGGAAACCTATCAGCGTGCCATGGTAGCCTTATTTGACGACATGATACATCAAGAAATAGAGGTATATGTGGACAACATAATAGCTAGATCTCAAACAGAAGAAGAGCATCTTGACCATTTACAGAAACTCTTTGAGAGGCTAAAGAAATACAAGTTGGGGTTGAACCCAAATAAATGCACATTTGGGGTGAGGTCTGGTAAACTCCTAGGCTTTGTCGTCAACAATAAAGGTATTGAAGTAGATCATGCCAAGGTGAAAGCGATACAAGAGATGCCTGCTCCTCGTACTGAGAAGGAAGTCAGAGGATTCTTGGGACGTTTAAACTACATTGCCAGATTCATTTCTCACCTTACAACTACTTGTGAACCAATCTTCAAATTACTAAAGAAAGATCAAGTAGTCAAATGGAATGACGAGTGCCAAACTGCTTTTGACAAGATCAAAGAGTACCTGTAAGAGCCTCCTGTTTTGATGCCACCAGTTGAGGGAAGACCATTGATCATATATCTGACTGTTTTAGAAAATTTAATGGGGTGTGTGCTGGGGCAGCATGACGAGTCTGGCCGAAAAGAGCACGTTATTTATTACCTAAGCAAAAAGTTTATCGACTGTGAAATAAGATATTCACTGCTCGAGAAAACTTGTTGCGCTCTGGCATGGGCTGCT
This sequence comes from Vicia faba, assembly GCA_948472305.1. Lineage (NCBI taxonomy): Eukaryota > Viridiplantae > Streptophyta > Magnoliopsida > Fabales > Fabaceae > Vicia > Vicia faba. The sequence continues at coordinate 434,645,505 of OX451739.1, read as the reverse complement.
CGCCGGCTAAGACAGAAGATGCTGACTCATACTACCTTATTGATATCTAAAATGGGTCCGATAAAATACATCTTCGAGAAACATACTCTCTCTGGGAGAATAGCGAGATGGCAGATGATCCTGACAAAATATGACATACAGTATACTACCCAGAAAGCAATAAAGGGCAGTGTACTAGCTGATCACCTTGCTCACCAAGCTGTGGAAGACTACCAGTCCATGAAGTTTGAATTCTCGGATGAAGACATCATGACGGTAAACAACTGTGAAGAATTTAGACCATATGACGGACCTGAACAAGGATCCCGATGGACCCTGGTTTTTGATAGGGCATCTAACGCACTCGACAATGGTATTGGTGATGTAATCATATCTCCTGAAGGATGCCATACTCACTTTACTACAAGACTCTGCTTCAATTGTACCAATAACATGGCAGAATACGAAGCATGCATTTTTTGTCTCAAAGCTGCCATAGACTTGGGGATCAAATCCTTAAATGTATTTGGTGATTTAGCTTTGGTCATCAGCCAGATCAAAGAGGAGTGGGACAACAAACACCCTAACCTTATCCCTTACAAAGAACATGTACTGACATTGATCCCACATTTTGAGAAGATTACCTTCGAGCATTTCCCGCGAGAAGAAAATCGGCTAGCAGATGTACTATCCACAATGTTTTAACATAAATGGGATAATGAGGCTCCCCATATCACCATTGAACGAATGGACGAACCAACTCACTGTCACGAGATTAATACTGAAGAAGTAGTGGACCAACCCTGGTTTCACGGAGTCAAGAGGTATCTCGAGGTTCAAGAATATCCGGAAGGAGCTTAAGTCAATTATAAGAAGTTCTTAAGGAGATTCTATGCTAAATTATTCCTTAGTAATGGCATTCTCTACAAACTCAGCCATGACTCGGTGTTAATTCGGTGCATAGATAAGGTTAAAGCGGAAAAGATCATGGTTGAGTTACATGAGGGCAATTTTGGAACCCATTCTAGTGGGCATATGATGGCAAAGAAAATCCTACGGGTAGGCTATTACTGGTCTACCATGGAAGCAGATTGCTATCAACACTCTTGAACCTGCCACAATTGTCAGATCTATGCTGACAAGGTGCACGTGCCTCTGGTTCCTTTAAATGTCTTGACGGCTCCTTGGCCTTTTGCTATGTGGGCATCGATATGATTGGGGAAATCAAACCAACAACCTCCAATGGACACGCTTCATCTTAGTGGCCATTGACTATTTTACAAAGTGGGTTCAAGCAGCGTCTTTCGCTTACGTGACCAAGATTATTGTAGCCCAGTTCATTAAATAGAATCTCATCTGTCGGTATGGTATCCCAGAGAGGATCATCACAGACAATGGTACGAAGCTAAAAAATACTATGATCACCGCCCTGTGGGAGCAATTCAAGATCCAGCATCATAATTCTTCCCCTTACCGGCCAAAGATGAATGGTGTTGTCGAAGCTGTAAATAAGAACATTAAAAATATCATACAAAAAATGACAGTCAAATGCAAAGACTGGCATGAAAAACTACCATTCGCCTGCCACGGGTATCATACCACAGCTCGCACATCAACCAGGGAAACACCCTACTCTCTGGTTTATGGCATGGAGGTTGTCTTGCCTATCGAGGTCCAGATCCCCTCTCTGAGAATTATAAAGGATGCAGGGTCGAATGAAGACGATTGGATCCAAACTTGACTTGATCATTTGAACTTAATTGATGAGAAAATACTTACTGTTGTCTGTCATGGTCAAATGTATCAAAAACAGATGATTAAGGCTTTCAACAAAAAGGTTAGACGACAAGTGTATCAAGTTGGGGATTTGGTGATCAAACGTATCATATTACCGCAAGGTGATCCCATGGGAAAATGGACTCCTACATATGAAGGACCATTTGTAATCAAAATATTATTCTCTAGTGGAGCAATGATCTTGACCACCATGGATGGCGACGACCCGCCGCATCCTGCGAACGCAGACATAGTCAAAAGATACTACGCATAAGAGACCCGTTAGGTTGACACACCTAGGAAAAACAAGGGCATCCCGGCGAACCAAAGAGGTTCGGGCAAAAATTAGGGATAAAACAAAAAAAATCTGTACACCCGACAAGTTGAAAACCCGAAAAGGCGGCTTGGGCAAAAAAGGGTATCCCGGTGGGCTGAAAACCCGAAAGGGCGGTCCATGAAAAAGTTAGGGAATTAAAGCGTATGACTATGTCTTGTTGGATCACCTTACGGACAACCTGACAAACTCAGAGGTTCTGATCAATCCAATCGGCTTCGGACAAGGCAACAAACAGATAAGATGCTAAGAGACACGAAGGCTATAGCAGAATGGGAACCCCATGGGATTATTGCACATAGCTATCTTTTCTTTATATCAAAATTTTCATTTTTTACGATGGAATTCTCTTACTAGAATGTTTGTCTCATTGTAAAAAAATACTTACTCAAAGTCAATACAAAGACATCCCTTTGAAAGTGCAAAACTACCTGTTTTTCTTTACTCTTGTGTTTTGTTTACAAAAACGTCCAATGATTTATTTTTGAACATATGCATTTGAACATAATTATTGTTTACAAATAAACAAAATAGAAATACAATCACTAATGGCTTTAAGAGATAGGGAAATCTCTCTAAGTTATTTCCATGAAATCCCCCACAGTGTGCAGTTTAATCCCTAGCAGAACAGAGCTTCCAGTTACAAATCCCCAGTAGAAGTCGTCCAATTTCTCAGGATTCCCCAACAGGATTTCACAAGTAGCACACAACGTTTCCCTTACAACAAAGTTTATTTCTCTAAGTGGAAAGTCATCAACACCGCAACTTCACAACATGAAGACTTACACTCCATATCCTCAGCAGTAGTCAGGGATTTAATATTCCCTAATCCAACCGCAGTGCAGCAGATAAGCTCACATACGCATACATCAGATCCATATATCATAAACATTGATAACACGAATATATTACACTATGCATTTCATACAACATGACATTGCATATTAACTAACATTTTACCCTTTTCAGGATAAGGTTAATTAACAGCTACCATTAACAATGTTCATAGGTTTCTCAGATACATTTCAGACACGCTCCAGACACAGATGCCATTCTGATACTCATTCAGAATCTCTTTCAGATACGCTCAAGACACGGATGCCATCCTGATACTCATTCAGATTTAACTCTCAGATACATTTCAGATACGCTCCAGACATGGATGCAATCCTGATACTCATTCAGATACAGTTCAGATATGCTCCAGACACAGACATCATTCTAATACTCATTCAGATTCAGCTTTCAGATACAATTCAAATACGCTCTAGAAACGTACGCTGTTCTGATACTCATTCAAATTCAGCTTTCAAATACAGTTCAGATATGCTCCAGACACGGATGCCATCCTGATACTCATTCAGATTCATCTTTCAGATACAGTTCAGATACACTCCATACACGGATGCCATCCTGATACTCATTCAGATTAAATTTTCAGATACGCTATAAACACGGACGCCGTTCTGATACTCATTCAGTTTCAGCTTACAGATATTGTTCAGCAATCATTTCTGGATGGCATCTACAAGCCCATCTCTAACAACTTTCTATCATCTCTCCAAATGACATCTTTAATCCCATTCCCTCTACCATCACATCACCGAGTGCAAATTTCTGGGCACTCTAATGTCCAATCATCTTCCGCCTTCGAGTCACGAATGGCAAAACTCATCAATCTAACTCTTCAGGCTTAAGAAGATTGAACAGGGGCAGCTTTTGTACCCCAAAATTTGCCCTCTCACTTATCAAGAATTTTCTCACAAGATCTTCTTAGCTCAAGACTTCACTAGGGTTTGATCAGCTCAAGACACCTCCTTAAGCACTGATGGCCAAAATTAGGGTTTGAGTTTTCACAACTATTTTTGAACTTCCAATGCCCCATAAGTTTTTCATGGATCATTATGGACCCCCAAGATCACTCATGTCAATTTTCAAGCATTGGATCACACTTTTACTCAGTCAATTGAGCAGTTGACCTAAAAATCAGATGTATTAGGGAAAAAGTCAACTATGGTCAATTCACAGTCAAACTTCATAATTTTTGACCCACATCAACATTTTAAACTCATATGTATCATTTGATCAAGTTTTGACCATAATTCCTTAAGATAATTGATCAAATCATCAAAAGGGCAAAATGGTCAAAATTAGGGTTTTGACTGGGAAAGGGCAATTTCTGATTTTTGGCCTAACAAATCATCAATTGGTTTAAGGCATGATCTCAAGATTCAAATTGCATCATTTTGACCTAATGACATGGCTCAAAACATTGCAAGTCCAATAGATTGACAGATGAATTTTCAGTCAACTAATCAAAAGTCAATTGTATACTGAAAAGTTAAACTTTGACTATTGGGTCAAAATCAAACGTCAAAGATCACAATGCATCGAAACATGTCAAAATATGAAACTTATTCATCAAAAAGTCAAGATTTCATTTTGAAAAGTCAAAATTCCTAAACTTAGAAATTTTTCAAGTGTTGGAAATTACATGTTTTTTTACAACTTTGAACAAATTTTTCACCATGATGCATGATGATTCAAGAGAAACTTCCAACATGAAAGTTGTACATCTCCATGGAATCTACAAATTTTATTTTCACAACTACTTCCAAAAGTGCTTGGATCTCAATTTATAATTTTAAGAACATGTGGTCATGAAACAAAACACTTAGTGAAATTTTGCCCTAATTTGGTCAGGATTTTGACCAAACTTCATGGAACTTTTTCATAAAGTTCCAAGTGGAATATTCAAAAGCAATTCAAAGATGGGTTTTAGAGCATATTGAAAGATTTCTAAAATGTCCAAGAACTCTTTGAGATCATTTTTAGTAGGGAGAATCGAAGAAATGAAGTTAGGGTTTTATTACTTGAATTACAAGTCATTTTGTGATGAACCAAATTCAAAATTCAAACTATGCTGCATAAACTCTACTTTGCAGGCCTCAAACTTGTTAGGAACTCCATAATTAAAGGCTTGCACATCTGTTAGAAGTCTCATTTCAAGCATTCAATGCATGGACATGCTTTATATCCATTTTTAGAAGAAAGTGTACATTGCCATTTTGATAAAGTGCTTTTCTGCACAAAACTTATTCTTGAGCCTTGCACTTGTTCTCTTCTGAACATACAAGTCCTATAACTCATAAGAAATGGTTTAGACACTTACAATCACTCAGCCCATGCTTGTACTACACATTAAAACTTGTTTTCCCTCTTTTCTTGAAAATCAAGTAACCTAGCCAAAAGCTTGTAACTTGTACTTCTGACTTGCCAGTGCACTACAATACTTTTGCTTTTAGATACACAAACTATTTGCATCAAAGACACGAATGCTTAAGCCCTGAAAAGACCTAGAACTCAGAATCACATCTCATACCTCCATTTTCACATAAACTGACCAAAAACTTGAAACTCATAACTCCCTCGTGCGTTTTCAAGCCTTTTGGTTCCTAAAGCTTCTAAACATCATTTAGAACTGATCCCACACCCTGTTACAGAACTGTAACACCATTAACACCATCCTCCATTTTCAAAAATAGAGCTTTGCACTTGGACTTCTCCAGAACTCCTTAGCCACTTCCAACTCAAGCTAAGCATCCCACTCGCTTCCTGGGAACTTGAGGAAGCTAACCCAACCATTAGAACTACTTGAAAGTTGCTCAAACTTCAAACCTGATACCCTCTTGCAAGGTAAGTTTTATAACTTTGGAACTTTTCATACAAGCATCATCAATGATTTATTTTTGAATGAAACATGTAGATATCATTGCCCTAAAGCTAACCATGTTCATAGTTTCCATTAATTTTGTTTGGCCTTAGAGAATTTTAAGATTGAATTTTCTGAGATTTTTTAGGGTTCAGAACAGGTCCATTAAAATTCATGTTTATCTTTGAGCTATAGTTTTAATGTTTTACATTTTTGAAACCGTGAGGAAATTTGCTACAAGTTTCATGTTTACAGTTTTCATTTTTGTTGATAAATGAACAAGTTACAGTTGGTCTGGTTGGAGGTTGAAGATGAAGTGTAAATCAGGGCGCATATTGTATCATATATTTATTGTTTTGCTTATGTTAACGGATGTATAACCACCTCAGTGGTAGAAGCGCGCGCCTGTAATCTTTGGGACCTGGGTTCGAGTCCCAGTGGTACCCTTTTGATTTTTTTCACATTTTTTGCTTTCTGAATTTGTTTCTTAGACAGACGTTGGGCCTCATTTGGGCTTTGTTGGTTTTTTTTGTTTTTATCTTTCTAACCCCTTGCAGGCTATCAGCACCCCTGGCCCAATTTTGTTTTATTATCTTATTTTCTTTTTATTTGTTTTCTTAATTATTTTTCTAATACTAAAAAATCATAAAAAATACAAAAATAGTAGATTTATATTTTAACTTAGTTTATTTATTTTTTTCTCACAAAAAATATTTTATTTAACCACACTTTATTTATTTTACTAATTATTCTTGTAAATTTAATTAAAACTAGGATATTATTTATTTTCTTTTACACCAATTAAAATATATTATTTTAATATAAAAAATGGCCAAAAATATTTTATAATATTATAAATTATTTTCAAGACAAAAATACAAAAAATAATTTTCTTAAACTTAATTTCCTTTTAATCAATTAATAGACTTATGATTTTATTTAAAATCTTTTCTTATTAAACTAGATTTACTTTTATTATTTTAATTAATTATTTTCTTTAATCAATTAGGTCAAAACAAACTCCCTTCTCCTAAGAAATCCAAACAAGAATATATATTTTCTTCATATTTATATTCTTGTACATTTATTCATTTTTGTACTTTATATTCATTTAAATTCCTGTACTATGATACCAATTCAACATGGTTGTAATAGATTAATTAGGTTTATTTCCTTGCAATCCCCATTTGTAATTTGCACACCCCTCCCACAAGTATTGTAATGGCGTAGTAACTTTAAATTCCACAATTTATCGCTTTATACATAACATGCTAGTAATTAGGGTTTATATGGAAAGACTAAAACCAATACTTAGAAAACCCTAATCAAGACAATATCAAGCATGAAAACAATACACTTGCACACCAAATCTTCAAATCTTCTACCCAAAGTAGCCACACCTACTCTCTTCTTTTTATTTTTCTCCTTTTCCTTTTCCAGTAGAGTTTTGAGCTCCTCCTGACCCTTTGCCAAGGTCATGAGTAGCTGTTGGAACTATGAATTCTGCGCCTGTAAGTCTTTGACCGTCTGCTCTATATCCATTTGGCTGAAATAAACAGCAGAGAGATAAGGAAACCTGATGTGAATACCTGTTTATGCATATGATGAATTATACGTATTCATGTAATGCATTCAAGGATTCAGAAATTCAAATTTGTTGTAAACAAAAAGGAACACACGTCATATTAATAAGATAGAATTTGTTAGTACATAAATGCCCCATGGGCAAAATAATACAAAATTCTAATGTAAAAAGACGTTGCGCATACTCTTTGGTGTAATGTAGGTGTTGAGAGTCTGCTCTTCGTGAAGTTGACGAGTAAGTTCCAAAACCTTCTTCTCACTGGCGTAGAATTAGGCTTCAAAAGTATCGCATTCTCCCTTGAGCTGTATCCAACTCCTTTGTAGATTTTCTAATGATGTTGGCATGTCAGGATGTAGGAGGGTGTATGGAACCTCTCCTTCCATAACAGGCTCTTTGATCACGGGAAGAATGTAGGGGTAAGGCATCATAAGACTTTGGGCCCGGGTTCGTACCCACTTGAGGTAAGGCTCAAGGGGGATGGAATTCTTGTGTCCCAAGGTCTTACAGTCCACTTTGTTGGGCATCCTCCAAGCTCGGATGAACCTTTGTCGAAGTCCTTGATTGTCGTTGTCGAAGTCAAAAACCAAGTCTGGAATCAGCATGTCATGAGGGTCATCCCTTCGGGCATACCCAAACTGTCTCAGAGCCAAGCAAGGGTTGTAGTTAATGCATCCCCTAATTCCTAGTAGTGGGACATTAGGGAATTCCCCATAATGGTCAATGATGATAACATTTTCTCTAGATCGAGAACACCAATGAACATCTGAATGTGTAAGGGTCATCAACCGTTGTGACCACCTCATACCTTGTTCATTCTTCAAAACTGATTGGGGAAGGTGAGAAATAAACCACCTTGCCAGTAGAGGAGTACAGCACATGAGAACACCTATTTTCCTCATTGTTCGTGTGTGAAATGAGTGGAGGATATCCCCAAGTAATGTTGGCACCCGGTTGTGAGCCATGAAGATATTGACAACATTGACATCTATAAGTTGGTCAGGGTTTGGGAACAAGACCAACTCATAGATGAGAAGGGCTACAATCTCCTCAAAAGCTTGTAGGTCTAGTGAATTCCAGCATTCTTGAGCTTTCTCAAACAGAAACTTTGCCAATAAACCCTTGACACCACTTCTGGTTTCCCAATGACCTTTGACATCAGATGGTTGTAAGTGTGGGGCTTGAGCAACATCTACAGGCTTTGGATCTCTTTCTGTACTGTCGTAGGGTAGTCGATGGAGAATAGGAATCCTCAAGAGTTGAGAAAATTCCTTTAAAGTAGGCACTAACTGGTAATCAGGAAATGTGAAGCAGTGGTGTAGGGGTCAAAGAACTGGAAGAGAAATTTCACCATGTTTTCCTCTATGTTGGAGTTGACCAAGTTGAGAAGTCTACCATGTCTTTCAGTGAATAGAGAATTCTCTGGAATCTTGGAAGCAAGCTCCTTGAGTTGAGGAGGGATTCTCACAAGGTTGACCTGAATAGTTTTCCTGCGGAGTGAATCCATTACCTACAAAACAGGAACAAAGATGAAGATCCAAACCCTTGAAATGGTTAGTGGATGCATATGATGCTTCATGATGTCCATGATGTTATGCACAAGTATATATGTACAAGAAAGTCACACAAGTTCCTAGTTTCAGGCTTGCATGGGGTTTCATAGGTAAGTACCCTCTTGAAGTTTAGTTGGCTCAACCTGTCCTATAAATAGTAACCGGGTTCTAAGGAGCTCAATATCACTGGATTATTTTCTGTGTTCATTGTTTCAGTTTAGCCACTTTACTGGCAACCAAAATATTCCAAGAAAAATAACCCTCAACGAGTGTAGTTTGGAGTATCTACCAACTTCGGACTGCACCAAATCCAGTCATCTCACTACCCCTAAAAAAGGCCAAGTTGGTCAAGTAAAGGTTCTAAAAGTCCATTAGTGCTTCATGATATCACTCAGCGGCCCCATATTCTCTTTGATTAACTCAAAGGCTACCGGTACCCACAAATATGTCGCACTAATATAGCTATTGCTTCAACCATGTTGGTATACCCTGTACAGTTTCCACAACCTATTTCTATTTACCTATGAATGTTTCCCAAATCCGGGTAGAGGATTCAATCCCAAACAAATAGAACCAAATGTAAAGCAATCAAGGAAAACAATGAAAGCATGTAAAGGTGATCTAAACCCTAAGGTAACCCCACTTTTATATTAGTCCCCAGCAGAGTCGCCAGTTCTGTGATACGGTGGGAGAACTGACTCAAGGTTTTGCGTTTGTGTATGCAAATGTTTCGGTTTAGCAAGAGTCGCCACCGGCTTTTTAATTTTATCCAAAGGAAAGGTCAAAAAGAACAGGAAAGACCTTTGAGATGTTTTCTTGGGTTCGGGAGGTAGATTATGAAAAGGGAAGGTGCTAGAACCCTTTTCATCCATGGTTTTCCATAGGCTCTCAGTTACTTGTTTAGATCACTTGCTTTTGCTTTTCAATTGTTTGAAATGGTGCTTTTGTGTGTGGTTTTGAAAATATTTTGAAAAGAGGCCTTTGTCTAGGAAACCTTTGTAATAATTATTGTTTGAATGTATACAAAGGTGTTTGTCTTTTGAAAAATGTTTCAATGTTTGAAAGTTTTTTTTGGGAAATGTTTTGAAATTGTGTTGTGTGTTTTTGAAAATAGCAAAGATGATTTTTAAGTTTGATCAAGTAACTAGGAGTTGTCTACCATACTCAAAGATCTTTCCTACACATTTTTAACCCTTTGACATTGTTGTTTTACCATTGTATTTGGTAAAAAACCTTGTGTTTGGATGTTAAACAGGACGGGCGTGGGTCATCATATGACCATGATAGCAATTGTGCCAAGTATCGTAGCAAGTTTTTGTGGGACTAGATCATTTTTGTTAGGCAACCAAGATAGCGTCATCGATGGACTATGATCTTTTTGTTTTGTTTTTGTCTTGCCAAGATACCTAGCATACATACCATGTCCATTTTTAAGGCAACAAGTGGATGAAACCCTAGGGGTGCTTGTGTGCATTGTGTTATCATTTTTATGCATTTTTGTCTTGTATTTAGTCAAGCTATTTGTTTGATTTTTGGTTATCATTCAAAACCCTAATTTACTAATCATGCATATTTGAAAGCAATAAAATGCATAAAAGTAAATCTACAACTATTACAACATTGATATGGGGAGGGGGATACAAGTTTTTATAGGAGGATATTTGCAAGAAATAAAGCCCTAAAAACTATTACAACCATATTGAATTTATTGTATAAATAATAAATTGACAAATATTTAAATATGCAATTAAATATAAATATGCAAAAAAAAATTTGTATTTTATTTTATGTATGCAAAATAAATTTATTTAATGTCTCAAAGTATAAGAAAAATAATATGATTATTTTTTTGGAAAGGGTGGAGAAACCCTAGTTTTTTGGTTTAAGAAAATATATATATTATATTATTTATTTATGTACAAGAATATAAAATAAAAATATATACAAGAGTGTTAAAAAATTAAATGTGTGAGAAAAAATATTATTTAAGTATATAAATAATAAGAATAAAAATATACAATATTTTTTGTATTATTTATGAATTTATTTTAAGAAAATAAAAGTATATATTATTTAATAACTATTTCTATGTCAAAAAAAATAATAAATAAAATAAAATAAAATGTGAAAATTTAAGAAAATATTTTTGGTGATTTTTTATATTTAGAAAAAATAATAAAAGTCAGAAATGAAAATAGAAATGGAAAATATGAAGGAAAAAAAACAATGGGCCAAGGGGGTGCAAAGAGTAAGCAGGGGGGTGTCAAAAGCAAGGCAAGCAAGCCCAACCCATTTCCTTCATCCCTGTCCTTGAGACAGAAGCAAAACGCGTGTTTCTTGTTCAAACTGGTAATTCCTGCATTTGTGCTTAAAAACAAAAAACTTGCAACATGAAAGTTATAGCTCTTGATCACACAATTCTAACCATGTAAAAAAGTTAATCTAACTCTCAAAGACCAGAGAGAATTTATTTGGCCCTAAATCTTGACCTATTTTTTCCAGAAAGTTCAACAATCAAATACTCCTAGCTCAGTTAATATAAATGAATTTTATGCATATGTACAGCTCAAGGACAACGAGGACTACATTTTTGCTTCACAAATCTAAGCCTAATGATTCCTAAATAAGGAGATAAAAGTTTGAGAAATACCTGTTTTAGTCAAGCTCGAGTATGGCAATGTAGGGGTTATGAGTGAGGCCTGAGATACTTGTGAGCTTGCTTGAAGTTCCTTTGAGCTTTCCCAACGCTTAGTTTGCTTTGGAATGGCCTGAAACTTCTTGTAGAACTCAACCTGCAAACTCAGAATTTGAAAATGGTGAAGTGTGTAAATTGAGTTACAATGACTTATGAATGGTTGGGATAGCTTAGGTATGTTGTATGGAGTGTGTTGGAACTAGTTGCAAGAAAAACGCACGAGTGGATTTTGGTTTGGAAGTAAAACTGCAGAACCTGCCCTGTTTTGACAAGAAATTGGTGTTTTGATGTTAAATGGTGTTTGAGAGGCTTAGGGCTCGTGTTTATGACCTTAGGAAATTTGTAAAACTTGTTTGAAAAATATACAACACTTGCTCTTATCAGATTCAAGAGTTGTTGACCTTTTGCACAATTGATTGGTTTTGAAGTAAAAGGTGATTTTGACAATGCTATGGCCTGTACAGGCTTGTACTCTAGCCACACAAAGTTGGTGAACTTTTCCTGATATTAGGGAGCTTTGTTTGCAGCAAAAGGCTTGGTGTATGGCTCAAGATAATCAATTTGACATAAAGCATGCTTTATGTAAATGGCATTGTTAACTTTTTGCCAAAAATGGATTAAACCTTTGTATAATCTTCTAAAGCTCAAAACAAAGCCTTAATCTAATGTGTTTGAATTCAATTTTTGAGTGTGGAAGGGTTTAAGGACCTGTAAGCAAGTACAAGCAAGGTTGGACAGAATTTGCAACTTGTATCAATGTGCAAAATACCTTGGCCAAAAGTGATATTTTTCCATTTTCAATCCTTCGATTCTCCCTAACCAAAAATGATTTTGGAGAGTTCTTGGACATTTTGGAAAGCTTATAACATGCTTTACAATCCATATTTGAAATGAATTTTGATATTCCACTTGGAACTATGTGAAAAATTACCTTGAAGATAGGTCAAAATCCTACCTAAACTAGGGCAAAATTTCACTAAGTTAAAAGTTCCATGGACTCTTGTTCACAAAATTATAACTTGAGATCCAAGCATATTTTGGGAAAACTTTGTGAATAAAAGTTATGGATTTTGTGGAGGAATACAACTTTCGTGTTGGAATTTTTCTTTGAATCCAATTGCATCATGGTGAAAAAGTTGGGAAAATTTGGGGAAAAATAAGAAATTTTCATAACTTAGAAAATTTCTAAGTTATGAAAATTTTCCATTTTAAACCCTAATTTTCAAAATTAGGTTTCTTGGTGAACAAGTTTCATGTTTTGACACATCTTGATGAAAAATGACCCTTGGCACTTGATTTTGACCAAAAAGTCAAAGTTTGACTTTTCAGTGTATAGTTGATTTTTGATCATTTAACTGGAAAATTCATCTGTCAATCCAATGCAATTGAGATCTTTTGAACCATGTGATTAGGTAAAGATGATGCCATTGAGTCCTTGAATCCATGCTTGAACCCAATTTTCCATTGGCTAAGTTAAAAATCAGAAATTGCCCTTCTGCAGTCAAAACCCTAAAAATGACCATTTTGCCCTTTTAATGATCTGATCAAATTTATTGAGGAGTTGTGGTCCAAACTTGATCAAATGGTTCATATGAGTCTATAACATTGATGTGGGTCAAAAATTACGAGGTTTGACTGTAAATTGGCCACAGTTGACTTTTTCCCCAATACAGCTGATTTTTAGGTCAACTGTCCAATTGACTGGGCAAAAATTTGATTCAAGGCTTGAAACTTGGTATGGGCAATGTGTGGAGTCCAAAATGAAGTATGAAAGTCACATTGAGCATTGGAAGTCCAAAAATCCTTGTGCAAACTCAAACCCTAATTTTAAGTCAACAGAGCAAGGAGATGTCTTGAGCAGATCAAACCTTAATTCTGTCTGGAGTCCAAAGAGTCTTGTAAGGGGAAATCTTGATAAAATGAGAGGGAAAATTTTGGGGTACAACAGCGAGCAACTAGGAGCGAATCTACCTACTCAAAAGGTCTTAAGTATTCTTTTCTTCCTCCTTTAGATATTGCTATCTTACCATTGATTTTGGTAAGAAGCCCCATCGTTAGATGTGAAGGGACGGGTGAGGGGTGTTTATACAGTCATAGAAGGCAACCCATTGAGCATTTTAGCAATGTCGTATTAGGGACTAGATCGTTTACTGAAGGCAACATCGAGGGTCATCGAGGGACTAAGATCTTTTATCGAGGGTCTTTTGCTAAAACGCCCATGTTCGAGGGACATGCCTAATTTCTGAGGGTGCGTATGTGCAAAGTGTTTTTGATTGCATGCATTTAGTCTTGATTAGGTTTATCTATTTGTTGATTTCATGTCTTGTCATACACGCCCTAATTACTAGCATTTATATTTGAAAAGCGATAAATTGCGGGAATATAAAGTCCTACGCTATTACAATATTTTAGGGATGGGGGTAAATATTTACAAATGGGGGGTTGCAAGAATTCAAATCCTATTTAACTATTACAACCATATTGAAATGTACAATGCAAGAAAGAAAAATGACTTGTTTAGAAAATAGTTTTTTGTCTTAATGAATTAAGAAAAAGAAATAAATTAATTAATAAAAGAAAATATTTTTGTCTTTTTATATTAATAAAAAGGGGATTAATATCGAAGATGATAAAAAAAGGAAATAACGAGAGATATAATTAACATGTTGCTGAAAGCAACACAAAGGGGATCAGAAGTTCTGATGTCGGGCGCGCTGTGGTTTAAAAGGAAATGTCCGAAGTTCTGGATTGATACACTCTGAGGTCCTACAAGACAAGTTAGAGGGAAAACAAAGAATTTCTGGGTTGCTATGTGCTAAACTTCTGAGTGTGAGAGCAGTGAGAAAATCTTAGAAGCTCTGTACGTGTTAAAACAGTGGGAAGAACTCAAGTTCTATATTGTGCTAAAATAGTGAGTGAACATCAGAAGTTCGGTGCGTTATCAGCGTGTAAAATCAGAAGTTCTAAGTGTTGAAATACTGAGTGGAAACATCAGAAGTTTAGTGTGTTTAACAGTAAAGAGAAATCAAAAGTTCTGTATTGTGCTAAAACAGTAAGTGAAAATCAGAGGTTCTATGCCATATTTCAACTCTTTCCTCATATTAATCAGCACATCAGCAATTTATTCAAACATCAAATCAGAAGGATAAAAGCACAACAGTTTATAGAAGTCATAATCCTAAATCTGAGCCTAACCCTAATCAAGAAGTTCTGATCCATAGTTTTTCTACTTATGCAATGATATGGACAACATTAATACTGTGATATTTACATGATGTTCTGAATGAAAATATGCAAAGTCAGAAAGTCTCACCTTGAATCTGAAGCATGTGTTTGGAACTTGAACTGTTTCCTTCAGATGTTCTGGAGTCAGCAAGAGCAACGGAAGAGAAAATGCCAAGTTCTTTGATTCAAAGGGAAGAATAAAGGTTTGGTTTTCTGTTTGAGAATTCTGGATTTTTGACGAAGGTTTCACAATTTTCTTTTCTCTCCTTTGACGATTCTCTCTATCCAAAAGCCAACCCCTTGAACATGTGATGGAGCCAATTATTTATAGATGGGTTTGTTGTGGTTTTGGGGGGAAACAATTGGGATTCAAACCTTTTCGGTATACTATTCCATTTCTTTTTAATCACAGTTTTTGTATGCTAATTTGGTGCAAATATAGGGTTTGAGAAAAATGCAGGCGTGGACTAGATCAGAAACAATTTAGAGTGTTGTGGCAGTTGGTTGCAGGATTGTGCTATAGCAGTGCAGCAGGCTGCTGAAACAAGGTTTTGGGGCTTTGTGATGTTCTAATCGAAGAAGACTAGAGTGAAACTCGAAGGGTGATGCTCTGATCGAAGTATATGCTGAAGAGCCATGTTCTGATTGAAGAATCATGTTCTGAACCATGTTTGTAAATTCTGACTGCACTTGCGTGGAGGCTGGCTCAGAAGTTCTGAAGTATCATATTCTCTTAACACTTAGAAAATTTTCTAAATGTTTAGAAATTTATTATTTTTTCAAAGTAATTTCTGACTTCTGATTTTTGATGAACCAATTTCATTTCTTGATGAAATATAATTGTTGAAACTTGATTTTTGATCTAAAAGACAAAGTTTGACTTTTTAGTATGTTTTTGACCATTTTGCCCTTGTGAATGGTTTTCTTGGAGAATTGTAATTCAAGGCTTAAAATTGGATGGAAGAAAAAACTGAGGGTCCAGGATGATCCTTTGAGAAATGAGACGGCAATTTTTGGGGTACAATAGCTTCCCCTATTCAATCTTCTTAAGCCTGAGGATGTAGATTGGTCGGTCTGCCTTTCGTGATCTGAAGGTGGAAGATGATTGAACACTAGAGTGCCCAGAAATTTGCACTCGCATGAAGTAATACTGATAGGTGATATCGGGAATGGGCTTGCAGATGCCATTTGGAAGGCGACGGGGAATCATCGAAGATGGGCTTAAAGATGCCATCCAGAAAAGATTGATTGCTTATGAGATTCCTTGGCGAGAATTCCTGTATCTGCTGTTGAGGAGGACTTCGTCGGGGAATGTTGATTTATGTCCTGGGAAGTAAAGTTTGGGATCTTCGGTTTTCCATAACTATGTTGGGGAATTAGCTCTTGATTAAGGAGGTGAAAGTAGAATGTATACCTGGTCAGGGTCCGGGTTGTACATCGACTTATTGGGGAAATGTGAAATCGACCGTATCTGGTCAGGTCCGGGCCTTACAGTGTTGTAAACTGTTTTCTGGATATAAGGGAGGAGGAACTTGGATTATAGGGTTACTTCGAGATGAAAGCCTGGATAGTAGGGCTTAAAGAAGTAACCTGGGTAGTAGGGTTACTTCAAAATGAAAGCATCGATATTAGGGCTTAAAGAAGGAACCTGGGTAGTAGGGTTACTTTGAGATGAAAGCCTGGATAGTAGGGCTTAAAGAAGGAACCTGGGTAGTAGGGTTACTTCGAAATGAAAGCCTGGATAGTAGGACTTAAAGAAGGAACCTGGGTAGTAAGGTTACTTCGAGATGAAAGTCTGGATAGTAGGGCTATGAGAAGGAACCTGGATAGTAGGGTTACTTCGAAATGAAAGCCTGGATAGTAGGGCTTATGGGAAGGAACCTGGATAGTAGGGTTACTTCGAGATGAAAGCTTGGACAGTAGGGCTATGAGAAGGAACATGGGTAGTAGGGTTACTTCGAGATGAAAGCCTGGATAGTAGGGCTTATGGGAAGGAACCTGAATAGTAGGGTTACTTCAAGATGAAAGCCTAGATAGTAGGGATATGAGAAGGAACCTGGGTAGTAGGGTTACTTCGAGATGAAAGCTTGGATAGTAGGGCTATGAGACGTATAGCTTCATGGGTCTTATCTTGAACTATTGGAATTGTTGATGATAACCATCCGTTCTGAAAAGGTACAAGATTAATTATATGCGATGCATGAAATGCATTGTGTGATGATGTTCTCAAAATAAATGAGATTATGTTGTATGCAATATGTATGCGCATGTCATGATGTATGCACATGAAATGCTATTCTGACATGTCCGAGTTTGGGAAAATAAATCCTTGACTGTTGTTGGAGAGTATAGAATTCCTGACTGTTATAGAGTACTGTGATTCTTCTACTTCCGTTGGGGATGGTGAACGGAAATGACTGTGTCAGAGATTTTCTCTTTGTTGTTTGTGAATATTCTGCTAGGGAGAGACTTTGTACAAGAATAGCTCTGCAGGGGAATAACTCTGTTAAGCTCTGTTGGGGATTGAGCTTCTGTATCCAGAGAAACAAACTCTGCTTGGGGAGATAAAAATTTAGGATGATTCGCTCGCGATTATGAAATTCGGCTTGGGGATATAGATGTCAGGTTTCTGGACGACCCTGGCTAGGGAGATTACTTCCCGTTTTGAGAGAAATGACATCAATGCTTTGATTACCTTTACTCTATGGGGGATACAGATGCTACGAGGTCGTATGCGCTGATGATTATGTTTCAAGGCTATCTCTGCCGCGATACCGACTAGACAGAGTAACAGTCGGGTTTTGACTTTTCTGGTTTTTGCCCCTGTTTCTTAAGTTACGAGCAATTGTCTTTCTGTTTCTGATGTAAATATTTATGAGCAGTAACCATATGCAATTCATAGGTCAAAAATAAATCATTGGACGTTTTTGCAAAACAAAACGGAAAAGGACAAAAACTCATTTTTTTTGTTAAAATGATTTGTATTGATTTTCGAAGTTGGCCTATCATAGGTGTTTTTGTACAAGGAGATTGACGCTCTAGTAAGAGAACGTCACCGTAAGAATAGAAGTTATACAATGTTGTGTAAAAAGAAAACAGTTATGTACAACAATCCCATTGGGTTTCAATTCTGCTATTGCCTCTATGTCTTCGAGTGTCTCATCACTTTGCTGCTTGTCCGAAGCTGACTAGATTGATTGGTGCCGTTCAAGCTTGATAGTTGATACTGAGGTCTGATCACAAGGTGATCCAATGGGACATAGTGATACGCTTTACATCCCGAACTTTTGCCTGGACCTCCCTTTCGGGTTTTCAGTCAACCGGGATATCCTTTTTTGCCCAAGTCTCCTTTTCAGGTTTTCAGCTTGCCGGGTGTACAATTTTTTTCATTTTCATCCCTTATTTTTGCCCGAACCCTTTTTGTTTGCAGTGAAGTCCTTATTTTTGCCTAGGCCAGTCGACCTAGCATGTCTTTTATCATGCATAGTATCTTTTCACTATGCCTGCATTGACAGGGTGAGGAAGGTCGTCACCGTCCATGGTGGTCAAAATCATGGCCCCACCCGAGAAAATGTTTTTAATCACAAATGGCCTTTCATATGTGGGAGTCCATTTTCCCCTGGGATCACTTTGAGGAAGTATGATGCGCTTGGTTACCAGATCCCCGACTTAATATTCCTGGCGCCTGACTTTTTTGTTGAAAGCCTTGATCATCCGCTTTTGATACGCCTGATCGTGACAGATAGCAGTAAGTCTCGTTTCTTCGATCATATTTAGTTGATCAATTCGAGTCTGGATCCAGTCGTCTTATTTTAAACCCGCATCTTTCATAATCCTTAAAGAAGGAATCTTGACCTCGATGGGTAGAACTGCTTCCATGCCATATACCAGAGAGTAGGGTGTTTCCCCTGTCGACGTTCGTGCTGAGGTACGGTACCCATGAAGAGCGAATGGTAACATCTCATGCCAGTCTTTGTATGTCACTGTCATCTTCTGTATGATCTTTTTGATGTTCTTGTTAGCCGCTTCAACAGCTCCGTTCATCTTCGGCCGGTAGGGAGAAGAGTTATGATGTTGTATCTTGAATTTCTTACAGAGTTTGGTGATTATTGTGTTGTTGAGATTTGTACCGTTGTCGGTGATAATTCTCTTTGGCACACCATACCAACAGATCAGGTTATGCTTGATAAACCGCGCCACAACATTCTTGGTAACAATAGCAAAGGAGGTTTCCTCAACCCATTTCGTGAAGTAATCGATGGCCACTAGGATGAAGCGATGCTCATTGGAAGCGGTAGGCCTGATTTCTCTGATCATGTCAATGCCCCACATTGCAATGGGCCACGGAGCTGTCAAGACATTCAAAGGAACCGGAGACACATGCACCTTATCGGCATAAATTTGGCACTTATGACAAGTTCGGGAGTGCCGATAACAATATGCTTCCATAGTGGACCAAAAGTATCCTGCCCGTAGGATCTTCTTAGCCATGGTATGTCCACCTGAATGGGTTCTGAAGGTACCTTCATGTAGATCTGTCATGATTCTCTCTGCTTCACTCTTGTCTACACACCGTAGTAAGGTAGAGTCATGGTTGCGCTTGTAGAGGATTCCATTACTGAGGAAGAATTTTTCCGCGAACCTTCTCAGAAAATTCCTATCGTTGATAGATGCCCGTTCGGGATACTCTTGAGTCTCGAGATACTTCTTTACTTCATGAAACCAGAGTTTGTCTTCCACCTCTTCAGTATTAATCTCACAGCGGTGCGCTGGTTCATCCAACCTTTCAATGGTGATTCAGGGAGCTTCGTTGTCCCATCTAACTTTGAACATAGAAGACATGGTAGCTAGAGCATATGCTAAATGATTCTCCTCTCGCAGGAAATGTTCAAAGGTTACCTCCTTAAAGTGTGGGAGTAATGTCAGTACGTGCTCTTTGTATGGGATGAGATTCAGATGCTTTGTATCACATTCGCCTTTGATATGACTTATCAACAAGGCTGAATCTCCGAAGACATTTAAGAAATTGATCCTGGGGTCAATAGCGGCTTTGAGACCCATGATGCAGGCTTCATACTCTGCCATATTGTTAGTGCAGCTGAAACATTGTCGGGTAGTGAAAGGAGTATGACAGCCCTCCGGAGATATGATTACGACGCCAATGCCATTACTGAGTGCGTTCGAAGCTCCGTCAAAAACCATAGTCCATCGGAATCCTTCCTCAGGTCCTTCATCCAGTCCATGTCCTTCGTAGTTAGTCACCAGCATAATATTCTCGTCCGGGAACTCAAAATTCATGGATTGGTAGTCATCCACGGCCTGATGAGCCAAATGATCATCCAATACACTCCCCTTAATTGCTTTTTGGGTTGTATATTGTATATTGTAACGCCCCGGTATTTAATTATTTATTGAATATTGTTTTGAATATTTTATATTAATTGAATTTTATCGTTATTTTATTAAGTTGGAATATTAAATAATCGGATTTAATTTGGTGGAATTAAGTTGAGGTATTATTGTTATTATTAAGCTTAAAAATGATAATGGGCTTATGTTATGGCGTCAAAAAGTAAAAACGGGGTGTAGCATTTAGGCCCTATTGGGTTTATTTGGATTAATAGAATAATATATATTTTTATTATAAAATAAGAAAAAGGAAGGGAGTTAGAGTTATCAGAAAGAGAAGAGAAAGAGGAATATGGTTTTGAGTGGAGAAGAAGAAGAAGAAAGGTTTGGAGCTATGGCAGCAGCAAGGTGCAATCAGAAATTATAAAGAACCGTCAATCCAAGGTAAGGGTGGGGTTCAGACTATCTAATGGGTTCCATGACAAATTTATATGGGATTGGGTTTGTAAGATTGCTTTTGTTGGTGTTTAATTGTTGTAATTGATATTGAGATGTGGATTGTTGTCAATGAATTAGGTATGGGAAATTACTCTATATTGATTGAATATAATTTTATGTTGTTGTGATACTGTGTTGTGTTGTTGAATTTGATATCGTATTGGGTTTCATAGCAGACAGAGGAAATTAGGAAGAAAAACAAACGAAACAGACTTTGCACCGAGCGTCACAAGTGTGTGTCGTGAAGTGTGTGTTGTGAGTGCCTTACATGCCAAACGACATGTTGTGAAGAAGTGTAGAATGCCGAACGACATGGTTGTGAGGAGGGGGTGCCGATCAGCACTAGGTGCATGGAGATGGTCTGGTTGTTGTGCCGAGGGGCACCAACCTGTGTGCCGAGTGGCACCGTACCGTTGTAATTTTGGCCTATTACTTTACAGAATTGATGTAGCATAGTTAGAAAAGGGTGAATGGTACCAGAACTTATTTATTAGTAACATAAGAGAGTAATTCGTGGATTGACATAAAATAGCAGAGATAATTAGTATGTTTCATAATTTGTAACTGTTATGGTTTTAGTTGCAATTGGTAATCAAAATATATTAGCACTAGAGATGACTTAAGTGGCAGAGAAATAATAGTTTCCTTAATTTATCCGAAAGCTATTAATAGGGCTTATTTTCAAAATAATTTAGTAGAAGTATTATAGTAGGATCGTGTTAATAATATGGTTGGCAGCAAATCATATTAATATATGTACATGATTAGAGGATATCATTTAGTAGAGTAAGTTGGCAAAAGATTAATGTAGTGACTAGTAGTAATTTATTAAATGGATGGTAGGTAACAAGTAGTATTAATAGGACTTGTAATAATAATATGGGTATAAATAAGTCGCTGTGTTGTGGTTGCTGTTAAAACTGTGAAGTGCAGAGTAGAAATACTAGCAATTTTAGTAGAGGATTAATTAGTAGAATTTAGTCGATTTGCCCGAATAACTATATGGAACGAGAATTGTATATTTTAGTCGACACAATGTGTTGAATAATTTTCTAAAAATATGAATTCCAGGTGGTATTAAAATGTTAGGCTTATAGCCAATGTTGTTTTCTTGTTGATGTTGTTGTCCAATTACTAATATTATGGTGACGTACTAAGTTGTAGGCTTATGCCAATGTTGCCGAATACATTATTATTGTTGAATATATGGTGATTGATAGGTTGATTAAGTTGTAGACATATGACCAGTGTTGAAGCGACGATGAGTATCTCTAATTAGTGGTAAAGTGACGATGTAGGCTTATGCCTTTGTGACTGTGATTGTTGTTGTTGTATGTGATTGTTGCGTTCATTGAGTCACATACATTTGCATTATTAAGTTGGCCTGGATTGGCACCACGTTGTCCTGGATTGGCAAAATATTAAGTGGAAGGCTTATGCCTTGTTGATGCCTCTATTAATTGGCAATTTTTATGTTGGGAGTTCTGCTCCAATGGTACCACATGCATGTTCATTGTAATTGAGTCGCATTTGATGCTGCATCTTGTTTTGTGGTGAAGGTAGACTTGTTGTTGCTTTATATTGTTGACTTGTTGTGACAGGTATTATCTAAAGGCTGTGAATTAGTCGTTATGTCGTATTGAGGCTTGGTTGTAATAGTTGTTGTGTATAAGTTGAGAAATGGTGATTTTATATGATCAGATCTAATATATTATTTATCATACGACTTATTATATTGTCTGATATCTCACCCCTTACTATTTGAATGTTGGCCTCTATTGGTAACGTGCAGGTATTAAATGAAGATTTGCTTAACCTTATTAGTTCAAAGTCGGTTGGTCGCTTGGATACGCAGCACTCGGAGGGAAATGAACAAATAGTTGTTTACTTGTTGAAATTGTTTTAGTTGTTGAATCCTAAGTTTAATTATATGAAATATTGTGATGCCTCTCAAGTTGTTTTAGTTGAATGAAACATATGATGCTACTTGAAGTTGTAATTATGATTCTGCTGCGTTATTGATAAAAGAAGTGGTTTTGTTTTAAAAGTTGATGCAAGTTTTTATATGATCCTCCGAAAACTAAAGTGTTATGTATCTGTTTATGTGTTGTAACATGTTGAATTGTGATATCCCAAATGTGTTTGAAATTTTAAATACTCTGATTTTTCGTTATAACTACCGGGTAGAATTTGGGGTGTTACATATATCGTATTCAGTTAAGATCATTTGCCATCTTTCTATTCTTCCGGAGAGTGCGGGCTTCTGGAATATGTATTTGATTGGATCCATCTTAAATATCAACAAAGTAGTGTGAGTCAGCATGTACTGTCTTAGTCCGCGAGCAGCCCATGCTAAAGCGCAGCAAGTTTTCTCGAGCAACGACTATCGTATCTCACAGTCGGTAAACTTTTTTCTAAGGTAGTATATTTCGTGATCTTTTATACCAGACTTATCATGTTGACCTAACACACACCCTATTGAATTATCTAGCACTGTTAAATATAATATCAAAGGCCTTCCTTCAACCGGAGGCATCAGAATTGGTGGTTCCTGAAGGTATTCTTTGATTCTTTCGAAGGCAGTCTGGCATTCTCCATTCCACTTTACCACTTGATCTTTCTTCAGAAGCTTGATGATGGGCTCACAAGTAGCAGTCAGATGTGAAATGAACTTGGTGTTATAATTCAAGTGTCCCAAGAAACCTCTAACTTCCTTCTCAGTATGGGGATCCAGCATCTCTTGCATGGCCTTTACCTTTTAGGGGTCTACCTGAATACCTTTATCACTGACGATGAAACCCAGAAGCTTACCCGAACTTACCCCGAAGGTGCACTTGTTCGGATTCAACCTCAGCTTGTATGTCTTCAACCTGTCGAACAACTTTTGTAGGTGATCAAGATGTTCCTCTTTGGTTTGAGACCTGGCTATCATGTCATCAACATAAACCTCGATCTCATGGTGAATCATATCGTGGAACAAAGTGACCATGGCTCGCTGATAGATTGCCCCAGCATTATTCAACCCAAAAGGAATCACCTTGTAACAGAAGGTGCCTCACTGTGTGACGAAGGTTGTCTTCTCCATGTCTCCAGGAGCCATCTTGATCTGGTTGTAGCCAGAGAAACCATCCATGAAGGAGAAGATTTTATGTTGTGAGGTATTGTCGACCATAACATCAATATGGGGAAGCGGGAAGTCATCCTTAGGGCTTGACCTATTCATATCTCTGTAATCCACGCACATTCTTACCTTGTCATCCTTCTTAGGCACCGGAACAACATTAGCAACCCACTGCGGATAGGAGGTAACAGCTAAGAACCCTACATTGAACTGCTTCATGACCTCTACCTTGATCTTCTCTGACATTTCAGGGTGCATACGACGGACCTTCTGTTTAACCGGAGAATAATCTTCTTTGGTTCGTAGACAATTTACCACAATATCAGTGTCTAAACCAAGCATATCTTCATATAACCAAGAGAAGATCTCAATGTAGTCGTGCAACATCTGTATCAACCACTATTTGACATTAGCCTTTAGATTTATGCCGATCTTGACTTCTTTTTTGTCTTCCTCTGTACCCAAATTCATTGTCTCAAATGGCTCTTCATTGGGTTGTATGGCCCTTTCTTCCTGTTGTAACAACCTAGCAAGTCCTCCGGGTACCTCACAATCGTCCTCACCTTCGTCCTTGGCTTGGTTGATCGGATTTTCAAAGTCATAACTGGAAATAGTAGAACTGTTATCAATGGGATCCAGAGTGGATATGGATCCGCGGTTTGATACGTGAGTGTGTGTAAGAGCATAGCTGTATTGATAAAGTAAAGGAAGAAAAGAAAAATAGAGAGCGCAAAATTTGTATGAAAAGAACATCCAATGCTTCATTGATGATTGTTGTACCCCAAAATTTCCCCTCTCATTTTACTCAACAAATGTCAAGTGAGGTCCCCAATTTGCTCAAGGTTGCCCAAGAGTTGACCAGACAAACACTCTCCTAAGGCAGTATACCCCAAATTAGGGTTTCTATTTTCATCGAGATGGGTGGACTACAAAGGTCTCATATGATCTCCATGGTCTTAATATGTTCTCAAGATCCTACATGTCAAGTTTCATGCCTTGCATAAGAAGTTTGCTCAGTCAACTGCTAAAATGATTGAGAATCTACTGTATTAGGTCAAAAGTCAACTATGGCCCACATACAGTTAAACCTCAATATTTTGGGTCAACATCAACATTTTTAAGTGACTTCCATCATTTTATCAAGGTTTGATCATGATTCCTCAAGGAATGCTCCAAATTCATCAAAACCCAAAAGTTGCTAAATTAGGGTTTTTTAGTAAAAGTCAACCCAACTTTGACCAAGCATAACTTATTCATACTTTATCAGAAACTTTCCATCCAAGGCTCATTTTGAAGAGGATGAAATTCCCTAAAATTCATTTTCAGCCCATAAGTTCAAAATATGCATTCATCAATAGATATGAATTTTTACATTATAGTTCCTTTTGAAAAGTCAACAAAAACACCTTTTGGGTCAAAGCTTCATACATGAACATGGAAGATCCAATTGATACGTAATCAAAAGGTTTGTTTAGAGGACATCCTAATATTTCTAAAAAGTCCAAGAACACCCTCCTAGGGTCAAAATTGAGAGAGTTATGCATTGTCAAAGTTAGCAATTTTTGGAAAATTGTCAAAAGTCAACCTTGATAAAATTTGCATATTTTCCAAAGGGGCCCATATTTTCTTGTTTGAAACATGATTCTAATAGGATCCACGACCCCTGAGCTTGTCCACCTATTATTTTATTATTTTTATCATTTATTTTTATTTTTTATTCATTTAAACCAAAATAAATCAAATTAAATGGTAAAATAATAAAAGCAAATCAAATCTTGGGATTTTTGTGCACATTATGAGTCCATATACATCTAGCATGGCATGTAATTCGTGCAAGGATGATTTAGATTGAAAAAGTCACGATTGGAGCTATTTTGGAAAGAAATCATACAAGGCCAAAATCAAATCAAATCTTAATAATTTCTCAAGATACCATGAGATTTCTTCCATTATTTTTGACCTAAATTCCCCCTCTATATGAACACAACACCCTCATACACTAGGGAGCACGAAATTGGCTTCCCAAGAACGCTCTCTAAAAACCTAAAATTCTGTCAAAACTAGTGCAAAGTCAAAACCGAAGATCCAGCCACTTTCAGTCTAAGCCATCAATTACAAATCATTCCTGAGGTATCTAAGGGTAAGAATAGGTCGAAAGTCATGGCCATTGATGCTTGAAACAAGCATACTCATCTTCTCCGATTTTCTTTTCTTTCAAGCATTCATATAATTAATTTCATGCATTGCTATTATTTATTAACTGTCCAAATGAGTTCTTGTTGTTACGTAGAACAGGTTTAAATCACAAACAATAGCTTGGCTTGGTGGATGAGGTGCCTAACTGTGACCCAAGGGGCATGGGTTCATCACCCACCCCATGCATTTTTCACTTTTTTGACTATTTTCTTTTCTAACCCTTTTCATTTATTTATTTTTCACTTGATTTATTTTCTATCATTAATTTCATTAACATATAAAATCACAAAAAAATCATTAAATATTAGTTTTAGGCTTTCAATTAATTAAAATAATTTTTGACATAAAAGTTGATTTGATTTAATCAATGTTGATTTTATTTCATAATTAACTTGTAAATTAACCAGAGTTAGGTTTTTAATTATTAATTCACACTTTTATTATTTTCCTAACAATTTACTGCAGATTCAGTACATCACCATTCCATGCATCCCTCATACACTCACAAATCCTACCCTTTGGATCATCCCTTGGTCCAGATCCAGCGTCCAACCACAGCAGTCCATAGTGCACTCTTTGAAGCTAATCCACATGGGATCACACGCAAGGAACATGGACCAACCAATTTGGGCCTAACAATTTGGCAATGCACTCCCCAGTCTGCATTCTACCACACAGGCCCAATCTTTTCTTTTCTATTTTATTTCAATTTTTTATTGTTTTAATTTATTTATTTTATTTATTTTATTTATTTTCCAAAAATCATTTTTAATCAAAACATAAAAATCATAAAATCACAAACAATATTAGGTTTAGTCTTTTTTTTCATAAAATATTTAATTTCATTATAGTTTAATTAGGTTAACTTAAATCTTTTTTTCATAATTAAAATCAAATAGAAATTAGGTTTAATTCTTGATTTTAATTCCTTCTCAAAATAAAAACACAAAAATAGGTTAATTGTTTTTTTATTAATTTAATGATTTTTCATAATTAAAACTTAATTAGTGATTAGGATATTTTGCAATTTATTCTTTATTTCCTTAAATAAAAATTACAAAAAATGATTTTTTTTTCTTTAATTAAATTCAATTTGGTTTTCAAGGGTCAAAACCCTAATTTCTCGCATTTACGTTTGTCGTACATACTTTTCATTATATTTTTGTAATTATTCCGAGGATGTAATATTCTATTAAACTAGGGTTTTATTTACTGTTTAATTTCCCCCCAATTTTTGGTTATGTAATCCCCATTCTCCGAAGCCTTGTAATAATTAGATTTACTTTTCCGCTTTTAATTTCCGCAATCTTTAACTATCTAGATGTATGGATAATAGGATTGCATGGCAAGAATGTCTGGAAAATTAAAACGGTAGATCACCTAATGTGCAAAGATTAAATAACTGGAACAAATCATATGCACATATTCACTCCTAGGGTTTACCTCATTTCGGTTGCCTTCGGTAAACAATCCTTAAGCATAGGAGATTTTAGTGCTTGCCCTCCAGTCTAAGAGATCAAAGTGCCCTATTCGAATGTTTCCTCATAAATGTTGCCTCGGAAAGATCTTAAGACTCTAGGGTTACTATTAAAGTTTTCTAACTATTGCTTTAGTGATTGTATTTGTCCCTTTTGAACGTCCCTTACAACTCCAACGATGGTGCTACCTACTCCTTAATAGCAGGATAGCGCTGTCTAAAGGAAATAGATCGAATAATCCTTTTTTCGAGTAGGTAGAATCTTAAGTACTTGCTCAATAAAAACTTTTCACGCAAACACCTTTCAACACAGCTTTCAAAACAAATTCGTCACACCCTTGAGGACTGATATAAGGGTTATCACGAAGTAAAACATTTTCAAACCAAGCACACACATAAGCAATTTTAAAAAGATGAGCAAGTGCCTAAGAGCCCATGGAAAACCATGGATAGAAAGGGTGCTAACACCTTCCCTTTCAATAATCTACCCCCCGTACAAAGAAAATCTCGAAAAAAGGTTTTTCCTGTTCATTTCCCTTTTCCATGATTGGATAAAATAAAATTTGGTGGCGACTCTTGCTTACCGCGACAATTTGAGAACAAAAAATGCAAAATGCAAACCAGTAAAAATAGTCGGTTATGCCACCGTATCACAATGATATATGAAATAACATATAATAACCCTCACAGATAGAACCATTGTGCCTCGGGTAAGACACAAGGCCATAAAATTTAAATTGTTCATTACAAACTCAGAAAACAAGTAAAGCCCAAAATCAAAGTTTTCCTCACTGTCTTCGATAACATTGACCCCTCAATTGCTGATGCATAAGGGAGGTCCTCCAACTCGAGCGCACCGAACATCCCTTGGAGCCCCTTAAGTAAAGCCCAAACCAAATTTGTCAGTTTTGTGAATAAACTCAGGAAGCTGTCCCCAATTAGTACCCCTAACTTCTTCAACTACTGCTATGGCGTCCTTGAGAGAAGCTATCTTTAGAGGAGGTTTGGTGCTGATAGTGGTCTTGGTTGACGCCAAAATCTGGGGAACCTCTTCAAAGTTTTGACAAGGGGTCTCTATGAATTCCCCGTCCATCTCTATATACCTGAAGGAATTCAGGTGGTTCACCATATACTCCTCTTCACCATGCACAGTGACTATCTTCCCCTTCACCGGATACTTCAACATTTGGTGTAGTGTAGAAGTAACAGCCCCAGCTTCATGGATCCAAGGACGACCTAACAACTTCTTTGCCTCGATTCCCATATGACTCATCGACAGGGCTAAAAACTGGAGTAAGAATGGGAGTAGTAGCTGAAGTACTAGTAGGAACAACAGATGGAATAACAACAGGTTTATTGACAGTCTTCGGGGAAATCACGGGAGAGAAAACTCTTCCATTCTGGTAATCTTGTTAGTCCCGACAATGTTACTTACATCGGGATCAACCTCTTCATTCTTCAAATCTTGTTTAACGCCATGATAGTAAACATCGGCGCCATAATGGCAAGGGACAGCCTTGTCCGAGGCGTACGAGGTAGGACCGGGAAAGGTGATTATCAACGGAGCAACTCTCGTAGCGGGTGTAATCCTAACAGGTCTTCTCGAGGAGACCTTGGAAGGATTGGCGGTAATGGTTATAATAGCAAGGTCTTCAAATGGAACAGCTGGAATCAAAGTTTTCTCGAACAAAATTTCTCTGCTGTCTATCAGGCGCTGGACACCTGTCTTCAGCAAATAGAAACCAGAAGGTAGAGATGAACACATGTGGCAACCTTCACTACAATCTGGAAATAAACCGGCCCACAACAAATTCTTATTAACAGTCATAAGGGGAGTAGAAACTTCATCAACTGAAGCCACAAACAGATCGGTATCAACGACATTAACTCCACGGTTGTGTTTAGGCATTGGAGCAGTTATGATATTGGGCTTCTCTGTAGCATCGAACTCAATTTCCTTGGCTTCAATCAGATCCTGTACTTTATTTCTTAGAGCCCAACAGTAATTTGTATTGTGACCATGACTCTAAGAATGGTAGGCACACCGAGCGTTTGGATTGTGCCGAGGAGAGGTATTAGGATTCCTGGTAGCCTCTTTCAAGGTTGCCAAGTTGGATTTCAGTAGATGGGGTAGAACCTCTCTCAATGTCATGTTAATCTAGGTAAACTTCCTTTGTGGTCTGCTTACCCTTTGTTGATTGTTGCGTTGTGGAGCAGCCGCATGCCTAGGTATCATTACAACACTTACCGTTGGACGGTGTTCAGCTCTGCTCTGAGCTCTTGGGCTATAGATAGCACTGGCTTCCTTCTTACTAGCGAAGGGCTTCTTTACTGAACTCGAGGAGGTGTCTCTCTGTATTTTACCGCTCCGGATCCCAGATTTTATCCTCTCTCTAGTTAATATCAGCTCAGTAAAACCAGTCGATGAACTACCGATCAAATGGTTGAAGAATGGACCAGACACCGTCCCAAGAAACATGTCGACCAACTCCCTATCAGACAAAGGGGGTTGGACTCTCCTATCCAAATTTCTCCACTTCTGCGCATAGTCCTTAAAGCCTTCACCTGCACCCGTGGACATGCTCTGGAGTTGAGTACGAGTAGGGGCCAGGTCGGCATTGTATTGATACTGCTTGTAAAAAGCAGCATCCAAATCCTGCCAGTTTCGGACATTGGTTCCCTCCAATTGGTAGAACCATTCAAGCTGAGTCCCTGACAGACTGTCTTGAAAGAAATGAGCCCACAAGTTTCTATTAGTGGTGTGGGGTTGGATCTTCCTTACATAGGCGAATATGGAGCTTTGGGCAAGACACCCCATCATACTTTGCGAAAACTAGAGCCTTAAATTTCCGCGGGATGACCACTCCTAACACCAATCCCAGTTCTTCGAAGTCCAACCCAGGTATTCTTCGGACTTCCATAGCACTAAGCTGATCCTCTAACTGCTTGTATCTATCCTCAATTGGAGGATATTGCTCATCATTGTATTCAGTATCATTGTCAGAAACTTCAGGACTGGGGTCCTCTTCCCTTGTCTCCCTCTCTTGATTCTCCCCTTCTTTGGACGAGGAGGTCAGGTCAACTGGTTTCTTTAGCGGCCCCCCGAATCTTCTTCCCATATTAAGGATACCAGCGGGTTTCTTCTTCTTCTATTTCTCTTTCAGGATAAGAGCCTTCAGATCCTTCTGCCCTTTTGCCAGAGTTATGAACGTCTGTTGAAATTGGGCACTTTGTGCCTGAAGATCTTTGATGCTTTGTTCAGAAGACATCTTTGCTTAAATAAACATCGAAGAAGATGAGAAACTTGTAATGGTACCTGTTTATGCAATGCTATGGATGGGATGTGTATGCAATGATTTCATGGACTTTGGGAAATTTAAATTTGCAAACCAAAATGAAACAAAGATTTTATTAGTAGAATTCAAAGTACAATTGCCTCTTAGGCGTTACAATTAAAAATTCTAAAAACTAAAAAAATCAAGTTTCCCATGGATGCTTCCTCTTTGTGCCGAGATAGATATTAAGGCTTCTTTCCTCATGAAGCTGCTTTGTGAGCTCTAAAACCTTCTTCTCCTGGGCATAGAACTGGTCCCTATAAGTATCCTGCTCCTTCTTCAACTGGATCCAAGACCTCTGTAGTTCTTCAAGATCAGTGGGCATATCAGGATGAAGAACCGTGTAGGGAGTATCCCCTTCAGTAATGGGCCCCACAATCACTGGTAAGACGGCTATGTAGGGCATCATAAGTTTCTGAGCGCGAGCTCGTACCCATTAGAGATAAGGTTCCAGAGGAATGGAATTCTTCAGCCCCAAAGTCTTGGTGTCAGATCTGTTTATCATGCCCCAAGCTCTTATGAACCTCTGGCAATACCCTTGAACATCCCCCTCATAGTTAAATACAATGCCCTGGATAAGTAACTCATGAGGACCATCCCTTCGAGTGTAACCAAATTGTTGCAGAGCCAAACAAGGATTGTAAGTTATGCCTCCCCTAATTCCAAGTAGCGGGACATTAGGGAACTCCCCGCAACGGTATATAATAGAAACATCTCTCATAAATCGGGAGTACCAGAGAATATCTGCGTGAGAAAGTGACATTATCCTTTGCAACCAACCCAAACCTTCACCATTCTTCAGCACTGACTTAGGGAGGTGAGAAATAAACCACCTTGACAGTAATGGCATGCAGCACATAAGGACCCCTCTTCTCTTCATGGTACGAATATGGAGAGCATGCAAGATATCTCCGAGCAAGGTAGGCACAGGGTTGCGAGAGAGGAAAATCTTGATAGCATTCACATCTATGAGTAAGTTTGGATTACGGAACAATACTAACTCATAAATTAGAAGGGCCAAGACCTCCTCAAAAGCTTGAAAGTCCAAATCATCCCAAAACAGCTGGGCCCTATCTATTAGGAACTTGGCTAGAAAACCCTTGACTCCTCTTCTTGTTTCCCAATTCGATACCACGTCGGCCCATTTTAGATGCAAAGCTGACGCAATGACTTCTGGCTTCGGAACCTCTTCTAAACCTGTGAAAGGCACCTGGTCAAGAATGGGTATATTCAATAACTGGGAGAACTCTTCCATGGTAGGCACCAATTGATTGTCTGGAAAGTTGAAGCAGTGGTGCTCGGGATCAAAGAAGTGAAAGAGTACACCCATCATCTTTTCATCAAAGCTTGAAGTAACCAGGTTGAGAAGTCGACCATGTCTCTTAGTGAATGCATAAGTTTCATGAACCCTTGATATTAGTTCTTTGAGTTGGGGAGGTATTCTCACAAAGCTGATTCGGATAGTGTTTCTACAAGCGGAAGCCATGATCTGCAAAAGAGAACAAAGATAAAATCCATCGGTCCTTGAAATGGTTAGTGTAATAAGAATGGATGCTATGTTATGATGCATGATGTTATGTTCAAACAGAGTAAATCACACACAAGCCAAGCACATAATAGACCATAGGTTCAAAGGCTTGCATGAGGTTAAAGGTAAGTACCCTCTTAAGGTTTATTTGGTTTCAAACCTGTCCTAGTTAATAGTAACTGGGTTCTAAGGATTCTCAATATCATTGATCATCCTCTATCGGGCATTGTTTCAGCTCAGGCAATCTTTTCTTGAGGCCGAAATATCCCGAAAGTCTGATCTCAACGAGTGTAGCATCGAGTATCAACCAATCCTCTTCTTTATACCGAGGCCGGATATCTCACTACTTTCTAATGGCCAAGTTTTTTCAACTAAGGTTCTAAGGTCCGTTAGTGCTTCACGACACCACGCGGTGGGCCCGTATTCTCTTCGTTTCCACATGAAGGATACCGGTACCAACCAAAGTGTCACACAAACACAGCTATCGCTTAAACCATATCGGTCTACGCCACACAGTCTCCATGATCTTTTGTTGTTTACCTAATAAGTGCCCCCGGATCCGGGTGTAGGATCTTTAACAATACCCAAGCAGAAAATCCTTAAATGTAAAGCAAACAAGTCAAAAGAAAAGCAAGTAAAGGTGATCTAACCCTAAGGTAACCCAACTTTTAAGCTCCCCAGCAGAGTCGACATTTCTGTTATACGGTGCGAGAACTGACTTGGGTCGTTTGCATTTGATCGCAAATGTGCGGATAGCAAGAGTCGCCACCTACTTTTCTTTTATCTAATAAGGAAAGGATGAAAAGAACAGGAAATACCTTCAGATATGTTTTCTTGAGTTCGGGGGATAGATTATGAAAAGGGAAGGTATTAGCACGCTTTTCATCCATGGTTTTCCATGGGCTCTTAGTTACTTGCTAGATCACTTGCTTTTGTTTGAATGTGCTTGTGGGTTTTGAAAGTATTTTGAAAATTTATTTGTAATGGTTCTCGTTTCTATAGGAACGCGTACAAAGTGTTTGTTTCGAAAATAGTTTAAAGAGGTGTTTGTGTTTTTTGAAAGTGATTTTGAAAATGGTTTTCTTTGTAATGGTTCCCGTTTCTATAAGAACGCGTACAAAGTGTTTATTTCAAATATATTTCAAAGAGGTGTTTGTGTTTTTTGAAAGTGATTTTGAAAAGGGTTTTCTTTGTAATGGCTCACGTTTCTATAAGAACGCGTACAAAGTGTTATCTTTTGAAAATATTTCAAATGAGAGTGTTGGTGTAAAAATGTTTTGTTGTGAGCAAGCGAGCAACTAGGAGCGAATCTACCTACTCAAAAGGTCTTAAGTATTCTTTTCTTCCTCCTTTAGATATTTCTATCTTACCATTGATTTTGGTAAGAAGCCTCATTGTTGGATGTGAAGGGACGGGTGCGGGACGATTATATAGTCATAGAAGGCAACCCATGGAGTGTTTTAGCAATGTCATTTTAGGGACTATATCGTTTACTGAAGGCAACATCGAGGTTCATCGAGGGACTACGGTCTTTTATCGAGTGTCTTTTTCTAAAACACCCATGTTCGAGGGACAAGACTAATTTTCGATAGGCGACAAGTGAGATTACCCTAAGGGTGCGTGTGTTAAAAGTGTGTTTGATTGCATGCATTTAGTCTTGATTAGGGTTATCTATTTGTTGATTTCATGTCTTTCCATACACGCCCTAATTACTAGCATTTATATTTGAAAAGCGATAAATTGCGGGAATATAAAGTCTTACGCTATTACAATATTTTAGGGATAGGGGTACATATTTACAAATGGGGGTTGCAAGAATTTAAATCCTATTTAACTATTACAACCATATTGAAATGGACAATGCTAGAAAGAAAAGGGACTTATTTAGAAAATGGTTTTTTGTTTTAATGAATTAAGAAAAAGAAAT
The DNA here is from genome assembly GCA_948472305.1 of Vicia faba. Lineage (NCBI taxonomy): Eukaryota > Viridiplantae > Streptophyta > Magnoliopsida > Fabales > Fabaceae > Vicia > Vicia faba. The sequence goes on along the minus strand of OX451739.1, from coordinate 434,611,218 downwards.
AAATTAATTAATAAAAGAAAATATTTTTATGTCTTTTTTATATTAATAAAAAGGGGATTAATATTGAAGATGATAATAAAAAGTAAATAACGAGAGATAGAATTAACATGCTGGTGAAAGCAATACAAAGGGGATCAGAAGTTATGATGCCAGGCGCGCTGTGGTTCAGAAGGAAAGGTCTGAAGTTCTGGATTGATACACTCGGAGGTCCTGCAAGACACGTTAGAGGGAAAAAAAAGAAGTTCTGGGTTGCTATGTGCTGAACTTCTGAAGCTCTGTACGTGTTAAAACAGTGGGAATAACTCAAGTTCTATATTATGGTAAGACAGTGAGTAAACATAAGAAGTTCAGTGCATTATCAGCGTGTGAAAATCAGAAATTCTAAGTGTTGAAAAAGTGAGTGGAAACATCAGAAGTTTAGTGTGATTAACAGTAAGGAGAAATCAGAAGTTCTGTATTGTGCTAAAACAGTGAGTAAAAATCAGAGGTTCTATGCCACATTTCAACTCTTTCCTCATATTAATCAGCACATCAGTAATTTATTCAAACAGCAAATTAGAAGGATAAAAGCAAAACAGTTTATAGAAGTCCTAATCCTAAATCTGAGCCTAGCCCTAATAAAGAAGTTCAGATCCACAGTTTTTCTACTTGTGCAATCATATGGACAACATTAATATTGTGATATTTACATGATGTTCTGAAAGAAAAGATGCAAAGTCAGAAAGACTCACCTTAAATCTGAAGCGTGTGTTTGGAACTTGAATTGCTGCCTTCAGATGTTCTGGAGTCAGCAAGAGTCACAGAAGAGAAAATGCCAAGTTCTTTGATTCAAAGGGAAGAATAAAGGTTTGGTTTTCTGTTTGGGAATTCTGGATTTTTGACGAAGGTTTCACAGTTTTCTTTTCTCTCCTTTGACGATTCTCTCTCTCCAAAAGCCAACCCCTTGAACATGTGATGGAGCCAATTATTTATAGATTGGTTTGCTGTGGTTTTGGGGGGAAACACAATTGGGATTCAAACCTTTTCGGTATATTGTTCCATTGCTTTTTAATCACATTTTTTGTATGCTAATTTGGTGTAAATATAGGGTTTGAGAAAAATGCAGGCATAGACTAGATCAGCAGCAATTTGGAGTGTTGTGGCAGCTGGTTGCAGGACTGTGCTATAGTAGTACAACAGGCTACTCAAACAAGGTTTTGGGGCTTTGTGATGTTCTGATCGAAGAAGACCAGAGTGAAACTCGAAGGTTGATGCTCTGATCGAAGCATATGCTGAAAAGCCATGTTCTGATTGAAGAATCATGTTTTGAACCATGTTTGCAAATTCTGACTGCACTTGCATGGAGGCTGGCTCAGAAGTTCTGAAGTATCATATTCTCTTAACACTTAGAAAATGTTCTAAATGTTTAGAAATTTGATTTTTTTTCAAAGTAATTTCTGACTTCTAATTTTTGATGAACCAATTTCATGTCTTGATGAAATTTAATTGTTGAAACTTGATTTTTGATCTAAAAGTCAAAGTTTGACTTTTCAGTGTGCTTTTGACCATTTTTCCCTTGTGAATGGTTTTCTTGGAGAATTGTAATTCAAGGCTTGAAATTGGATGGAAGCAAAAACTGAGGGTCCAGGATGATCCTTTGAGAAATGAGAGGGCAAATTTTGGGGTACAACACCATGCCTTTGTACTTGCTATTGTAGGGTGGTTGGACTTTTAACAAGCTTGCTTCTGACTTTGTGGATGGAGTGTACTTAAAGATAACAAGTTAGGAGCTCAAGTAGCTGACTTTGCATAAAACTTGCTTTACAAGAATGGAAATGATGACTTTCTCCATAAAATGGCAAAATGCTTTGGAAAATGCTTGAATCAATTAGAAAATTGATCAATCAGTTGTGTAACCATTAAATTAAGGAGTGAAAAACAAGTTTGAGGTCTGCAAAGTGAAGATTATGTAGCATGGCTATGGATTTGGTTCATGTTGCATCACAAATTTTGCCTTGTAAAACAACTTGAAACCCTAACTTCTGGCCTTCGATTCTGCTTGCTCACAAATGATCTCAAGGACTTCTTTGACATTTTGGAAAGCTTGTAATGTGCTATACAACCCCTCTTTGAATCACTTTTGCAAAGTCCAAATGGAACTATATTAAACTTGGCTCAGAAGTTAGGTCAAAATCCTGACCAAAATGCTCAAAATTTCACTAAGTGTTTTAGTTTCATGACCATGACTTTATGGATTAATAACTTGAGATTAAAGCATTTATAGGAGAAGTTGTGTGAGGAAATTTTTTACATCTCATGGATATCTACAACTTTCATGTTAAAAGTTTCTTTTGAATCATCTTGCATCATGGTGAAAAATTGGCTCAAAGTTGTGAAAAAATATGAAGTTTTCAACACTTAGAAAAATTTCTAAGTTTGGAAACTATGACTTTTCAAAATGAAATCTTGACTTTTTGATTTCTTGATGAAAAATTTTCATATTTTTACATGTTTTTATGAATTGTGATCTTTGACACTTGATTTTGATCAAAAAGTCAAAGTTTGACTTTTCAGTGTATAGTTGACTTTTGATCAGTTGACTGAAAAATCAACTATCAATCAAATAACCTTGAGCAATGTTTTGAGTCGTGCCATTAGGTAAAAATAATTAAATTTAACTCTTGAGATCATGTCTCAAACCAATTAACCATTTTCTAGGGCAAAAATCATAAATTGCCCTTTCTTAGTCAAAACCCTAGTTTTGACCATTTTGTCCTTTTGGTGATCTGATCAAATTTCTTGAGGAATTGTGGTCCAAACTTGATCAAATGACATATATGAGTTCATAATGTTGATATGGATCAAAAATTATGAAGTTTGACTGTAAATTGGCCACAGTTGACTTTTTCCCTAATATAGTTGATTTTTAGGTCAACTACTCAATTAACTGAGCAAAAATATGATCCATGACTTGAAACTTGACATGAGAAATCTTGGGGGTCCATAATGATCCATGAAAGTCATGTGAGGCATTAAAAGTTAAATTATCCTTGTGCAATCTAAAACCCTAGTTTCAGTCATCAGTGCTTAAGGAGGTGTCTTGAGCTGATCAATCCTTGTACAGTCTTGAACCAAAGGAGAATTTGTGAGAAAATGCTTGATAAACGAGAGGGAAAATTTTTGGGTACAACAGCTTCCCCTGTTCAATCTTCTTAAACCTGAAGTGTTAGATTGGCGGATCCGCCATTCGTGACTTGAAGGTGGAAGATGATTGGACACTAAAGTGCCCAGAAATTTGCACTCGAAGATGAATTGTGAATGGGCTTATAGATGCCATTTGGAGGAATGATGGAGATTTTTCGGAGATGGGCTTGTAGATGCCATCCAAAGGTGACTGTTGACAGAAAATGGACTAAGTCTGAATTTGATTTCAACTAGAAAAGAATCAGAACAAATCTTTGGAGTGACTTATCTGAACCTGAAGTAGTCTTGTATGTTGTTTGACTAGGAAGAATCAGAAAAAATCATTGAGAGATTTATCTGAACCCGAAGTGTCCCTTTGGAAAGTATCAGGATAAATCGTTGAGAGGTTTAAACTGAACCAAAAGAGATCTTGAATATTATTTAACTGGAAAGAATCAGGGTAAATCTTTGAGCGATTTATCTGAACTAGAGAAAGTGTTTGCCGGAAAGAATCAAAATAAATCATTGAGATATTTATCTGAACCCGGAGTGTTCCTTTGGAAAGTATCAGGATAAACCGTTGAGGGGTTTAAACTGAACCAAAAGAGATCTTGAATATTCTTTTACTGGAAAGAATCAAAGTAAATCTTTGAGCGATTTATCTGAACTAGAGAAAGTGTTTGCAGAAAGAATCAGAATAAATCATTGAGGGATTTATCTGAACCCGAAGTGTTCCTTTGGAAAGTATCAGGATATATCGTTGAGAGATTTAAATAGAACCAAAAGAAGTCTTGAATATTCTTTAACTGGAAACAATCAGAGTAAATCTTTTAGTGATTTATCTGAACAAGAGAAATTGTCTGCGGAAAGTATCAGAATAAATCATTGAGAGATTTAAACTGAACCAGCATGGATTTGGAGAAGAATCAGAACAAATCATTGAGAGATTTATCTGAACCAGAGAAAGCGTCTGTGGGAAAGAATCAGAATAAACCGTTGAGAGATTTAAACTAAACCGGCATGGATCTAAAAGAAATATCTGTTATGTAGATGGTTGATCAGTCCTTTCTTGGGAATTGATCTGTAATTGACTTGCTGAAAATTTGACGATAATTTTCTGTTGATTGATCTTTCCTGAAAATATAAAAGGCTAGTTATATACAATGTCATGATGTATGAAATGTATGGTACAATGATGTTATCAAAATAAATGAGATTGTGTCATATGTATCTTGTAGTCAATGCTATGACGTATGGATGTAATGTATGGATACATTAATTTTTATGCCGCAGTATTGCTGGAGTCAGGGAAAACAAATCTCTGAGCATTGCAAGTATTCATCTTTTGAAGTGTTGATGAGTTTCCAATTGTTAAAGAAATAAACTCTGTTGTGTTAAGGGAAACGACGTGTATTGCTTGTAGACCTCGTGAAATCCTATTGGGGAATCCTGAGAAACTGGGCGAGTTTCACTGGGGAATCTTAGGAGCGGTAACTAGAAGTTTTGTTCTGTCTGAGATGTGAGAGAGCTTGATATCATTAAGATGTATACTGGAGATATGTTAGCGATCCTGTAGTGGGATGTCTCATTTTCCTCTCTTGTTGGAAGAGTATCCGCGGGGGGACTTTATGGAATAGTCTAAAGGTATTATCCTATTTCTTAAAGCCATTAGTGATTGTCTTACTACTTTCAGTTCCTCTTTTTTAGTTCCTTTGTAAACAGTGGTCATGTTCAAATGCATATGTTCAAAAAAATCATTGGACGTTTTCGCAAACAAAACACGGAAAAAGAAAAACAGGTAGTTTGCACTTTCAAAGGGATATATTTGTATTAACTTGAATAAGTATTTTTGTACAATGAGATGAACATTCTAGTAAGAGAATATCGTCGTAGAAAATGAAAATTTGATACAAAGAAAAGATATCTATGTGAAATAATCCCACGGGGTTCCCATTCTACTATAGCCTTCGTGTCTCTGAGCGTCTTGTCCACTTGCTGCCTTGTCCGAAGTTGATTGGATTGATCAGAACTGTTTGAGCTTGTCAGTCGATGCTAAAGGTTGTCTGTAAGGTGATCCAAAGGGACATAGTCATACGCCTTAATTCCCTAACTTTTGCCTGGACTGCCCTTTCGGGTTTTCAGTCCACCGGGATACCCTTTTTTTCCCAAGCCGCTCTTTCGAGTTTTCAGCTTGCCGGGTGCATAATTATTTTTGTATTTTATCCCTAATTTTTGCCCGAACCTTTGTGGTTCGCCAGAATGCCCTTATTTTGCCTAGGTGTGTCAAGCTAGCGGGTCTCTTATGCGTAGTATCTTTTGACTATGTCCGTGTTTACAGGGTGTGGAAGGTCGTCGCCATCCATAGTGGTTAATATCATTCCTCCAGCAGAGAAAATACTTTTGATCACAAATGGTCCCTCGTATGTAGGAGTCCATTTTCCCCTGGGATCACCTTGCGACAATATGATACGCTTGATTCCCAAGTCACCAACCTGATATATTGACGTATGACCTTTTTGTTAAAAGCTTTGATCATACGTTTTTGTTACATATGGCTGTGACAGACAGCCGTAAGCCTTTTCTCATCAATTAAGTTCAAATGGTCAAGTCGAGTTTGGATCCATCCATCTTCATTCAGCCCTGCATCCTTTATGATTCTCAGAGAAGGTATTTGTAATTCAATTGGTAGAACAACTTCCATGCTTGTAGTACCCCAAAATTTTCCCTCTCATTTATCAAGTATTTTCTCACAAGATCTCATTTGGTTCAAGACTGCACAAGGATTAATCAGCTCAAGACACCTCCTTAAGCACTGATGACTGAAATTAGGGTTTGAGATTGCACAAGGATAATTGAACTTTCAATAACTCATATGACTTCCATGGATCATTATGGACCCCTAAGATTACTCATGTCAAGTTTCAAGCCTTGGATCACATTTTTGCTCAATCAATTGAGCAGTTGACCTAAAAATCAGTTGTATTGGGGAAAAAGTCAATTGTGGCCAAGTTTTCAGTAAAACTTCATAATTTTTTATCCATATCAACATTATAAACTCATATGTATAATTTGATCAATTTTGGACCATAATTCCTAAAGAAATTTGATCAAATCATCAAAAGGGCAAAATGGTCAAAATTAGGGTTTTGACTAAGAAAGGGCAATTGCTGATTTTTGACCTAGCAAATGGTTAATTGGTTTGAGGCATGATCTTAAGAGTTCAATTGCATCATTTTGACCTAATGGCATGACTCAAAACATTTCTCAAGATAAATTGGATTGATAGTTAATTTTCAGTCAACTGATCAAAAATCAACTGTATACTGAAAAGTTAAACTTTGACTTTTTGGTCAAAATCAAGTTTCAAAGATCACAATTCATAAACACATGTCAAAATATGAAACTTTTTCATCAAGAAATCAAAAAGTCAAGATTTCATTTTGAAAAGTCAAAGTTTTCAAACTTGAAATTTTTCTAAGTGTTGAAAACTTCATATTTTTTCACAACTTTGAGCCAATTTCTCACTATGAGGCAAGATGATTCAAAAGAAACTTTAAACATGAAAGTTGTAGATCTCTATGAGATCTACAACATTTCTATACACAACTTCTCCTAGAAATTCTTGGATCTCAAGTTATTAATCCATGAAGTCATGATCTTGAAACTAAACACTTAGTGAAAATTTTGCCCTAGTTTAGGCAGGATTTTGACCTAACTTCATGGAAAATTTTCATAAAGTTCCAATGGGAATTTTAAAATGTGATTCAATTATGGGTTGTAGAGAACATTACACGCTTTCTAAAATATCCAAGAACTCCTTGAGATCATTCTTGAGCAAGGAGAATCGAAGAGAGGAAATTAGGGTTTCAAACTAAAATTATAGGTCATTTTCATGATGAACAAAAATGCAATTTCAATGTTAGGCTGCATAATCTTGCTTTGAAGGCCTTATAATTTGTATATATATCCATCATTAATGGATTACACAAACTTTTGAGCTTTAATCCAAGTGGTTTAAGTTTTATCCAATCCACATTTCCATTAATGGCACAAAGTGAACACTTCTATTTTGGAGAAGCAAGCTTTATGCACAAAGTCAATTATTTAGCCTCTAACTTGTTCCCTCTGATCACACTCCATCTACAAAGTCAGAAGCAAGTTTATTTAAAGTATAACCACTCTTCAATAGCAAGTACACAAGGCATTGAAACTTGATTTCTCAAAAAATCACATGTTGAGCTTAAACATGTGGTTTTGAATTTTGATCAGATACAAGCCTCCATATTTGTTGCTTATAAATAGAGGCACTATTTATGAGCTAAGGGACGAGCTTAAGCACCCTGAAATACACCAAAACTCTCTCAAATCAGAAATTGCCCAAAAACTCCATTGTTGCACAGTTTCTGACCTTGAACACCAAACTTATATTTCCCTCGTGCGTTTCTTGGCCTTTTAGTTCCTAAAGCTTCCTTACATCAAGTGTAACCTATCCTTGTCCCTGTTTCATCACTGTAACACCATTTACAATAACCTCCATAACCAAAAAAAAATAGAGTTTGCACATTGACTTCTCCAAGCCCTTCCATCCATCCATTGCTCAAGCAAAGCATTGCATTAGCTTCCTGGGAACTTGAGGAAGCTAACTTAATCATTGCAGCACCTTGAATCAAGCTCATTTGCATTTCATGATTTCCAGTTTTGAGGTATTTTTCTTGAACTTCTATCTAATTACTTAGGCATTGTTAGACTTGCATTTGTGAAGATAAAATGTAGACATCATTGCCCTGAAGTTGTACATGTCCATAGATTTTATTTATATTGATTGAGCTAGGAGAGTTTTAGGATTGAATCTCTGAAAATAATTAGGTCAGAATTTAGTACTTTCAAAAATTCTCATTCATCTTTGATTTATAATTTATGATATTTATATGGTTGGATTCGTATGAAAAAATGGAGCAACTTTCATGTTTGCATCTTCCATTTTTGTTGAGAAATGGTGAAGTTATAGGTGGTTTGGCTGAAGGTTGAAGATGAAGTCTGTTTAGGACTTGTTTTGCCTTACATATTTATCATTTCAGTTATATTAACGGATGTATAGCCACCCCAGTGGTAAGGCAGCGCGCTGGTAATCAATAGGTCATGGGTTCGAACCTCAGCGCGCTTTTTGACATTTTTTGACCAAAAAAATAGAGTCTACACATTTTTGACATTTTTTGGTTTCAGGAAAGCGCTTGGGCCTCTATCCTATGGGCCTGACTTTTTTTTTCACAATACTCCCTGTTTCACTTATCAACCTCCCAGACTATTTTTTTATTTTATTTTATTTTTACTTTTTTATCTTTTATTATTATTATTAATATTATTGTTAATATTATTATTATTATTATTATTATTTTCATTAATAAAAAATCCAAAAATATTTATATTTTATTATTTATATTTATTTAGTTTATTTTTCTTTACAAAAATAAATGAACAACAACATTTTCTTTAATTAATTTCTTTTTTTGAATACTTAGATAATAAATTTTAATTATTATTTTTTCTTGTAAATTAAAATCAATTTAGAATTTAGGATCTTTTATTTAATTATTTTTATTTACTAGTTTAATTAAATTCACAAAAAACCCTAAAAAATACTTTTCTTTAAATCAATTTATTTTACTAACTTAATCTTAATTTTCTTATTTTTAGTTGATTACTTAATTTTACCTAATTAGGTATAAAAAAAACCTTTTCATAAAAAACCAAACAAAGAATCACATTTCTTTTACATTTACATTCTTGCATTTTTATTTATTCAAGTTCAATATGGTTGTATTAATTATTTAGATTTAATTTCTTGCAATTTCCCATCTGTAATTTGTACACCCCCTCCCCTAAATCATGTAATAGCTTAGTATATTTACTTTCCGTAATTTATTGTTTTATATACAAATGCTAGTAATTAGGGTTTTGTATGGAAAGATTAAAACCAATAAATAGCAAACCCTAATCAAAGACAAATCAAGCATGAAATTCAATACACTTGCACACAAACACCCCTAGGGTAAATCCACTTGGTTGCCTTCCAAAAATTGCCATGTTATGCATGTAAGTTATCTTAGCAAAAACAAGCAAAAAATACAAGATCATAGTCCCTCGATGACGGTATCCATGTTGCCTTTCAAAATGATTTTAGTCCCTAAAAAATGCTAAGATATCTTACAAACATTGCTAACAATGGTTATACGATGACCCACGCTCGTCCCTTTTACATCCAAAGATAGGGTTACTTACTTAATCAGTGGTAAGATAACAATGTCAAAGGAAAGAAGAAATAAATATGAAAGAATTTTGAGTAGGTATAACATTCCTAGTTACTTGCTCAATTTCAAAACAAATACATCCTTGCTATTTTCAAAATAAACACTAACACTTTCAAACACATCTTTCAAACTTGAAAACATTTTCAAAAGATTGAACACTTTGTATACATTCTTACGAATGAGAATCATTAAAAAGTTTGCCTAAACGATGGTGTCTTTACAAAATACTTTCAAAAACCACACAAAGCATACTTTCAAACAAAAGCAAGTGATCTATAAAGTAACTAAGAGCCCATGGAAAACCATGGATGAAAAGGGTGCTACTACCTTCCCTTTTCATAATCTACCCCCCAAACTCAAGAAAACATCTCAAAGGTTTTTCCTATGCTTTTTCACCTTTCATTTTGGATAAAAGAAAAGTCGGTGGTGACTCTTGCTAACCGCAACATTTGCAATCAAACGCAAAATAACCAAGTCAGTTATCCCACCGTATCACAGAACTGGCGACTCCACTGGGGAAAATTTTAAAAGTGGGGTTACCTTAGGGTTAGATCACATTTACCTGCTTTCATCGTTTGACTTGTATGCTTTATATTATGGTTTTGTTTGGGTTTGAATCGTCTACTCGGATTTGGGATACCTTATAGGTAAGTAGCAATACATTGTGAAAACTGTGAGGGGTATACCGACGTGGTCTAAGTAATAGCTACGTTAGTGTCACATATTTGTGGGTACCGGTATCCATTGAGTAGCCAAGGAGAATACGGCACCGCTGAGTGATGTCATGAAGTACTAACTAACTTCTAGAACCTTTACTTGACCAACTTGGCCATTAGGACGTAGTGAGATGACCGGATTTGGTGTAGATCGAAGTTGGTAGATACTCGATACTACACTCATTGAGATTTGGTTTTTTGGGATTTTTCGGTCGCCATTAAAGAGGCTTGTGCTGAAACAATGCCCAAGGAAACAAATCAATGATATTGAGCTCCCTTAGAACCCGATTACTATTGCTAGGACAGGTTTGAGCCAACTAAACTTCAAGATGGTACTTACCTATGAGACTCCATGCAAGCCTAAACCTAAGGACTTGTTTGGTTTGTTTGTATATATCTACTTGTACATAACATCATAAACATCATAACATCATACTCAAATTCACTAACCATTTCAAGGATTTTGGGATTTATCTTTGTCTCTATTTTGTATGACATGGATTCTATTTGCAGGAAAACCATTCAAGTCAATCGTGTAAGGATCCTTCCTCAGCTTAAAGAGTTAGCATCAAGGATTCCTGAAAATTCTCCATTAACCGAAAGACATGGTCTCCTCCTAAACTTGGTGACCTCCCACATTGATGAGGACATGATAAAGGTGCTCTTCCAGTTCTTTGATCCTCTACACCATTGATTCACATTTCCTGATTATCAACTTGTGCCAACTTTGTAAGAATTCTCCCAACTCTTGAGGATTCCCATTCTCAATAAACTACCTTTCAACGGTACGGAAAGAGATCCAAATCCAGAAGATATTGCTCAAGCTCTACACTTGCAACCATCTGATATCACAACTAATTGGGAAACAAGGAGTGGTGTCAAAGGTTTCTTAGCAAAGTTTTTGTTTGAGAAAGCCCAAAACTGTTGGAACTCTTTGGATTTGCAATCTTTTGAGGAAATTATGGCTCTCCTCATTTATGGGATGGTTTTGTTTCCAAATCCTGACCAACTCATAGATGTGAACACCGTCAAAATCTTCATGTCTCGTAACCCGGTGCCTACTTTATTAGGGGACATCCTACATTCTTTTCACACTCGCACTATGAGGAAAAGAGGTATCCTTATGTGTTGTACTCCTCTCTTGGCAAGATGGTTTATTTCACATCTTCCCCAATCTGTATTGAATAATGCGCAAGGTTCAAGGTGGTCATATAGGTTGATGACACTCAAACATTCAGACATTCATTGGTGTTCTCGATCTATAGAGAATGTTACAATCATCGATCGTTGTGGAGGATTACCTAATGTCCCCTTACTTGGAATTAGAGGAGGTATCACCTACAACCCCTGCTTAGCCTTAAGACAGTTTGGTTACGCCCGAAGGGATGGTCCACATGAGATGCTTATTCAAGGTTTGGTATTTGACTACGAAAATGACAATCAAGGTCACTGCCAGAGATTTATCCGAGCTTGGAGGATGTTGAACAAGGTAGATAGCAAGAAATTAGGGCACAAGAATTCCATCCCTCTTGAGCCATACCTCAAATGGGTACGAGCTCGTGCTCAAGATCTTATAATGCCTTACCCCTCCATTCTCCCGGTTATCATAGAGCCTGTTGTGGAAGGAGATGTTTCATACACTATCCTGCATCCTGACATACCCACCTCTCTTGAAGACTTACAAAGGGATTGGACGCAGCTTAATGGGGAGCGAGACACTTTCGAGGCCCAATTCTACGCCAACGAGAAGAAGGTTCTGGAACTCACCAAGAAACTTCATGAGGAGCGGAGCCTGAACGCCTACTTCGCACCAAAGAGGATGCGTACAACCTTTTTATCTTAGAGTTTTGTATTTCTTTGTAAGCCTAAAAGAGGCATGATGTACTCAAACTTTGATTTATTAATATAACGTGTGTTACTTTTTGGTCTAAAGCAAATTCAAATCTGTAATTTCCTTGAAATCATTGCATATGCATCTACCATTCATCATAACATAAGAAGGTTTCTTACAACAAGTCTCCTCATCTTTCTACTGGTTATTTTAGTAAGATGGATCTCGAGCAGACAACAAAAGACCTCCAGGCGCAAAATGCTCAGTTTCAACAGATTTTCTTGACTCTAGCCAAAGGACAAGAGAATTTGAAAACTTTTCTGATTGAAGAAAAGAAGAAAGCAAAAAAAACAACTGGTGTTCTGAATCTATGAAGAAGGTTCCCGGGGGCAGCCAGAAAGATCTTAGACTTTGCAACATCATCTTGTGAAAAAGACAATCAAGAAGGGAAAGGCAAGGAAGCGACTGTCCAGCCAAAATCTGAAGAGGAAGAAGAAGAGGATTACTCTGAAGAGAAATATCCCCCGGCTAACGACAAATACAAACATTTGGAAGAGTGTCTAAGTGCAATGGAGATTCAGAAAGTGCCCAGGCTAGACTTTGAAGAGATGGGTTTGGTGTCTGGGATTGTTATTCCACCAAAGTTCAAAGCACTAGTATTTGCTAAGTGCGATGGGGTTTTGTGTCCCAAGATGCATCTCCGATCTTATGTGAGGAAAATACAGCCCCACACTGCTGACAGAGATTTGTGGGTCCACTTCTTTCAAGACAATCTATCCGGGACTCAACTGGATTGGTTCTATCAACTGGAAAGGGCCAATATCCATAATCGGGAAGACCTTGCCGCTGCTTTTTATAAACAGTATCAATAAACTGCAGATCTTGCTCCCACTCGTACTCAACTCTAGAGTATGGCTATGGTTTCAAGTGAATGTTTCAAAGACTACGCTCAGAAATGGAGAGAATTAGCAGGAAGATTCCAGCCTCCCCTTTCTGAAAGAGATCTAGTAGATATGTTTTTAGGTACCTTGTTCGGCCCTTTATTTAATCATCTAATTGGAAGCTCTTCAGTAGGCTTCACTGAATTAATCTTGACTAGGGAAAGAGTGGAAGCTGGGATTAAGAGTGGAAAGATCCAAAAAGACGCATCCTCTGTTTCTGTGAGAAAACAATTTATTGGGAAGAAAGAAGTTGGTGTTGTATACCCTCAAAGAAATAAAGATAGAGTTGAACGTCGTCCAATGGTGGGGGCTGTCATGATCCATAAGCTTGCACCCACTCAACAAAGGAGCAATCATCGTAGGACAGAAAGACCGGTAAGACAATTTACCCGGATTAATATGACACTATCTCAAGTCCTGCCACATTTGTTGAGATCTAATATAGTATCTTTGAAAGAAGCCCCAAAGAATCCCAACACAACCTCTCCTCACTAACATCCTAATGCTCGTTGTGATTACCATTCAGAAAGTCCAGTCCATGATACCAACAACTATTGGGATTTGAAAAACAAGGTGCAAGACCTTCTTGAAGCAAAATAAATTGAATTTGATGCTCCTGAGATCCCAAATATTATCACCGCTCCTATGCCTAAGCATGGCCGTGATGTTAACATTGTTGAAGATGATATGTTCGTTATTGTTGTTGATGAACTTGTTACTCCTCTCTTGACTGTCAAGAGGAACCTATTGAAGGCCGGTTTATTTCTGGGTTGTGGCGAAGGCTGCCACCTCTATTTATCCCTACCAACTGGTTGTCATTTATTAAAAGTAGGTAGTCAGTGTCTAATGGATGACAAAGAGATTTTGTTTGAAAATACTCCCGTTCCAACCATTTCTTACAATGATGTTTCAATAGTAACCATTTCCGCAAATCCTTCCAGGGTCTCCACCAAAAGACCCGTTAGGATTACATCATATCCTAAAGTGGCTCCATTGATAATTACTATGCCAGGACCAATCCCATACTCATCAGATAAAACTGTCCCATGGAACTATGAGGGCAACGTCTACTATCACGGCGTCAAGCAAGATTGGCTAGCTGATGAAGACTCGATTTTTGAGAAGGCTGACCCCGACATCAGCAACATTGCGGGAACCAGCAAGATAACCTGAAATGGCAAAGTATTCTCTCCCGAGATAGCTCCTCCAAAAACTGTTACCGGTCATGTGATCATCCCTTCTTTTGTTCCTGTTGACACTACTACTACTACAATCCCTATGGTTACCCCTGCTGACACTCCTACCGCCGAGTCGACTGAGACTCGGGGTAAAGGCATTCTGGTTGAGCCTGTCCGAATGAAGGCGCAATCATTATCTATCCCAGAGGCCTCCCAAAAAGAGATGGAGGAAATTCTGAAAATTATAAAGAGAAGCGACTACAACGTAGTCGAATAGCTAGGGCAGACTTCGTCAAAGATTTCCATGTTAGCTTTATTGTTATGCTCTGAGGCTCATGCGAAGGCCTTGGTGAAATTCCTTAAAACTGCCCATGTGCCATAAGAAACCTCTGCTGATCAGTTCCAAGAATGTGTGACCAGTTTGACTGTTGACAATGGTTTAGGCTTTTCTGATGCTGACTTGACACCTAGAGAGAGGAAGCACAACGAGGCATTGCATGTCTCTGTCGAATGTCGGGGCACAACTTTGGCCCATGTCTTGGTTAATACCAGTTCGTCTTTAATTGTGCTGCCTAAGAAGGCTCTTGATAGACTCGACTGTGAAGGTTTGACCTTAAAACCCAGCAACATAGTGGTAAGGGCCTTCGACGGTTCAAATAGAATGGTGCAAGGGGAGGTGGACATCCCCATAAAAGTTGGAACTCAAACCTTTGATTCAACTTTTTATGTGATGGACATTCGCCCTTCCTATTATTGTTTATTGGGCCGACCATGGACTCACAATGCTGGTTCCGTCACCTCTACATTACATCAGATGCTGAAATACCCAACCAAAGGGAAAATCATTACTGTCCATGGAGAAGAGGAATATATGGTCAGTCACTTGAACTCCTTCAGATACATGGAATTGGATGGTGAATCCATTGAAACTCCATTTCAACATTTTGAGGAAGTCCCACAGACAGTGGCAGCTGCCAAGACTGTTTTCCAAATCCCAAAGATTAAAACACCTCCACTAAAGATGTCTTCTCTGAAGGATGCCAAGGCAGTGATCGAAGAATGTGGGTGTACTATTTGGGGCCAACTCTCGTATATCGGTTACAAATCTGAAAATTTTGGTTTGGGTTTTACTTCAGGAGCCCAGAAAGTTATACGTCGTGCTCGTGTCGGGGGACCACCTTTGAAGGTTAGCAATCACGGATTCAACGCAGTGGAGGATGATGATGAGGACAGTTGTGACCTAGAGGATTGAATTTTCCCAACCATCAATGGAGGACTCAACAACTGGGAAGCTAAAGATTTTTTCCAATTACTTTTATCCAACAGTAATTGTCTTTAAATTTTTTTCGGACCTATAATAATTAAATAATTCAGACTTTTAAAACCTTGTGTCTTACTCGAGGCACAACGGTACATTTGTAAGGGTTGTTACCTCATTTTCATATGTCATCAATGAATCATGGACGTTTTTGCATACAAACTTTGTGCTCTTTGTCTTTCTTTTTCTACATTTTTATTTCTTTCAAAGATAGTTATACTCTTACACACACTCACATTCAAAATGCAGATCTACATCCATTCGGGATCCCATGGGTAACGATTCTGCTATGGTCTTTTGTGACTTTGAAAATCTAATCTACCAAGCCGAAGACGAAGGTGAGGAAGATTGTGAACTGCCAGGGGAACTTTCCAGGTTACTACAACAGGAAGAAAGGACTATACAGCCCCACGAAGAACCAGTGGACACGGTTAACCTAGGTACTGAAGAGGACAAGAAAGAAGTCAAGGTATGAGCCAATCTGGAACCCAGTGTCAATAAGCATCTAAATCAGTTGCTACATGATTATGTTGAGGTCTTTTCCTAGTCGTACGAAGACTTGCCAGGACTTGATGCTGATATCGTGGTCCATCATCTACCGACAAAAGAAGACTGCCCTCCGGTAAAACAGAAAGTTCGTCGCATGAGGCCATACATGTCAGAGAAGATCAAGGCTGAAGTCATAAAACAATTCAATTCCGGTTTCTTAGCCGTTACCTCCTATCCATAATGGGTTGCCAATGTTGTTCCAGTGCCTAAAAAGGACGGAAAAGTACGTATGTGTGTGGACTATAGAGATTTGAATAGGGCGAGCCCTAAGGATGATTTCCCACTTCCCCACATCAATATTCTGGTTAACAATACCGCACAACATAAAGTGTTCTCATTTATGGATGGTTTATCAGGCTACATCCAGATCAAAATGGTGCCTAAGAACATGGAGAAAACGACCTTTGTCACACAGTGGGGCACATTCTATTTCAAGGTTATGCCATTCGGGTTGAAGAATGTTGGGGAAACCTATCAACGTGCCATGGTAGCTCTGTTTCACGACATGATACATCAAGAAATAGAGGTCTATGTGGACGATATGATAGCCAGATCTCAAACTGAAGAGGAACATCTTGACCATTTGCAGAAGCTGTTTGAGAGACTAAAGAAATACAAGCTGAGGTTGACCCGAATAAATGCACATTTGGGGTGAGGTCCGGTAAACTCCTAGGCTTTGTCGTCAGCGGTAAAGGTATCGAAGTGGACCCCTCCAAGGTAAAAGCAATACAAGAAATGCCCGCTCCTCGCACCGAGAAGGAAGTCAAAGGATTCTTAGGACGACTTAACTACATCGCCAAATTCATTTCTCACTTAACTGCTACTTGTGAACCAATCTTCAAATTATTGAAGAAAGATCAAGTAGTCAAATAGAATGATGAGTGCCAAGCTTCTTTTGACAAGATTAAAAAATACCTACAAGAGCCTCCCATTTTGATGTCGTCGGTCGAGGGAAGATTTGGGAATCAAGTCCTTAAGTGTATTTGGAGATTCAGCCTTAGTCATCAGCCAGATCATAGGAGAATGGGATATGAAGCACCCTAACATCATCCCCTATAAATAACATGTGTTGATATTAATCCCACATTTCGAGGAAATTACCTTTGAGAATTTTCCACGAGAGGAAAATCAACTAGCAGATGCACTAGCCACAACGTCATCCATGTTTAAACTCAAGTGGGGTAATGAGGCTCCCCAGATCACCATTGAACGGATGGATGAACCAGCTTACTGTCACAAGATCAACACTGAAGAAGTAGTGGACCAACCTTGGTTCCATGAAGTCAAGAGGTATCTCGAGGCTCAAGAGTATCCGGAAGGAGCTTCAGTCAATGATAAGAAGTTCTTAAGGAGATTCTCTGCTAAGTTATTCATCAGTAATGGCATCCTCTACAAACGCAATCACGACTCTGTTTTTCTTTGTTGCATAAACAAGGCTGGGGCAGAAAAGGTCATGGATGATCTACATGAAGGCACTTTTGGCACCCATTCGAGTGGGCATACGATGGCTAAGAAAATACCACGAGCGGGGTATTACTGGTCTACCATGGAAGCAGATTGCTATCAGCATTCACAGACCTACCATAAGTGTCAGATCTACCCTGACAAAGTGCATGTGCCTCCAGTTCCTCTAAATGTCCTGACTGCTCCCTGGCCATTCGCGATGTGGAGCATCGATATGATTTGAGAAATCAAACCTACGGCTTCTAATGGGCACCGCTTCATCTTGGTAGCCATTGACTATTTCACGAAGTGGGTTGAGGAAGCTTCTTTCGCTTCCGTTACCAAGTATGTCGTGGCTCGTTTCATCAAACAGACTCTCATCTGTCGGTACGACATCCCAGAGAGAATCATCACAGACAATGGTACAAATATCAACAATACTATGATCACCGCACTGTGCGCACAATTCAAGATCTAGCACCATAATTCTTCTCCTTACCGGCCAAAGATGAATGATGTTGTCGAAGCTGAAAATAAGAACATGAAAAAGACCATACAGAAAATGAAAGTAACCTACAAGGACTGGCATGATATGCTACCATTCGCTCTCCATGGTTACCATACCACGGCACGCACATGAATAGGGGAAACTCCCTTCTCCTTGGTATACGGAATTGAAGTTGTCTTACCAATTGAGGCCCAAATACCTTCTCTAAGAATCATAAAGGATGCAGGGTTGAATGAAGAGGATTGGATCCAGAATCGACTTGACCAGTTGAACCTAATTGATTAGAAAAGGCTCACGGTTGTCTGTCATGGCCAGGTGTACCAAAAACGCATGATCAAAGCCTTTAACAAAAAGGTCAGGCGTCAGGTATATCAAGTTGGTGACTTGGTAATCAAGCGTATCATATTACCACAAGGTGATCCCAGGGGAAAATGGACTCCTACATATAAAGGACCGTTTGTGATCAAATCATTTTCTCTGGTGGAGCAATGATCTTAACCACTATGGATGGCGACGACCTTCCACATCCTGTGAACGAAGACATAGTCAAAAGATACTACGCATAAGAGACCCGCTAGGTTGACAAACCTAGGCAAAACAAGGGCATCCCGACGAACCACAAAGGTTCAGGCAAAAATTAGGGATAAAACAAAAAAAATCTGTACACCCGACAAGTTGAAAACCCGAAAGGGCGACTTGGGCAAAAAAAGGGTATCCCGGTGGACTGAAAACCCGAAAGGGCGGTCCAGGAAAAAGTTAGGGAACTAAAGCGTATGACTATGTCCTGTTGGATCACCTTACAGACAACCTTTAGCTTCAACTGACAAGCTCAACGGTCCATATTAATCCAATCAACTTAGGACAAGGCAGCAAGTGGACAAGACGCTCAGAGACACGAAGGCTATAGAAGAATGGGAACCTCATGGGATTATTGCACATAGCTATCTTTTCTTTGTATCAAATTTTCATTTTTCTACAACGACATTCTCTTACTAGGATGATTCGTCTCATTGTACAAAAATACTTATTCAAGATAAATACAAAGATATCCCTTTGAAGGTGCAAAACTATCTATTTTTCTTTATTTTTGTGTTTTGTTTACAAAAACGTCCAATGATTTATTTTTGAACATATGCATTTGAACGTAACTACTGTTTACAAATGAACAAAAAATGGAACAGAAAATAGAAAGACAATCACTAATGGCTTTAAGAAATAGGGTAATATCTTTAGACTATTCCATAAAATCCCCCACAATGTGCAGCTTAATGATATCAAGCTCTCTCATGTCCCCGGCGGAACAAAACTTCCAGTTATCACTCCCCAGTAGAAGTCACCCAATTTCTCAGGATTCCCCAATAGGATTTCACAAGCAATACACAATGTTTCCCTTACAACTGAGTTTATTTCTCTAACAAATAGAAGCTCATCAACTCATCAGCACTTCAAAACATGAAGACTTACACTCCACATCCCCAGCAGCAGTCAGGGATTTACTTTCCCTAATCCAATAGTATTACAGTAGAATAGATTACATGTACATACATCGCATCCATATATCATAAACATCGATGACACGAATGCATACAACATAATCTCATTCATTTTTTTAGAACATCATTGTACAATGCATTTCATACATCATGACATTGCATACAGCTAATCTTTCATCTCTTCAGGAAAGATCAGTCAGCAGATGGCTATCATCAACAATTTGAAAAAGGTTAGAGATTAATACCTGAAACAAGCCAGGACAATTATCTACATGACCAGTTGAAGCAATCCTGCATGGGTTTATTCTTATTCAGCTTTCAGATTTAGTTCAGATATGCTCTACATACGGACACCATTATGATACTCATTCAGATTCAGCTTTCAGATACAGTTCAGATACGCTCCAGATACAGACACCATTCTGATACTCATTCTTATTCAACTATCATATAAAGTTTAGATACGCTCCAGATACAGACGCCATTCTGATACTCATTCAGATTCAGCTTTCAGATATAGTTCAGATACGCTCCAGATACGGATGCCATTCTAATACTCATTCAGATTCAACTTTCAGATACAGTTAAGATACACTACAGATACGGATGGCATTCTGATACTCATTCAGATTCAGGTTTTAGATACAGTTCAGATATGCTCCAGATACGGATTCCATTCTGATACTCATTCAGATTTAGCTTTCAGATACAATTCAGATACAATTCATATACGCTCCAGATACGGATGTCATTCTAATACTCATTCAGTTTCAACTTTCAGATGCAGTTCAGATACACTCCAGATACGGATGCCATTCTGATACTCATTCAGTTTCAGCTTTCAGATACGAGTCAAATATAATCCATTTATGGATATTATTCTGGTACTCAACCTAACGCATCCACTATTTAAGTATAAATCAACCAGAGATTTATTCTGACACTTCTCTCATTCCTTCCAACAATCATATTTGGATGGCATCTACAAGCCCATCTCTGAAAAATCTCCATCATTCCTCCAAATGGCATCTATAAGCCCATTCACATTTCATCTTTGGGTGCAAATTTCTGGGCACTCTAGTGTCCAATCATCTTCCACCTTCAAGCCACGAATGGCGGGTCTGCCAATCTAACTCTTCAGGTTTAAGAAGATTGAACAGTGGCCGCTATTGTACCCCAAATTTTTCCCTCTCATTTATCAAGTATTTTCTCACAAGATCTCCTTTGGTTCAAGACTGCACAAGGATTAATCAACTCAAGACACCTCCTTAAGCATTGATGACTGAAATTAGGGTTTGAGATTGTACAAGGATAATTGAACTTTAAATACCTCATATGACTTCCATGGATCGTTATGGACCCCCAAGATTATTCATGTCAAGTTTCAAGCCTTGGATCACATTTTTGCTCAGTCAATTGAGCAGTTGACCTAAAACTCAGTTGTATTGGGGGAAAAGTCAATTGTGGCCAATTTATAGTCAAAATTCATAATTTTTTATCCATATCAACATTATAAACTCATACATATCATTTTATCAAGTTTGGACCATAATTCCTCAAGAAATTTGATTAAATCATCAAAAGGGCAAAATGGTCGAAATTAGGGTTTTGATTGAGAAAGGGCAATTTCTGATTTTTGATCTAGAAAACGGTTAATTGGTTTGAGGCATGATATTAAGAGTTCAATTTCATCATTTTGAACTAATGGCATGACTCAAAACATTTCTCAAGATCAATTGGATTGATAGTTAATTTCCAATCAACTGATCAAAAATCAACAGTATACTGAAAAGTCAAACTTTGACTTTTTGGTCAAAATCAAGTGTCAAAGATCACAATTCATCAAAACATGTCAAAATATGAAACTTGTTCATCATGAAATAAAAAATTCAAGATTTCATTTTGAAAAGTCAAAGTTTTCAAACTTAGAAATTTTTAAGTGTTGAAAACTTCATATTTTTTCACAACTTTGAGCCAATTTCTCACCATGATGCAAGATGATTCAAAAGAAACTTTCAACATGAAAGTTGTATATCTCCATGAGATATACAACATTTCTTTACACAACTTCTCCTAGAAATGCTTGGATATCAAGTTATTAATCCATGAAGTCATGATCTTGAAACTAAACACTTAGTGAAAAAATTTCCCTAGTTTAGGCAAGATTTTGACCTAACTTCATGGCAATTTTTCATATAGTTCCAAGGGGAATTTTAAAAAGTGATTAAAAGAGAGGTTGTATAGCACATTACAAGATTTCTAAAATTTCAAAGAACTCCTTGAGATCTCTCTTAAGAAAGGAGAATCGAAGAGAGGAAGTTAGGGTTTCAAACAAAAATTATAGGTCATTTTCATGATGAACAAAAATGTAATTTTATTGTTAGGTTGCATAATCTTACTTTGTAGGCCTTCTAACTTGTGTATTTATCCATCATTAATGGATTACACAAACTTTTGAGCTTTAATCCAAGTGGTTTGAGCTTTATCCAATCCATATTTCCATTAATGGCACAAAGTGAACACTTCTATTTTGGAAGTGCAAGCTTTATTCACAAAGTCAATTCATGAGCCTCTATCTTGTTCCCTCTGATCACACTCCATCTACAAAGTCAGAAGCAAGTTTGTTTAAATCATAACCACTCTACAATAGCAAGTACACAAGGCATTGAAACTTGATTTCTCAAAAAATCACATGTTGAGCTTAAACATGTGATTTTGAATTCTGATCAGATACAAGCCTCCATACTTGTTGCTTATAAATATAGGCACTATTGTGAGCTAAGGGACGAGCTTAAGAACCCTGAAATACACCAAAACTCTCTCAAATCAGAAATTGCCCAAAAACTCAATTGTTGCACAGTTTCTGGCCTTGAACACCAAAATCATATTTCTCCCGTGCGTTTCTTGGCCTTTTAGTTCCTAAAGCTTCCTTACATCAAGTGTAACCTATCCATGTCCCTCTTTTATCACTGTAACACCGTTTACCATAACCTCCATAACCAAAAAACAGAGTCTACACATTAACTTCTCCAAGCCATTCCAACCATCCATTGCTCAAGCAAACCATTGCATTAGCTTCCTGGAAACTTGAGGAAGCTAACCTGGTCATTACAGCACCTCGAATCAAGCTCATTTTCATTTCACGATTTCTAATTTTGAGGTATTTTTCTTGAACTTCTATATCATTAATTAGGCATTGTTAGACTTACATTTTTGAAGATAAAATGTAGACATCATTTCCCTGAAGTTGTACATGTCCATAGATTTCATTTATATTGATTGAGCTAGGAGAATTTTAGGATTGAATCTCTGAAAATAATTAGATCAGAATTTGGTACTTTCAAAAATTATCATTCATCTTTGATTTATAGTTCATGATATTTATATGGTTGGATTCGTATGAAAAAATGGAGCAACTTTCATGTTTGCATCTTCAATTTTTATTGAGAAATGGTGAAGTTACAAGTGGTCTGGCTGGAGGATGAAGATGAAGTGTGTTCAGGACTTGTTTTGCCTTACATATTTATCATTTCAGTTATATTAACGTATGTATAGCCACCCCAGTGGTAAGGCAACACGCTGGTAATCAAGAGGTCATGGGTTCGAACCTCACCGCGTTGCCTTTTGCTTTTTTTTTCATTCACATTTTTGACATTTTTTGGTTTCAGGAAAGCGCTTGGGCCTCTATCCTATGGGCCTGACTTTTTTTTCTTCACAATACTCCCTGTTTCACTTATCAACCTCCCTGGCTTCTTTTTTTTTATTTTATTTTTACTTTTTTATCTTTTATTATTATTATTATGAATATTATTATTAATATTATTATTATTATCATTATTTTCATTAATAAAAAATCCAAAAATATTTATATTTTATTATTTATATTTACTTAGTTTATTTTTCTTTACAAAAATAAAAGAACAAAAACATTTTCTTTAATTAATTTCTTTTTTTGAATACTTAGATAATAAATTTTAATTATTATTTTTTCTTGTAAATTAAAATCAATTTAGAATTTAGGATCTTTTACTTAATTATTTTTATTTACTAGTTTAATTAAATTCACAAAAAACCCTAAAAAATACATTCTTTAAATTAATTTATTTTACTAACTTAATCTTAATTTTTTTATTTTTAGTTGATTACTTTATTTTACCTAATTAGGTAAAAAAAATTCATAAAAAACAAAACAAAGAATCATATTTCTTTTACATTTACATTCTTGCATTTTTATTTATTCAATTTTGTACATTTATTCAAGTTCAATATGGTTGTAATAATTATTTAGATTTAATTTATTGCAATTCCCCATTTGTAATTTGTCCACGCCCTCCCCTAAATCATGTAATAGCTTAGTATTTTTATTTTCCGCAATTTATTGCTTTACATACAAATGCTAGTAATTAGGGTTTTGTATGGAAAGATTAAAATCAATAAATAGCAAACCCTAATCAAAGACAAATCAAGAAATAAAATCAATACACTTGCACACAAACACCCCAAGGGTAAATCCACTTGGTTGCCTTACAAAAATGGTCATGTTATGCATGTGAGGTATCTTAGCAAAAACAAGCAAAAAATACAAGATCATAGTCTCTCGATGACGCTTCCATGTTGCCTTTCAAAATGATCTTAGCCCCTAAAAAATGCTAAGATATCTTACAAACATTGCTAACAATGGTTATACGATGACCCACGCCTGTTGCTTTTGCATCTAAAGATAGGGTTACTTACCAAATCAATGGTAAGATAACACTGTCAAAGGAAAGAGGAAATAAACATGAAAATGATATTGAAGAATTTTTTCATAATTTTAAAATGCCAAAATGTATTTTTAAGAAATTAAAAACAAGTCAAAACAAAGAAAAAATCATAAAAAATATCAAATCTGAAAATAAAATTATGAAAAAATAAAAATCAGAAAGAGAATATTTGAAAATATTTTTGTGAATTTTTTTATAATTTTTGAGTCATAAATGAATTTTCTATGATTTTTTAAAGCTTAAAACAATTAAAATATAAAAATCAGAAATAAAAATAAAGTAAAAAATATATTGACCAATGGATGAAAGTCAAAACGCATTAGTAAGATAATCCAATGGATCAGAAGCGGTGTGCATATAATGGTCTTTAATGAATAAAGCATTGAATTAATTATTTAAATCAGATTTTTGAAAAAAAACAGATGGTACGTTATCATTGGCTGAGAGATGACACGTTGGTCATCTTCAACCTCCAGCCACACGGATTTGCAGGTTTCTGAAATGGATAAATTAGAGCTCGAGACTGGTACCATTCGCTTCGTCTCTTCAAGACGATTCCAATGGTACCCTCGCGAAAAATTCATGTAAGGTGTAGCTCAGACGTTTTGGAAGGAAATATTTGAAAAGGGATTTTAAAATTCATGGTCAAAACACACTTCCAGTTAAAAACAAATGTTGCGACTAGAATCAGGATAATGAGAGCTTTATTATAGTATTAAAGTTTGAGAGAATTGGTAAAGGAATCTACCTATTAAAGTTCAAATTCAGAGCTCTGAAACTTGACTTGGCTAGCACGATTTAGGAAGTCTTAGAGCTTGATTTTTCTTCTTTTATCTTCAGTGAGGTTAAAGGATGATGAATCGACAAAGAAAATAGATTCAGGAAAGCTGTAAAAGAAAATTCGAAGTTTCAGAAAAGTGGATTCAAGAGGAAGTTTGACAGGGTGATTCTGGCTATCTAAGTTTGAGAAAATGAATGATGTATGTCCCTTTACGTATAGGGAAGCTAATGGAATGCTTAAGAGTGTGAAATGATGAAGTTTGGAGGGAAATCGTGTGAAGTTGCAAACATGAAAAGTGTGACTTCTATTTTGCTTAAAACTCAACCAAAACGTATGTTTCAATGTGCTAATCACTTATGGAAGTTCATTAAGCATGATTAGAAGTAAAAACGCACATAAATTTTGTGTTTAGAAGAAGCCAAAGCAAGGATTTCAAATTCTGACTTTGGAGAAACCTTCAGTTTCAAGGTACCATATTCAAATCAATGGTGTGCACGATTTAGGAAACCTTGAGACTTGATTATTGATGCATTGGAAAGATGAGACCACCAACTTTAGAATGTGCAAAGAATGGAATCAAATGAATGCTTGAGATGAAAGTTGTGATGAGTCAAAGTTGAGAAAAAGAGGTTAACTTTTGTATTTAGAAAATTTCTAAGTTTTTCATCAAAAGTGACCTATATTATCTTGCATCCAAACATGGCCTTCCATTTGAAATTTGTTCTTGACCAATAAAGATGGAATGAAGTAGATCTCTTGAATGAAATTTTGAGACTTTAACCATTTAAAATCTCCAAAAAATGAGAAAGTTATGACTTGGTGAAGTTGGTGAAAATTCATGAGATAATCTATAATATTTTGCATCCTTAGAGCATCTTCTATCCATTTTCAAGCTTAGCACATAAAAGAAGAGTTGAAGTTCACATCTTTAAGATCATTATGGAAAACGAATGGGCTCAAGGAGATAAAAATTGACCAATTTATGATCTTTTGAAGTCACATAAGGGAATTTGATGGATTATCTAGAGGACTTGTAATATTTCTTCATCATTAGGTATCTTCCACACAAAATTTTCTTGAAACTTTTGAAGTGATTTGTTGATAACCCTTTTAAGAGAAGAATGTTGTTGGAATCACTCAAAACTACAAAAATGAGCAAGATATACCCCCTTTGAAGTTCAAAATCCTAGCTCCTAGAGCATCAAAATGCCTTGGAAACTCTTTTCAACTTTGACAAACCTTCTTAAAAAAATACTTTTGTCATGTGAATAGAATTTGTTTAGGATGATAATGAGAAATCATATCAACCATACACACTTCCAAATATTAAGAATTAATGGAGATATGCACTTGTGATCAAGAAATCAATAAACTTATCCAATTAGGTCAAACTTCTTCCATTAACCCTTATATCCTTGAACTATTTTTGACAACTTGAGGCATGAGGGATCACAATAGACTTTGTCATGATATTAATTAAAAATATCTTAAATGATGAAGCTTGAATCTCAATGAATCTTTGTTGAAGAAGGCATGAAAATAAACTCATGAACCTGTAGATCAACTTGATGGAATGTGTTATACTTTCACCTATAATATCAACAATTAGGGAAAACATTAATTGTATTTATTAGTTAAAAGTTAATCTATACAAAACATAGATGATCACAAAATAAAAGTCAAGGTGCTTGGTGATTCCTCATGGAAAAAGCTAAAGATAAGGAGAAGAACCAACCCTAGTGTGATCTTATTGTGATTGAGTTGATATGATATGATAGAGGAATATAAAGGGGAAAAATTAGGGTACAACAACTTGACTAGACCCCTGAACCTTCTTTCCATGTTAAGGATGTCGGCTGGTTTCTTTGTCTTTTTCTTCTTTCCTTTGGTGATGAGTACCTTCAGTTCTTCCTGTCCCTTGGCTATGTTCAGGAACATCTGTTGGAATTGGGCATTCTGAGCTTGAAGATCTTGGACGGTTTGTTCAAGAGTCATTTCTAATGAAATGAACACCAAGAAGATGAGAAAACTTGTCTTGGGAATACCTATTATGTAATGATATGCATGACATGTAGATGCATATGCAATGTTTTCAACGATCTTAAGAGATTAAAAATTTGAAAATGCATCTGGTTGCAGCTTTGTCTTGAATAACTTTGAGCCTTTATTTAAGCATCCTTCTATAGGAATCAAGCTCACCATATCTAGTGGATCCTAGCCTCTGAATTAAGAGAATGTACTTCGATCTTTGACGGCATCTGGTTAGAGGAAAATAAATCCTCTTGCCCCTTACTAGCAATCTGGCTTATTATAATCCTGCACCAAAGGTCCCTAAGATCCTTGAAATGCTTAGTAAAAATTCTATGTCATGATGTTATGATGTCATGATGTTATGTTCATGTTTAAACAAGTAGAAAACACAAATAAATCATACAAGAGCCTTAGGTTTAAAGGCTTGCATAAGGTCCATAGGCAAGTACCCTTCTCTATTAAAGTTAAGTTGGCTCAAGCTGTTCTAAAAATAGTAACTGGGTGCTAGGAATCTCATATCACCGATATTTCTCACAAGTTTTATTTTAGTACAACAACTGATTTGCTACCAAAACATCCCGAGAGTCAAATCTCAATGAGTCTGGTATCGAGTATTAACCAACCATGGACTGCACCAAATCCGCCATCTCACTACCTTCGAATGGCCAAGATGGGTCAATTAAGGTTCTAAAGGTTAGTTAGTGATAATGACACCACGCAGAAGCCTAATGTTATACTTGATTGACTCAAGGAACATTAGTAAAAACCAAAGTTTCGCACTAACTGTAGACATCACTTCAACCATGTCGGTCTAGGATGTACAATTTTCATGATCTATTGTTACTTACCTAAGGCATCCCTAGATCTGGGTGTAGGATCTTACAAGCAATGATAAATCCAAGAAACCCTTAAATTTAAAGAAGACAAAGCACACAATTTAAGAAAGTAAAGTGATCTAGACTCTTAAGGTAAGCCCTCTTTTAATTAAATCCCCAGCACAGTCTCCAGTTTTGTAATACGGTGGGATAACTGACCTTTTTTAGCGTTTTATCACAAATGTTGCGGATAAAAAGAGTCTCCACCAACTTTTCTTTTATCTAACAAGGAAAGGGTGAAAAGAACAGGAAAAACCTTGATCGATTTAAGTTCGGGGGGTAAGTTATGAAAAGGGAAGGTGTTAGCACCCTTTTCATCCGTAGTTATCTATGGGCTCTTAACTTCTAGCTCACTTTGAAAATTTGCTTTGTGTGTGTGATTTGTTTGAAAATATTTTTGAAGAGCCAAAGTACGGCCAAATTTGTAATGATTCTTGTATCAGTCCTCAAGAACGTGTACAAAGTATTTTAGAGAATATTTTGTTTGAAAAGTGTGATGTGTAAAATGTTTATTATTTAGAAAAGAGTTGTGAGCAAGCGATTTAATGTTCCTTACCCATTCAAGGTCGTTCTTATTCTTTTCCTTATCCTTTATAGATAGTTTTATTCATACCATTAGTTGGTGGGTAGATATATTTATTAGATATGAAGGGACATGTGAATGGTCATCGAATGGTCATTGAAAGTAACACGTAATGATACTTTAGCAATTCGAAGGGACTGCTATCATATTATTCGTAGGCAACAAGGGACTAGATCATCGTTTTGTAGGCAACTCGAGGGACATCGCATGACTATGATCTTTATTTGAAGGGACCATGATGATTTAATCGAGGGTCTTTGCTAAAGTACCCTTACTTTAGAGGGACATGACCAAGTTTTCTGAAGGCAACAGAGGGAATTACCCTAGAGGTGTATGTGTTCAAAGTGATTCAATTCAATTATATTATCTAGAATTAGGGTTTTCTAACGTCTTGTTTAGATCCTTTCCATGCAAACCCTATTAGCATACATCTAATAGTTTATATACATGTATAAAGTATAAGTGCGGAAAAGTAAAGTTCTACGCTATTACAGGGCCTTGGGGCAGTTACATGATAAAGAAATTGTGCGGGAATTTAAACTAGGTTATTACAAAATTTGTATATCCTATAAAATTTGTCTAATAAAATAAATAGCAAAATAAAATAAAAATGTTGGAAAATTATTTTTTAATATCCTAAGAATCTAAATGTCCTATTTTAAATTTTTGTATTTTTAGATTGATTTTAGGTATTAAAAAAAACCTAATGTCTAATTTATTTACAATAAATTAAAAATAAATCTTAAATCTATTTAATTTAATTAAGAGGTTATGTCAAAAATTGCATTAATTTAAAAAAACAATTTTTTTGATTTTTTATATGGCTTCTTTCTGATTTTTTTATGTATAAGTTTTGATTTTAAAAAAAAAGGTTAAAAAATAACTAATAAAAAAGGGAAAATTAAGAAAGTAAAGCAAAAAAGGGTTTTGGCATCGCTGGGGTTCGAAACACCTCCCTTCTCTTCACACACTTGGTTCCTTACCACTAGACCATCACTTGTTTCGTGTTATACAAACACAAATAAAACAGTATATAATAAAAAGAATACTGAATTCAGAGAACACAAAAATGTGCGTATGAGTGGGGTCCAGGAATTTGAATGGACGAATAGAGAGGAGCCACGTAAGCCCTTGGTTGCGCCGACCACCACACATGGAGGAGAAGCATCATCTTCTTCGATAATGTTTTTTTCAAAAACCTGCAAAACAGATAAAGTAGCTCGAATCCTTAGACCTACCCCCTAAATCACATGTTGTGAGTCGATTGGTGGCCTTAGATTGGCCTGAATCGTTGTTGTACCCCAAAATTTTCCCTCTCATTTTATCAACATTCCTCATCACAAGACTTTTGGAATTCAAGATCAAGCTAGGGTTTGCTCTGCTCAAGACACCTCCTTGCACTGTTGACCTAAATTAGGGTTTGAGCTTGCACAGGGATATTTTGACCTACAATGCCCAAATTAACTTTCATACTTCATGTTGACTTCATAAGTTTACCCATACCAAGTTTCAAGCCTTGAATCAAATTTTGGCCCAGTCAATTGGACAGTTGACCTAGAAATCAGCTGTATTGGGGGAAAAGTAAATTGTGACCAATTTACAGTCAAACCTCATGAATTTTGATCCACATCAACATTATGAACTCATATGAACCATTTGATCAAGTTTGGACCACAACTCCACAAGAAATTTGATCAGATCACAAAAAGGGAAAAATGGTCATTTTTAGGGTTTTGACTGTACAAAGGCAATTTTTGACTGTTTGACCTAGCCAGTGGCAAATTAAGCTCAACCATGGACTCAAGGACTCAATGACATTATATTGACCTATTCAATAAGTTCAAAAGATCTCAAATGCATAGGATTGACAAATGGTTTTTTTCAGTCAACTGATCAAAATTTGACTGTACATTGAAAAGTCAAACCTTGACTTTTTGGTCAAAATCAAGTGCCAAGGGTCATTTTTCATCAAGATATGTCAAATTATGAAATTTTCTTAATTTTTCCTAACTTTGTCCCACATTTTCACCATGATGCAAATGGATTCAAACAAATCATACAACATGAAAGTTGTAGTCCTCCACAACGTCTACAACTTTGATTCACAAAGTTTTCTCAAAGGAAGCTTGGATCTCAAGTTATGATTTTTGGAACAAGGGTCCCTAAAACTTTTAACTTAGAGAAATTTTTCCCTAATTTAGGCAGGATTTTGACCCATCATCTTGGACATTTTTCACATAGTTCCACTTGGAGTCTCAAGTTTCACTTCAAAGATGGATTATAGTACATGTTGCAAGATTTCCAAATTGTCCAAGAACTCCTCAAACACATTTGTGGTTAGAGAGAATCGAATGCTTGAAGTTGGCAAAAACTCACTTTGATCCATGGCCAATACATGTTCATACAAGTTGCAAAATCTGTCCAAACTAGCTTTGTACTTGATTACAAGTCTCTAAAACAATTCACACTCCTTAATTAAATGCAAATACATTGGACATTGGTCTTATTCTGATCAACAAAGCATGGCACAATGAATAAATACATTTATGGCACAAAGGTAGCACTTCCATTTTCATAAAGGCAACTTTATGTCAACATTGCTTCTCTTGAGCCTTGGACCTCTCTCTTTGTTGCAAACAAGTTCCACAAACTCAGGAAAAGGTACAAGGAACTTGTGCATGCTTGGAGATAGCTTGTACAGGCCTACCTCATATCACTTCACACTTTTCTTTCAAAACAAGTCAACTTGCCAAAACAACACAACTTGAGCATCTGATATATTCAACTCCTGCCAAGATTCCAAACAAGTTTTTTGCATTGCCTTGAGCCAGAAACACGAATTGTTGAGCCCTCAAGCCTTCCAAAACACCAAATCACATTCTTCTTGCAAAACATGGCACTCCCTACAGATTCACACCCATCACACAAACCACTCATGTGTTTGGCCTCAAACTTGTTCCAGTACCTTCCATTCAACTCACTCAAGCTATCCCAAACCTCCATTGCCAACTGTAACTCCATTTACAGTGTTCACCATTTCTGTTTTGAAGCTTTGCAGGTTGAGTTCTATAGAGAGATTCATACCATTTCGAAGCAAACTAAGCATTGGGAAAGGTCCAGGGAACATCAAGCAAGCTCAAAAGAACCTCAGGCCTCACTAAAAGTTGCTGCATTGCCATACTCGAGCTTGACTGAAACAGGTATTTATCAAACTTCTATCTCTCTATTTAGGAACATTTAGCCATAGGTTTGTGAATAAAAAATGTAGTATTCAATGCCATGAAGATGTACATATGCTCAGTTTTCATTTATATTAAGCGTGTTAAGAGAATTTCATCCATGAACATGCTGAAAAAACCAGGTCAGATTTTAGGGCCAGAGAAATTCTCTCTGGTCTTTGAGAGTTAGATCAAGTTTTTTATATGGTTAGAATCGTGGTTTGATGCTCTACAAATTTCATGTTTTGAGTTTTGCAAAAGATCACGTATACAGGATGTAGCATTTGAACAGGGCAAGTGCGCGTTTTTGTCATAAGGAAGAAGATGAAGTGGAAATGGGTTGGGCCTCTCTGTTCTCACTTTTGACACCCCCTCTTTTCTTTTTGCACCCCCTGGCCCAATTTCTTATATTTTTGCATTTTTGAATTTTTGTTTTCTTTTCTGACTTTGTTATTTTATTTTCAAACATAAAAAATGCTTTAAAATATTTTCACATTTTTTTTTACATTTATTAGGTATTTTATTTTGATTTTTCTAACATAAAAACAATTTAAATACTTTATATTATTTATTAAAACTTGAAAATAATGTAAATAATACTTTTATTTTTATTTCTTACTTTTATTCACACTGAAAACATTTTTTTATTCTTGTAAAATATATATATATAAAATATATATATATATATATATATATATATATATATATATATATATATATATATATATATATATATATATATATATATATATATATATATATATATATATATATATATATATATATATATATATATATATATATATATATATATATATATATATATATATATATATATATATATATATATATATATATATATATATATATATATATATATATATATATATATATATATATATATATATATATATATATATATATATATATATATATATATATATTTAATTAAAAACATAGAATAAAAATACAAAAGTATTACATTTTTATTTTTATTATTATTTATACTAAAAAACACTTTTTTTCAATATATTTTATTTTTGTATATATTAATATATTTTTTGTATATAAATAATATAACATATTATTTTCTTAAAGAAACTAGGGTTTATCCCTTTAATAAATAAAATTAATCTTTTTTTTTTATTTCTTTATATTTCTTTACATTGAAAATATTTTTACATACATAAAAACTTCTTTTTTGCATAATACATTTTATTTAATATTTGTTTATTTTGTTATTTAAATATTATACATTTAAATATTTATGCATTGTAATTCAATTTGGATGTAATAGTAATTAGGGTTTATATTTCTTGTCAAATACCCCTCTATTCAAAATTGTACCCCCATCCCCATAATCATGTTGTAATAGCTTAGAATTTAAATTCTCGCACTTAACGCTTTCAATTATGCCATGATTAGAGAATTAGGGTTTGTATGCCAAAATCAAATTAACAAATAGTTTGACCTAATCAAAGACAAAAATGCATGAAAATCAAACACAATGCACACTTGCACCCCTAGGGTTACAATCCACTTGTTGCCTTCAAAAATGGGCCATGGTATGCATGTTAAGTACTTTGGCAAAACAAAAACAAAACAAAAGATCATAGTCCCTCGATGACGCTACCTGAGTTGCCTAAACAAAAATGATCAAGTCCCTCAAGAAAATTGCCAAAAATACTTGACACAATTGCTATCATGGTCTATACGATAACCCGCGTCTGTCCCGTTTAACATCCTAACACAAGGTTGTTCACCAAATGCAATGGTGAAACAACACTGTTAAAAGAGTTAAAAACATAAGAAAGATCTTTGAGTAAAATCGGGTAGATAGCTTTTAGTTACTTGATCAAAAGCTTGCAAAAAACATCCTTGTTATTTTCAAACACACTTCCCAACACAAATTTCAAAACATTTCAAAATCCAACTTTCAAACATTGAAAACCTTTCAAAAGATAAAAACACCTTTGTATACATTCAAACAAGAATCATTATAAAGGTTGCCACAATGATGGCCTCTTTTCAAAACATCTTTCAAAACCACACACAAAGCACCATTTCAAACAATTGAAGAGCACCATTTCAAACAATTGAAAAGTAAAACAAGTGATCTAAACAAGTAACTAAGAGCCCATGGATAACCATGGATGAAAAGGGTGCTTGCACCTTCCCTTTTCATAATCTACTCCCAGAACCCAAGAAAACATCTCAAAGGTCTTTCCTGTGCTTTTTGACCTTTCCTTAGGATAAAATAAAAAGTCGGTGGCGACTCTTGCTAAACCGAAACATTTGCAAACACAAACACAAAATCCCAAGTCAGTTCTCCCACCGTATCATAGAACTGGCGACTCTGCTAGGGAATTCTTTAAAAGTGGAGTAACCTTAGGGTTTAGATCACCTTTTGCATATCTTGATTGCTTTGATTGCTTTACATTTGGTTCTCTTGTTTGGGCTTGAAATCCTCTACCCGGATTTGGGAAACATTCATAGATAAATAGCAATACGTTGTGGAAACTGTGTGGTGTATACCGACATGGTTGAATCAATAGTTATATTAGTGTGACATATTTGTGAGTACTGGTAGCCTTTGAGTCAATCAAAGAGAATACGGGGCCGTTGAGTGATGTCATGAAGCACTAATGAACTCTTAGAACCTTACTTGACCATCTTGGCCTTTTTAGGGGTAGTGAGATGATCGGCTTTGGTACAGTCCGAAGTTGGTAGATACTCGATACTACACTCATTGAGGGTTGTTTTCTTGGAATATTTTGGTCGCCAGTTAAGTGGCTAAACCAAAACAATGAACATAGAAAATAATCTAGTGATATTGAGCTCCTTAGAACCCGGTTACTATTTATAGGACAGGTTTGAGCCAACTAAACTCAAGAGGGTACTTACCTATGAAGCCTCATGCAAGCCTGAAACTAGGATCTTGTGTGAATTTCTTGTACATGTGCTTGTGCATACATCATGAACATCATAAAGCATCATATGCATCCACTAACCATTTGAAGGGTTTGGATCTTCATCTTTATTTTTGTTTTGTAGGTCATGGAATCTCTTCGCAGGAAAACAATTCAAGTCAACCTTGTGAGAATCCCTCCTCAACTCAAGGAGCTTACTTCCAAGATTCCAGAGAATTCTCTCTTCAATGAAAGACATGGTATACTTCTCAACTTGGTCAACTCCAACATTGAAGAAGACATGGTGAAAGTTCTCTTCCAGTTCTTTGACCCCCTACACCACTGTTTCACATTCCCTGATTACCAACTAGTACCTACTTTGGAGGAATTTTCTCAACTCCTGAGAATTCCTATTCTTCATCAACTACCCTACAACGGTACGGAAAAAGAACCAAATCCTGAAGATGTTGCTCAAGCATTACACTTGCAACCATCTGATATCAAAGGACATTGGGAAACCAGAAGTGGTGTCAAGGGTTTCTTTGCAAAGTTTCTGTTTGAGAAGGCACAAGACTACTGGAACTCTCTAGATCTACAAGCTTTTGAGGAGATTGTAGCACTTCTCGTCTATGGGTTGGTCTTGTTCCCAAACCCTGATTAGCTTATAGATGTGAATGCTGTCAAGATTTTCATATCTCGGAATCCTGTGCCTACATTACTTGGGGACATCCTACACTCATTTTACACACGAACAATGAGGAAAAGAGGTGTTCTCATGTGATGTACTCCTCTTCTAGCAAGGTGGTTTATTTCTCACCTTCCCCAATCAGTTTTGAAGAATGAGCAGGGTTTAAGGTGGTCACAACGGTTGATGACCCTCACACATTCTGATGTTCATTGGTGTTCTTGGTCTAGAGAAAATGTCATCATCATTGATCGTTGTGGGGAATTCCCTAATGTCCCACTACTTGGCATTAGGGGAGGCATTACCTACAATCCATGTTTAGCTCTAAGGCAGTTTGGATATGCTCGAAGGGATTTCCCTCATGACATGCTGATTCCTGACTTGGTTTTTGACTTCTACAATGATGCGCAAGGACTTCGACAAAGGTTTATCAGAGCTTGGAGGATGCTCAACAAGGTGGATAGTAAGACACGGGGGCACAAGAATTCCATCCCTCTTGAGCCTTATCTCAAGTGGGTACGAATCTGCGCCCAGAATCTTATGATGCCATACCCTCACATTCTCCCCGTGATCAAAGAGCCTGTTGTGGAAGGAGAGGTTCCATACACCCTCCTACATCCTGACATGCCAACATCATTGGAAGAATTGCAAAAGAGTTGGATCCAACTCAAAGAAGAACAAAATACTTTTGAAGCTAGCTTCTATGCCAGTGAGAAGAAGGTCTTGGAGCTTACCCGCCAACTTCATGAGGAGGAAACACTCAACACTTACATCGCACCAAAGAGGATGCGCAATGTCTTTTTACATTAAGAATTTTGTAATATTTCTCCCATGGGGCATTTATGTACTAACAAATTTCTTCTTAATATGACGTGTGTTCTTTTTGTTTGCGACAAATTTGAATTTCTGAATCCTTGAATGCATTACATGAATAACATATCATTCATCATATGCATAAACAGGTCTTCACACCAGGTTTCCTTATCTTTCTGTTGTTTATTTTAGCAAGATGGATTTGGAGAAGACGGTTAAGGATCTGCAAGCACAGAACTCTCAATTCCAACAACTCCTCATGACATTAGCAAAGGGTCAAGAGGACCTTAAAGCACTATTGGAGAAAGATAAAGAGAAAAAGAAGAAAAGGCCTGGTGTGGCCACTATGGGAAGAAGGTTTGAAAGCCATGCTAGAAAAGTTCTCGAGTTCCCCTCGACGTCTGATGAAGGGGCTGGTAAAGGAAAAGGAACTACAATGCCTTCTGAATCTGAAGTTGAAGAGGAAGAAGAGGAAGAGGATGAAGATTACTCCGAACAGAAATATCCCCCAATGGATGATAAATATAAAAATCTTGAGGATCGGTTGGCAGCCATGGAGTTGCAAAGGGTACCTGGTTTAGATTTCGAAGAACTAGGGTTGGTCGCTGGGATCGTCATTTCTCCTAAGTTCAAAGTACCTACATTTGCTAAGTATGACGGTTTATCCCGACCAAAGATGCATCTGAGATCCTACGTCAGAAAGATCCAAGCCCACTCATCTGATAAGGATCTTTGGGTCCATTTTTTCCAAGATAGTTTGACAGGCACACAATTGGATTAGTTCTATCAACTTGAGAGGTCTGAGGTTCATAACTGGGAAGATTTAGCTGCTGCTTTCTACCAACAATACCAATACAACGCTGATTTAGCACCTACTTGTACTCAACTACAGAGTATGGGTATGGCTTCTAATGAGGGATTTAAAGAGTATGCCCAGAAGTGGCGGGATTTGGCTGGAATGGTGCAGCCACCATTATCGGATAGAGAGTTGGTTGACATGTTTTTAGGGACCCTGTCTGGCCCTTTCTTCAACCATTTAATCGGGAGTTCCTCTGCAGGATTCACCGAATTAATTCTGACCGGTGAAAGGGTCGAGGCTGGCATTAAAAGTGATAAGATTCAGAAAGATGCCTCCGCGTCCACTGCTATTAAGAAGACCTTCCCAGCTAAGAAGGAAGCTTCTGCTGTTTATTCTCAGAAAAGCCAAGGAAGAACCGAGCGCCGACCAATGGTGGGGGTTGTGATGATCCAAAACTCTTCAACCGATCAACCTTGCAACAATCATCCAAGATCTAATCAGCAAAGGGTAGAAAGGCCACAACGGCAATTCACCCGAATCAACATGACACCGGCTTAAGTACCCCTTCATATGTTAAAGTTAAATCTCACCAATTTGAAAGAAGCGCCAAAGAACCCTAATACTTCTTCTCCTTATTACCACTCCAATGCAAAGTGTGCTTACCACTCTGACAGTGTAGGGCATGATACCAATAATTGTTGGGCTCTTAAGAGCAAAATCCAAGACCTGATCGATGCCAAGGAGATAGAATTTGATGCGCCCGAAAAGCCAAATGTGATTTTTTGCCCCAATGCCAAAGCACGGTCATAATGTTCATGCCGTTATGGAAGATCTTCATGTTACCAATGTTGCTGACCTTTTGACTCAGTTACCAGTGATTAAAGTGAATTTGATGAGAGCCGGGATATTCCCAGGCTGTGGAAAAGACTGTTACTTTTGTTTAAACATACGAGCTGACTGCCCACTGTTGAAATCAGGCATCCAACGTCTGATGGATACCCAAGAGATTCTCTTCCAAAAGACTCCTATTGATACCATCACTCCTGTTACTCCTGCTACCTTTGTTGCTTCAACCAATGACATTGCAATAATAACCATCTCCGACAATCTTCCCAAGGCTTGCAAAAGGCTTGTCAAGATTACGCCTGATCCTAAGTTTGTGCCATTGAAAATCACCATGTTGGGGCCTGTCCCGTATGAATCTAATAAGACGATACCATGGAACTACGGAGGAGAAATCTTCTATCATGGTATCAAATAGATTGAATCAATCCAAGAGAACTCCAATGATGAAACCCCTGATATAGGGAATATCGCGGGAACAAGCAAGATAACTTGCAGCCGAAGGATTTTCTCTCTAGAGATTGCTCCTCCACGAGCAGTCTTCGGACCCTCGAAAACTGTTGTACCTGTCAAGCCATCTGTGCAAAGCCCAATAATTGAAGAAGTTGATGTACCTGAAGTTAGACCTGCTGTTGTTACTACCGATAAGGGTAAGGGGATACTAGAAGCGCCTGTCAGGATGAAGGCTCAGACTGTGGTAATCCCCGAGACCACCCAGAAAGAGATGGAAGAAATCTTAAAGATAATCAAGAGGAGCGATTATGATGTCGTGGAACAGCTAGGGAAAACCCCTTCCAAAATCTCCATGTTGGCTCTTCTACTCTGCCTTGAGGCCCATGCCAAGGCCTTGATCAAATTTTTAAAGACGGCACACGTGCCTCAAGAAACTTTGGCTGACCAGTTTCAAGAGTGCGTGGCTAACATTACTGCTGATAATGGTCTTGGTTTTTCCGATGCTGATTTGACCCCTAAGGGAAGGTAGCACAACGATGCGCTGCATGTCTCAGTAGAAGGCAGGGGAACCACACTTGCCCATGTCCTAGTTGATACTGGTTCATCTTTGAATGTGCTTCCGAAAAAGGCGTTGGATAGATTGGACTGTGAAGGATTGACCCTCAAGCCCAGTAACATCATTGTTAGAGCCTTCGACGGTTCTAAGAGGATGGTTCATGGAGAAGTGGACATTCCTATCAAAGTGGGTACCGATACCTTCGACTCTACCTTTTATGTGATGGACATCCGTCCTTCATATTCGTGTTTGTTGGGAAGGCCATGGATCCACTATGTTGGGGCAGTTACTTCCTCTTTACACCAAATGCTAAAGTATCATGTTCAGGGTAAGATTATAATGGTTCACTGTGAGGAAGAGTACATGACAAGTCACCTCAAATCCTTCCGCTGTGTGGAGTTGGATGGGGAATTCATAGAAACGCCTTTCCAACATTTCGAAGAAGTTTCTCCTGAAGTCGCAGTTGTAAAAACAATGACAGATCTTCCTATCGTTTCCAAGCTTGTGTCTAGGATGGCATCCCTCAAGGATGCGGAGGCTGTAATCAAAGAAGGAAGAAGTACAGTGTGGGGGCAACTGCCTGATTTTCCTCACAAGACGGACAAGTTCGGACTAGGTTTTCCTGCTGCTGGCCAGAAAGCTGTTCGTCGCTCCCGGGCCGGAGGACCACCCTTTAAAATCACTCACCATGGAATTAATGTCTTAGAAGATGATGATGGAGAAGACAACTTTGAAGATTGGATCTTTCCAATCGTCGAAGGAGGATTAAGCAACTGTGAAGCGAAGGACTTCGTTCCCATCACTTTCATCAACCAGTAATTTATCTTTGAACAATTTCCTATTTTGGTCTGTAATAACTAAACAATTCGTACACTATTTTCACCTTATGCCTTACCCGGGACATATAGGTCCATTTGTAAGGGCTTGATTTTCTACATTATCATATGCCATGTTTAATGAATCATTGGACGTTTTCATCTATAAACTGTTATGTTCATTTTCTTTCCTTTTACATTTTGTTTTGTTTAAGGATGGCTATCCCTTACACACATCCACACTCACAAAATGCAGGTACCCATCCACTCCAGATTCCATGGGTGACTATTCTGCTTTAGCCTTCGGTGACTCTGAAGATTTGGTCAATCATGCCGAGTACGAAGATGATGAAGACTGTGAGGTTCCTGGAGAGTTAGCCAGACTTTTGCAACAAGAGGAAAGGGTTATTCTGCCCCATGAAGAGTTTCTAGAGACCATCAATTTGGGAACAGAGGAAGACAAGAAAGAGGTTAAGGTGGGTGCCAACCTGGAACCAAGTGTCAAAGAGCGCTTAGTGCAGTTGTTGAATGAATATGTTGAAATCTTAGCCTGGTCCTATGAAGACATGCCGGGATTAGACACAGATATCGTGGTTCACCGTCTCCCTACAAGAGAAAATTGTCCATCGATCAAACAAAAAGTCCGCCGAATGAGGCCCGACATGTCTGAGAAGATCAAAGTTGAGGTAATGAAGCAATTCAACGCTGACTTTCTGGCTGTTACTTCCTATCCACAATGGGTTTCTAACATTGTGTCCGTGCCTAAGAAGGACGGCAAAGTCAGAATATGTGTGGACTATCGGGATTTAAACAGGGATAGCCCTAAAGATGATTTTCCACTACCACACATCGACATCTTGGTTGACAACACAGCTCAACACAAGGTATTTTCCTTCATGGATGGATTCTCGAGATACAACCAGATCAAAATGGCCCCCGGAGACATGGAGAAGACTACTTTTGTTACGCAATGGGGTACCTTCTGCTACAAAGTGATGCCATTCGGACTGAAGAATTTCGGGGAAACCTATCAACGCGCCATGGTAGCTTTGTTTCATGACATGATACATCATGAGATTGAAGTCTACGTAGATGACATGATAGCCCGTTCACAGACAGAAGAAGAACACCTTGATCATCTGCAAAAGCTGTTTGTCAGGTTGAAGGAGTATAAGCTCAGACTAAACCCAAGCAAGTGCACTTTTGGAGTCAGGTCTGGTAAACTTTTGGGATTTATCGTCAGCAACAAAGACATTGAGGTTAATCCTGCTAAAGTCAAAGCTATACAAGAAATGCCTGCTCCCCGCACTGAAAAGGAGGTTAGAGGTTTCTTAGGATGCCTAAACTATATCGTGAGGTTCATCTCTCACCTAACATCTACCTGTGAGCCAATCTTCAAGCTGTTGAAGAAAAATCAGGTAGTTGAATGGAACAATGATTGTCAAGCTGCTTTTGATAAGATCAAGGAGTATTTACTGGAACCTCCTATCTTGATGCCACCCGTCGAAGGAAGGCCGTTAATCATGTATCTGACTGTTTTGGATAACTCAATGGGGTGCGTACTGGGCCAACATGACGAGTCTGGCCGAAAAGAGCATGCCATTTATTAACTTAGCAAAAAGTTTACCGACTGTGAGACTCGCTACTCAATGCTCGAGAAAACTTGATACGCTTTGGTATGGGCTGCTCGCCGGCTAAGGCAGTATATGTTGACTCATACCACTTTGTTGATTTCCAAGATGGATCTGATTAAGTATATCTTCGAGAAGCCTGCTTTATCTGGAAGAATCGCTAGATGGAAAATGATCCTGACTGAGTATGATATCTAGTATACTACCCAAAAAGCTATAAAAGAGAGTGTACTAGCTGACCATCTAGCTCATC
Source organism: Vicia faba (assembly GCA_948472305.1). NCBI lineage: Eukaryota > Viridiplantae > Streptophyta > Magnoliopsida > Fabales > Fabaceae > Vicia > Vicia faba. The sequence goes on along the minus strand of OX451739.1, from coordinate 434,569,763 downwards.
AAGCCGTCGAAGACTACCAATCTATGAGATTCGACTTCCCTGACGAGGACATCATGACATTAGACAACATTGAAGGTGACAGACTGTATGACGTACCTGAACAAGGATCCTGATGGACCCTGTACTTTGATGGTGCTTCAAATGCACTTGGCAACTGTATCGATGCGGTACTCATTTCTCCGGAAGGTTGCCATACACCCTTCACTGCCCGACTTTGCTTCAGTTGTACCAACAACATGGTTGAATATGAAGCTTGCATCTTTGGTCTCAAGGCTGCTATAGACTTGGGAATCAAATCTTTGGTCGTATTTAGGGACTCGGCTTTGGTTATCAGTCAAGTCAAAGGAGAGTGGGATACTAAACATCCTAATCTTATCCCATACAAAGAACATGTCTTGACATTGTTGCCTCATTACGAGCAGGTTACTTTCGAACACTTCCCCTGAGAAGAAAATCAGCTAGCAGATGCTCTGGCTACAATTTCTTCCATGTTTAAACTCAACTAGGATAATGAGGCTCCCCAAATCACCATTAAGCGGATGGACGAACCTGCGCACTGTCATGAGATTAATACCGAAGAAGTAGCGGAACAACCATGGTTTCATGAAATCAAAAGGTATCTCCAGACTCGAGAATACCCTGAAGGAGCTTCCGTCAATGACAAAAAGTTCTTAAGGAGATTTGCTGCCAAGTTCTTCCTGAGCAATGGTATCCTTTATAAGCGCAGCCATGATTGTGTTCTACTTCGTTGTGTGGACAAGGTTGAAGCAGAGTTGATCATGACCGAAATACATAGTGGCACATTTGGCACCCACTTGAGCGGACATACGATGGCTAAGAAGATTCTAAGGGCAGGCTACTATTGGTCTACCATGGAAGCTGATTATCATCAACATTCTCGTACTTGTCACAAAGGCCAAGTTTATGCTGACAAGGTACATATTCCTCTTGTTCCTCTCAACGTTCTAACAGCGCCTTGGCCATTCGCGATGTGGGGTATTGACATGATTGGAGAGATCAAGCCTACGGTATCCAATGGGCATCGCTTCATCCTGGTGTCTATTGATTACTTCACCAAGTGGGTCGAAGCAGCTTCCTTCGCCTCTGTTACAAAGAATGTGGTTGCCCGCTTCATCAAACAAAATCTCATATGCCGGTATGGTATCCCTGACAGGATCATCACATACAACGGTACAAATTTGAACAACACTATGATCACCTCTCTATGCGAGCAGTTCAAGATTTATCATCACAATTCATCTCCCTATCGGCCAAAGATGAACGGTGTTGTTGAAGTCGCGAACAAAAATATCAAGAAGATCATTCAAAAAATGACAGTCACCTACAAGGATTGGCATGATATATTACTGTTTTCTCTGCACGGGTATCGTACCACGACACGTACTTCAACACGGGCAACCCCCTTTTCTTTGGTATATGGCATGGAAGTTGTTTTACCTATGGAAGTTCAGATTCCTTCCTTAAGGATTATGAAGGATGCCGGTTTGAATGAAGACGATTGGATTCAGACCCGACTTGATCAAATTAACTTGATCGACGAGAAGCGACTTACTGTTGTTTGTCATGGTCAGACGTATCAAAAACGGATGATCAAGGCCTTCAATAAGAAAGTCAGGCGTCAGATATATCAAATCAGAGATCTTGTAATCAAGCGGATCATCTTGCCGCAAAGTGATCCCGGGAGCAAGTGGACTCCTACTTACGAAGGACCATTTGTGATCAAGAGCATCTTTTCTGGTGGGGCAATGATTCTGACCACCATGGACGGTGACGATTTGCCGCACCCTGCGAAAGCAGACATAGTCAAAAGATACTACGCATAAAACGACCCGACAAGTTGAAAACCGGAAAGGGCGACTTGGGAAAAAATGGGCATCCCGGTGAATCGAAAACCCGAAAGGGCGGTTCAGGCAAAAATTAGGAATAAACAAAAAAAATATGTACACCAGGCAAGTTGAAAACCCGAAAGGGCGACTTGGGCAAAAAAGGGTTTCCCGATGGACTGAAAACCCGAAAGGGAGGTCCAGGAAAAAGTTAGGGAATTAAAGCGTATGACTATGTCTCATCGGATCACTTCGAAAAAACAATATCTTCACCTACAAGCTCTAAGCTTCTGATCAATCCAATCATCGGCGGACGAAGCAGTGAATGGACAAGATACTCAGAGTTGTGAAGGCTATAGTAGAATGGGAACCCCATGGAATTGTTACACATAGCCGTCTTTATTTTTGTATAAAATTTTTCAATTTTTTACGACAAAATTCTCTTACTAGGATGTTGTCTCCTTTGTACAAAGATACTTACAAAATTTAATACAAATATACTTCAAAGTGCAGAAATTTGCTTGCCTTTCATTTCTTTTTACACTTATGTTTTATTTGAAAACGTCCAATATTTTGTTAAATAAGCATATGCATTTGAATATAATCATTGCTTACAAATAAAACGAAATTGAGAAAGGATAATTACCGATAGGTTGAAGGTGTAGGAAGATATCCTTGTGTTATTCCAGAAGAAATCCCCGCAGTACATCATCCAGCTCCTCAACAAAGCTAAAACCTTGGAGTATATATCCCCAGCGGAGTTAAATTTCAAGATCCCCAGCGGAGCCAGAATATTCTGAACTTTCTTCCCCAGTGGAGCCTGAAAACTTTGAAATACACATCCCCAGTGGAGTTCATATCCCTAGCGGAGCTAGAATATTCTAAACCTTCTTCCCCAGCGAAGTCAAACTTCCAACTATCAATCCCCAGTGGGAACCAATCAGTTTTCCCCAACTTCCCCAGTAGATTGGCGTACAACCCAAGCTCCTGATTTCCCCGACCGAGTAACACTCTCCCCACAGAGTTATTTCCCAACAGAATGAGGATTCTAGTTCCTGTTTCTCCATTGGAAGCCTCTCAGGTTTTAATTCCCCAGTAGAGGTCGTCAGAGTTTTCCATATTTCCCAAGAAAATCATGAAGGATTCTCATTCCCCGCAGAAATTATCGAAGCTCTTGTTAAATCCCCAGACAGTCAGCAAGGATTTCTCATCTTCAACAATAAAAGTTTTTTTTTTGGAATCCCCAACATCGGTCAAGAATTCACTTTCCCGGGCAGCAGTCAAGGATTTCATTGTCTCCAGCTATCAAGGATTTATTTTCCTCAGTAAGACAACTAATCAGCTTACATGCACATCCATTATATTCATATATCATAAACATTGATGAAACACAGTTCATTGCATCATACATATCATGCAACATAATTTTGTGTTTTAGCTAACATTTTACTCTTTTCAGGATAAGATTAAAAGGTTGTCGTTAACAGTTATTCAGATACAGTATGGATACACCCCAGACACGGCGGTCATTCTATTACTCATTCAGAATTTCAAGTCAAAATACAGTACGGATACACCCCAGACACGGCGGTCATTCTACTACTCACGGATGCGCTCCAAACACGGATGCCATTCTGGCCCTTACACCAGAAGATTGATTCTCCCCAGTGCAGTTGCCACAAAAGTCATTCTGTCACTTATTCAGATCCCCGTTACAGTTTAAGATACATTCCAGACACGAAAGTCATTCTGCTACTCATACAGATCTTAATTTCATATACAGTCTAGATATGCTCCAGACACGGTTGCCATTCTGCCACTCATTTAGAACTTATCCCCAGCACCTAGATGCTCCGTATACAGATGTTTCTTTGTTACCCATTCAGAATACAGATACACTCTAACCACGACAGTCACTCTGATATTCATTCAAAGTTTAAATACAGTTACAGCTCGGATATACTCCAGACACGGACATTATTCCTTTGCTCATATAAAACCAAGTCTCCAGATACAACTCAGATACGTTCCAAATACAGATACCATTCTGATGTTCATTCTACTGATCTTCAACAAACAAATCTTGGATGGAATCTTTAAGCCCATCTCCATCAAGATTCTACCATCTCCAAATGGCATCTTTAAGCATATTCCCTCAACAATATTTTTGACGAGTGCAAATTTACGGGCACTCTAGTGTCCAATCCTCTTTTACCTTCGAGTCACGAAAGGCAAACTTGCCAATCTAACTCTTCAGGTTCAAGAAGATTGAACAGGGGCAACTGTTGTACCCCAAAATTTTCCCTCTCATTTTATCAACATTCCTCATCACAAGACTTTTGGAATTCAAGATCAAGCTAGGGTTTGCTCTACTCAAGACACCTCCTTGCACTGTTGACCTAAATTAGGGTTTGAGCTTGCACAGGGATATTTTGACCTACAATGCCCAAATTGACTTTCATACTTCATGTTGGACTCATAAGTTTACCCATACCAAGTTTCAAGCCTTGAATCAAATTTTCGCCCAGTCAATTGGACAGTTGACCTAGAAATCAGTTGTATTAGGGAAAAAGTCAACTGTGACCAATTTACAGCCAAACCTCATGCATTTTGACCCACATCAACATTATGAACTAATATGAACCATTTGATCAAGTTTGGACCACAACTCCACAAGAAATTTGATCAGATCACCAAAAGGGCAAAATGGTAATTTTTAAGGTTTTGACTGTACAAAGGTAATTTTTGACTGTTTGACCTAGCCAGTGGCAAATTAAGCTCAACCATGGATTCAAGGACTCAATTACATTATCTTGACCTATTTAATAAGTTCAAAAGATCTCAAATGCATAGTATTGACATATGATTTTTTTTCAATCAACTGATCAAAATTTGACTGTACACTGAAAAGTCAAACCTTGACTTTTTGGTCAAAATCAAGTGCCAAGGGTCATTTTTCATCAAGATATGTCAAATTATGAAACTTGTTCATCAAGAAACCCAAAATTGCAAATTAGGGTTTGAAATTGAATATTTTCATAACTTAGAATTTTTCTAAGTTATGAAATTTTCTTAATTTTTCCTAACTTTGTCCCACATTTTCACCTTGATGCAAATGGATTCAAACAAAACTTACAACATGAAAGTTGTAGTCCTTCACAAAGTTTACAACTTTGATTCACAAAGTTTTCTCAAATGAAGCTTGGATATCAAGTTATGATTTTTGGAACAAGGGTCCCTCAAACTTTTAACTTAGAGAAATTTTGCCCTAATTTAGGCATGATTTTGACCCATCTTCTTGGACATTTTTCACATATTTCCACTTTGAGTCTCAAGTTGCACTTCAAATATGGATTATAGTACATGTTGCAAGCTTTCCAAATTGTCCAAGAACTCCTCAAACACATTTTTGGTTAGGGAGAATCGAATGCTTGAAGTTGGCAAAAACTCACTTTGATCCATGACCAATACATGTTCATACAAGTTGCAAAATCTGTCCAAACTAGCTTAGTACTTGATTACAGGTCTCTAAACTAATTCATACTCCTTAATTAAATGCAAATACATTGGACATTAGTCTTATTCTGATCAACAAAGCTTGACACAATGAATAAATCCATTTATGGCATAAAGGTAGCACTTCCATTTTCATGAAGGAAACTTTATGTCAACATTGCTTCTCTTGAGCCTTGGACCTCTCTCTTTGCAGCAAACAAGTTCCACAAACTTAGGCAAAGGTATAAGGAACTTGTGCATGCTTGGAGATATCATGTACAGGACTGCCTCATATCACTTCACAGTTTTCATTCAAAACAAGTCAACTTGCCAAAACAACACAACTTGAGCATCTGATATATTCAACTCTTGCCAAGATTCCAAACAAGATTTTTACATTGCCTTGAGCCAGAAACACGAATTGTTGAGCCCTCAAGCCTTCCAAAACACCAAATTACATTCTTTTTGCAAAACAGGGCACTCCCTGCAGATTCACACCCATCACACAAACCACCCGTGCGTTTGGCCTCAAACTTGTTCCAATACCTTCCATTCAACTCACTCAAGCTATCACAAACCTCCATTGCCAACTGTAACTCCATTCACAGTGTTCACCATTTCTGTTTTGAAGCTTTGCAGGTTGAGTTCTATAGAGAGATTCAGACCATTTCAAAGCAAACTAAGCATTGGGAAAGGTCCAGGGAACATCAAGCAAGCTCAAAAGAATCCCAGGCCTCACTGAAAGTTGTTGCATTTCCATACTCGAGCTTGACTGAAACAGGTATTTCTCAAACTTCTATCTCTCTATTTAGGAACATTTAGCCATAGGTTTGTGAATAAAAAATGTAGTATTCAATGCCATGAAGATGTACATATGCTCAGTTTTCATTTATATTAAGCGTGCTAAGAGAATTTCATCCATGAACATGCTGAAAAAACTAGGTCAGATTTTTGGGCCAGAGAAATTCTCTCTGGTCTTTTAGAGTTAGATCAAGTTTTTTATATGGTTAGAATCGTGGTTTGATGCTCTACAAATTTCATGTTTTGAGTTTTGGCAAAAGATCACGTATACAGGATGTAGCATTTAAACAGGGCAAGCGCGCGTTTTTGTCACAAGGAAGAAGATGAAGTGGAAATGGGCTGGGTCTGTCTGTTCTCACTTTTGACACCCCCTCTTTTCTTTTTGCACCCCCTAGCCCAATTTCTTATATTTTTGCATTTTTGAATTTTTGTTTTCTTTTCTGACTTAGTTATTTTATTTTCAAACATAAAAAATGCTTAAAAATATTTTCACATTTTTTTTACATTTATTAGGTATTTTATTTTGATATTTCTAACATAAAAACAATTTAAATACTTTATATTATTTATTAAAACTTGAAAATAATGTAAATAATACTTTTACTTTTATTTCTTACTTTTATTAACACTGAAAATATTTTCTTGAATATATTTTATTTTTGTAAATATTTTATTTTATTTTATACATACTTAATATATATATATATATATATATATATATATATATATATATATATATATATATATATATATATATATATATATATATATATATATATATATATATATATATATATATATATATATATATATATATATATATATATATATATATATATATATATATATATATATATATATATATATATATATATATATATATATATATATATATATATATATATATATATACTTTTATTTTAATTAAAAACATAGAATAAAAATACAAAAATATTACATTTTTATTTTTATTATTATTTATACTAAAAAACACTTTTTTTTCAATATTTATTTTTGTATATATTAATATATTTTTTATATATAAATAATATAACATATTATTTTCTTAAAGAAACTAGGGTTTATCCCTTTAATAAATAAAATTAATCTTTTTTTTTTATTTCTTTATATTTCTTTACATTGAAAATATTTTTACATACATAAAAACTTATTTTTTGCATAATACATTTTATTTAATATTTGTTTATTTTGTTATTTAAATATTGTACATTTAAATATTTATGCATTGTAATTCAATTTGGATGTAATAGTAATTAGGGTTTATATTTCTTGTCAAATACCCCTCTATTCAAAATTATACCCCCATCCCCATAATCATGTTGTAATAGCTTAGAATTTAAATTCTTGCACTTAACGCTTTCAATTATGCCATGATTAGAGAATTAGGTTTTGTATGCCAAAATCAAATTAACAAATAGTTTGACCTAATCAAAGACAAAAATGCATGAAAATCAAACAGAATGCACACTTGCACCCCTAGGGTTACAATCCACTTGTTGCCTTCAAAAATGGGCCATGGTATGCATGTTAAGTACTTTGGCAAAACAAAAACAAAACAAAAGATCATAGTCCCTCGATGGCGCTATCTGAGTTGCCTAAACAAAAATGATCAAGTCCCTCAAGAAAATTGCCAAAAATACTTGACACAATTGCTATCATGGTATATACGATGACCCGCGCCTGTCCCGTTTAACATCCTAACACAAGGTTGTTCACCAAATGCAATGGTGAAACAACACTGTTAAAAGGGTTAAAAACATAAGAAAGATCTTTGAGTAAAATAGGGTAGATAGCTTTTAGTTACTTGATCAAAAGCTTGAAAAAAACATCCTTTCTATTTTCAAACACACTTCACAACACAAATTTCAAAACATTTCAAAATCCAACTTTCAAACATTGAAAACCTTTCAAAAGATAAAAACACCTTTCTATACATTCAAACAAGAATCATTACAAAGGTTGCCACAAAGATAGCCTCTTTTCAAAACATCTTTCAAAACCACACACAAAGCACCATTTCAAACAATTGAAGAGCACCATTTCAAACAATTGAAAAGCAAAGCAAGTGATCTAAAAAAGTAACTAAGAGCCCATGGATAACCATGGATCAAAAGGGTGCTTGCACCTTCCCTTTTCATAATCTACTCCTCGAACCCAAGAAAACATCTCAAAGGTCTTTCCTGTGCTTTTTGACCTTTCCTTAGGATAAAATAAAAAGTCGGTGGCGACTCTTGCTAAACTGAAACATTTGCGAACACAAACGCAAAATCCCAAGTCAGTTCTCCCACCGTATCACAATCGTCCTGTATCATTAGATTTGAAGCTTCATTGTGACTATGCCCTAGCAATGGCAAGTCACAATTCATGCGCTCAACCTTGCATGTTTTAGCTCAAACTTGTTCTAATCATCCTGAAGAATATGTTTGGATACACAAAAATAGTTAAGCATGCATAAAATAATATATTTGAATTTCAAAACCCTACCCAATCGGTGAGTGTGAGTATGATGATCTTGGGCGTGGAACTACTTGGTTCTTGATCTGGGCGTGTTCCTGGGAATGTCAGGATGATGGTTCAGTCCTTGGTTTGGACTGAAAACCACTGAAATATAGAGTTTGATTATGCCCTAATTCTTGAATTTTTTGGTGATTTTTGAACTAGCTTTTGAGGCAGAATTTTGTGTCTTCTCTTCACTGATGATGTCCTTTATTTATAAGCATCATATTAAGTCAGCAAAAAATGAATGGCGATCATGAGGAGTTAAGTGTGAATCAAACATGATAAAACATGTTTCCAGACTTCCAAATTTGAAGATTCTTGCAATATTTGAATTCACACGGTTTTGGCAAGTTAGATATGTGATCTTGGGCTTCAAAATGATCCAAAATAAAAGATCACATGCCTTGGTCCATTAATTTACTATTTTATTTGATTTATTTTGCTTTTAAATGAATAAAAATCAAAATAAATGAAATAAAAATAAAATATAATTCATGAATGGACTTATGGGTCCTTAAACATGTCATGAACACGTTTTAACCTAATAACTTAGGCTCATTAGCCCAAAAATGCAATTTTTATCAAAGTGGACTTCATGCATTTCTCAAAATTTTCTCAATTTGCACCAATCCTATCTCACTCAATTTTCATCATATGAATGTGATCTTAGACTTTTTGGAAACCCCAAGATGTCTCCTACAAATTTCATGTTGGTCATTTTTCCATTTGAAGATTCTAGCTTCATGTAAATTGCCTTGACAGTAAGTGTCTCTTTGTTGACTTTTAAAATGACCTATAATGTTTTGGCTCATATCTCTCAAATGAAGCATTTTTTGGTTGAAATTTTTTTGATGAAGTATGTGAAAGTTATGCCTGGTCAAAGTTCAGTTGACTTCTCCTAAAGAAAACCCTAATTTAACAACTTTTGACTTTTGATAAATCTTGATTTTTACTGATGAATCATGATCAACCCTTGATAAAATGATGAATGTGACTTAAAAATATTGATGTTGACCAAAAATCTTGAGCTTTGACTGTATGTTGACCATAATTGACTTTTTATCCAATGTAGTTAATTTTTAATCATCTGAGCAATTGACTAAGCAAACTTGTGACATAAGGCTTGAAACTTGTCATGAGGGTACCTTGAAGCACATGAGGAATCATGGAATCCACTTGAGGCATTACAAGCTCAATTTTCTTTGAGAAACACAAACCCTAGTTGTAGGTCAATTTCTTAGGAGAGGTGTTTGTATGCTCAAACCCTTGAGTATTCTTGAGTAATTGAGAACCCTAGGAGCATGAGGAGGTGTCTTGAATCAATTGTCTTCAAAAATGGGAGGGAAAATTTTGGGGTACAACAGTCGTACTCAAATAGTAACATCTGTCATCGGGCAATCCTTCCTGTAAGAGATGGTTTTTCGAATACACACTTTAAAGGACCCATTCTTGCTATTAACCACGTGGTATGAGTTAACATATATTGTCTTAATCGTTTAGTAGCCAAAGCCAATGCATAACAATTTTCTCTAGGAGTGATTACTTGGTTTCGCAGTCGGTGAATTTCTTATTGAGGTAGTAGATTCATGTTCTTTTCTACATGTTTCATCATGTTTCCCTAATACACATTCCATTGGCCCTTCAAGCATTGTTAAGTACATGATGAGCGGTCTCTCAGGAACTGGTGGCATCAAGATTGGAGAATCTTGTAAATATTTTTTTATCATCTCGAAGGTTGTCTAACAATCATCATTCCACACAACTATCTGATCTTTTCGAAGTAATTAAAATATAGGCTCGCACGTAGCAGTTAGTTGCGATATGAACCTCGAAATGTAATTCAATTGTCCCAAGAAACCACAAACCTCATTTTCCATCCTTGGAGCTGGCATTTCTTGTATGGCTTTCACCTTATCAGAATCTACCTCAATACCGCACTAACTTACAATAAAACCCAATAACTTGCCTGGCCTGACACCAAATGTACATTTGTTCAGATTCAACCTCAGTGTAAACTTTCACAGACACTCGAATAATGTTTGTAAATGTATGATGTGATCCTCATCTGTATGAGATTTGGAAATCATATCATCTACGTATGCCTCAACTTCTTTATGGATCATATCGTGAAATAGTATGAGCATAGCTCGTTGATAGGTTGCCACTGCATTCTTCAGCCCGAAAGGAATTACCTTGTAATAGAAAGTCCCCCAAGGAGTCATGAAAGTAGTTTTTTCCATGTCTTTGGGTGCCATTTTAATCTGATTATAACCTGATAAACCATTCATGAATGAGAATACCGAAGCTTGAGTTGTATTATCCACCAAAAAATCTATGTGAGGTAATGGGAAATGGTCTTTAGGACTTGCTTTATTCAGATCCTGATAATCTACACACATGCGTACTTTCCTTTTTGGATATTGGCACGATGTTAGCTATCCAAGGTGGATAATCTACCACCGCTAAGAACCCTGCATCGAATTGTTTAAGGACCTCTTCTCGAATCTTGCTAGACATGTCTGGACGATTTCTTCTGAGCTTATGTCTAACTGGAGAACAACCTTCCTTGAGACGTGGTCTATGCACCAAAATATCTATATCAAATCTTGGCATGTCTTTGTAAGACCAGGAAAATATATCCACATATTTATGTAACAACTTGATCAGTCTTTCTTTGACGCTTCTCTCCAACATTGCCCCTAGCTTGATCTCTTTTGGATCTTCCTCTGTGCCAAGGTTAATGGTCTCAATCGTCTCTTGGTATGGTTGTATATTGACATCCTTTTTCTCTAATTCTCTTGCCAATTCTTTGGAGAGTTCAAGATCTTCATCATCTTCCTCTTCCGCTTGGTTTATGGGTGCATCAAAATTATATCAGATAGCAATAGTAACATTATTGGTTATTTTAAGCATGGATCTGCACATTTATCATGTTTTGGTTCAGTTTTAGTATGTAAATTAGAAAATGCATATGAAGAAAAGTATTTCCATTTTAAAATATAAGAGATAAATGCTAGAGAAAGACATGGATTTTAATTGAATGTGAAATATAACTCTTGTTAATTGAGAATACTGTTTGAAACAAATTGGGGGACCCTTACAAGCTACCCATATGCCTCAGACTTGACATAGGTTCTTTCAAAAACAAGAAAAATTACTTTGGAAAGAAAAATATTTATGGAATCTCCATGGCTTTCCCATTCTTGAGTTCTTCTCTTGGAGAACATTCATGAATGAAATCAGATAATCTCTTGGTGTTTCTTTTTTTATATATCATTGTCAATTGTCCACCGTGCTCTACTCTTTTGTTGATAAAGGTTTCTTGAAGGGGAGGAAGTCGCGCCTTGCCTTTCAGGGTATCTTTTGATGATTCGTAGCACAAACCAAAATGATTCTTCTTCTCAGGTATCTCCATAAGTCTACCCCAACATTTTGAGGTACCATCCTCCACAACTGCTTATAAATCTCTCCATGAAGTCATAGTAGGTTTCTTAATTTTTTCCACTGGTAGGGTTACCATTGAAGCAACCTCTAAGACTTGAAATGGTGTTGTTATGCAGTCTTCATCCGCACTAATATATTTTGTAGGACTCTATGTGACTTAAAAATATATCCTCTTCACCGTTGATTATAACTAATCTTCCTTCCATGAAGAACTTCAATTTTAGATGTAAAGTTGAAGTAACATCCCCTGCTACATGAATCTAAGGTCGTCTGAGCAAACATGTATATGCTGGTTCCATATCCATTACTTGAAGTGATATAAAACATATACGGGCCGATCTTGACAGGAAGATCCACTTCTCCAAATACAGGACTTTGAGAACCATCGAATTCCTTGACTATCGTAGAACTTGGCCTTATAACAACACCATCTAGTGTTAACTTCATCAAACTGCATTTTGGCAACACATTAAGGGAAGAACCAGTATCTGTGAGTAACCTAGATAGGCTTGTAGTACCTATCTGAAAAGAAATGTGCAACACCTTGTTGTGAGCACTTCCTTATGGAGGCAACTAATTGTCATTAAAACCTAGATATGATCCATATGTCAGATTTGCTACAACATTGTCAAACTGATTCACTGTAATCTCTTTTGCAACATGAGCACAACTTAGAATCTTCATCAAAGAGTCTCAATGCACTTCTGAATTGATGAGAAATGATAGTATATAAATCTTGGTCGCGGTCTGATGAAGCTAATCCACCACCCTATAATCACTTTTCTTGATTATTTTAAAAAATTCTTTTGCCTCTTGGTCGGTAAAATTCTTGCTTGGAGTTTCTTGTTCTTGACTTGCCTCAACCACAGATTTTACCTTATCCTTAACCATAACATCATCCTTCTTTTTTTGTTCGGGACCATAGATTCGACCATTGCGAGTCATACCCTGGATTCCAGTTATATTTATGATCGCAGGTCCTTGACTTATTGATGGTTCAAATTCTTGCTTTCAACCATTGACATAGACAATAGTATCATAACTCTACGGTACCGCTTTGTTACTTTTGTAAGGAGTGGGAGATGCCCCCTAATCACCATTGTAGTTTTTGGAATGATTGGAATATTCAGAGTCTGGCGTGGTATCATCACTGGTGCTTCTGTTTACTCTCCCCATGGAATCACAAGAGTTTTCTTAGCAAGATTTGGTCCTTGGCAAGGAATTACCAATGGCTTCTTCGTGCTTCCATCGATCGTATCTATGTATACTTCTTTAAGGTATTTCCCGAATTGGAGTATCCCCTGGTCCACCAATTTATGTAACGTCTGCTCAAAAGCTTCATTGTGTTCCAAGAGGAACCCACATTTAGGCAAATATTCATTTAAAAGGTTTATTGGAGCATTTGCTGGTCTGGCCGCCCCAAAGTCAGTCAACTTATCAATTGCATTCACTACTGGTCCACTATGCGGAGGCATGGGGTTTGTTTTGGTGTTTGGTTTATCAAAAGTGATATCCTGAGAATCCAAAAAAATCATGAACCTTGTTTCTAAAGACCCAACATATTTCTATAGTATGCCCTGAAGAATTGGCATGATACTCGCATCTGGCATTTTCATCGTACTTTGGTGGGAGTTCCCCAATTAGAGGAACCATAGGTTTCTGCTCTATCAAAGATGCTTTGAGTAAGTGTTACAGCAATTGATTATGAGGCATGGGGAGAGGATCAAATCTTCTCGAAGGCCTTTTGAGCCTGTTTTGTTGTTGTTCCCGTGGAATTACTAATGGTTGTTGTTCCCTTGGATGTGATGCGACAACATTAATTTCTCCTTCCTTCTTCTTCGAGAAATTGGGGACATGTCTCTTTGTATTATAAGGGGTGCTAGATGATGCCCCTTGTATCTTACCACTCTTTATGACTGCTTCAATCCTTTCACCAATAGTTACCAAATCAGAAAATTTGGAAGAGACGCTTCCTACCATCTTATCATAGTACAACCCTTGTAAAGTCCCCTTGAACATATCGACTAATTATTTCTCCAGAAGTGGTGGTTGTACTCGAGCTGCCATTTCTTTCCATCTTTGATCATACTCCTTGAAATATTCTCCCTTCTTCTGAGATAAGTTTTGGAGTTGCATGCGGTTAGGTGCCATGTCCAAATTGTACTTGTATTGTCTCAGGAAAACGTTAGCAAGATCATCCCATGTTTGGATATGAACTCGCTCCAATTGCATGTACCAATCTAGAGATGCCCCACTCTAACTGTCTTAGAAACAGTGGATCATTAGTTTCTGATCTTGAGTGAAGGCATGCATCTTTCTATAATACATGCGTAGATGGTTCCTTAGACATGTGAGTCCCTTATATTTTCCAAAGTCATGTACTTTGAATTTTGGAGGGATCATCACATCAGGAACTAGACCCATTTCAAGAGCATCGACTTCGAAAGCATCGTAACCCCCCACAACCTTTAACCTTTCTTCAAGAGCTTTATACTGATTTAGCGCCAAGGGATTTTCAGTGACATAGGTATAGGTTATACTTTGAAGTACTTGATTGGTGTCTTATAAGTCATGGTCTCCATACTGCAAGTCTATGTAGTTGTTTGTGTTGTTGACTGGAATTTGAAAAGCTTGGGATGTCCCTACCTTTGGTGGAGGTGGGACAAACCCTTCAGTATTAGCTTGTTTGACTTCTTGTTAAGCTACTGTTGACTTTAGAGGTCCTGACCCAGGTTCTCTTCTTGGTTGGTTACCGCTTGATGCACCAATAGTTTGGACTACTTATTCAAAGAATTCCTTAGGAATTTGCTTATGTCTTTCGATGGTGTTCTTCAAGGCTAGAATAACCTGGCTCATATCTCCCTTCATCGAGTCAATGTTGCCTTTCACCTGCTCCAAATCTTCCTTGAATGCAACTTGATTCTCTTTGATCTATTCCATCACTTTATTTTGATGGGATCCTATTTTATATGGCAGCCGGAGAGGTTTTGTTTTCTTCCCAATGATTTAACTGGAGAATGGTTTTTGAAAAATGATAAGTTTTTATATGAATTCATGAAATGCGGTGTTTGTGACTGCATGGATGCGTATGAATATGCTAAGAGTTTTTTGTTTTTGAATGCCTTATTTACTTGGATTCTCTTTCAGATTTTTTTTATATATATTTTTCATATATTTCTTTTTTATTGACGAGCATCTTAAAAATAAATACACAAATGAGATATAGAAACACAACTTTTTTTGAAATAATAATTGTCTTTAAATTGGGAATTTAATTCAGATATTGAAATATATTCAAACCAAAACATCAAACTTAAATTGCTGAAAGAAATAACAAAGGGAAACAAAATCTTCTAAGTGCTCCTGCAAATATCTGCTCTGAAACCATCAACCTTAGTCCTACAAAGATTGAGGAAGTCGTCAACATCTTCGGAAGCAGTACCGACACACTTTCCGCGTCTCTCAAACTTTTAGGGATGTCACCAATGAGGTTGTTGGCTAAGAAAGCAAGTCTTGCATGCTTGTCTTTATAGAAATGGTATTCCTGGTAGAGGTCTGGAATTATCTTATGCTTATTCTTTCCTGCTTTGGAGGTCTTTGCGCGTTTCTCTTCCCAATATAGTTTTTCAACCCTCATTTCTGTGTAGAGTTTCCTTTGTATAAGGAAATTCTTTTGAAGGTCTTCCAACTCACGACAAACCTGCTCATACTCATCAGTCTTTTGGGCGAGAAGTCTTTCTACCCTTATCCTCTTGAGACATTCTTCTACATCCGATTCTTGGCTATCATGGAGCCTCGTAGTAAGATATTGTATTTTCTCTTCTTGGTATAAAGAAGCTTGGGCCAAACTTTGAATTTGAGCCCTCAAATTTTCTTCCCTCTCCTTTTTGTCTTGCATCGTATTTTTGTACCATCTACTTAACCTCTCAATTTCACTAGTAGTATCCTCCAAACGTTGGTTGTGAGAATCTAAGTTGAAGGTAGCACTTAACAATACTTTGGTTGAGCGTTTCCTCTTAGGACTCTCCTTTTTGAATGCTTCACGGTCTTTCTGAATCTATTGGTCTTTTGCCTCAAGCTACCGTTGCATCTGTCTTTTCTCATTAGCTAAGTTATGAAGGTTAAGCTACAATTATTATTTCTCCTTTTGAGCTTGATTCAAGGCTTTCTTCAAGTTATTTATTTCTTCCAAGGACATAGGCAGAGGATCTATGATATTTGGCTTGTACTCAGGATCAACGTCAAAGGGTAACTTAACAACTCGCACCCTATTCAAAACCCATCGAGTGTAAGGTTATTTCTCTATAACTTTCTTTCTTTCAGCTTTTCTCTTGTTAACCCTATTCCAAGCTGGAATGATCTTATTTAGAAACTCTCGGTCATTTTTCCCATGTCGTGAATGTTTAATTGTTAAAGTTGTTCATCATAAGGTTTATCCTCCAAAGGGTACCGAAGTTGACGTAAAGCCAAGGTAGGGTTGTAATTGATACAACCACGTGATCCAATCAACAGAACATTCGGAAAATCTCTGCAACCATAAATGATATCTCCAATGTTTAGCTTCCTCACATACCACAAAACATAATCGGCAGTAAGAGACCTTAATTTTTGAGGCCACTCGTATCTAGTCAGACTTGGAACCATGTAGTCCTCCTTATAGAGGTGAGACATAAACTAAGAATATATAAGCGGGATGCAAAAGTTCAGCGTACCCCTCCCCTTTTCATACCGAGTGTGAAGAGCATAATAAATATCGGCCAGTAGAGCATGATTAGGGTCTGCATTCAAAGCTTTTGCGCCCAAAAATAAATTAATAGTTGTAGGGTCAATATAGTCCAAAGTATACAGAAGCAGAATAACACCAAAGACCAGTAGTCCTAAACAATCAACACAAGACTCCCATTCCTTGTTACTAGCAAAAGAAAGGGCTTTAACTTCCAAATATTGTCTTTTGATCCCCCGTACATCACCTTCTTTTTTGTAATTAAGTGAGAACTCTGGATACGAGATCCCTAAAACATTTGATAAGTCCTTAACATTAATAGTTTGTCCAATTCCTACATAAGCTTTTCCTTAGAAAAATTCAAGAGCCTTTCAAATTCTTCCAAATTCGGTGCTAGTTGAAAGTCTCAGAAGGTAAAACACCTCAACAGAGGATCGTAGAACTGAACCAAGACCGAAATAGAATCCAATTGTACATCCATTTTTGTCAACTCAAGGGTATCCCCATAACGGCGAGTAAACATCTTCAAAGCTTTTTCAGACAGTTTCTCTTTAATGGTCTTGATCTTCATTATATCTGGCTTGACGATACTAACACATACAAGTTGTTTCCTTCTGGCATTCATTTTTAAGACACTCATCAAAAACCTTTTACTTATCTTTTTTAATCATGTGAATAAGACAAACAAAATAATGAAAAATAATGAATATGTAAAATACAAGATGTATGAATGCATGATGACAGTGACGTGATTTATGAAAGGTATCCTTAGTTGGTAGGTTCTTAGTATTGGCCTACAAATATTATACCCTCCCCATAAGGTGGTTTTCTTAAGGTTATTATGGATAACACTAGAGGGAAAGGCACAAGGTCTTCCCTTAAGCGGAGCCTCTTTGCAGACTGAAACTTTCGTCTCTAAGGTGGTGAAAGGTCTCACCATGAGATTTTGGTTTAAGGGTTATACAATAAATCATAGGTTTAATTCCAAAGTCCTACCCCCCAAGAGGATACCCCTTGAGACATATTTCTTTTTTGGAATTCCACCGACTCTAGGCGAAGTCGTCACAAAAACTCATAGGGATGATGTATCCCCTTGGCCAATAGACGAACCTCCTTTCTATGGTTTTTGAAAATATACTTTGAAGTAATAAAATCCCACCACGAATAAATAAAATAACGACAAGAAAAATATAAAGGAAGATAAATAAATCAAAATAATAAATAAATATAAAGAAATAATAAAAAATAAAAAAACCCTCAATCCAAAAGAGATGCTTCTAAACCCTAGGGTTGAGTCCCCAGCAGAGTCGCCAGGTTTGATAACTGCCAAAATATATAGAGTCGCCACCATTAATTTTTATTATAAGGGAAGATAATATATTAGGTAACCCTAATTTGGATCAGAGATTCTAAGATGTTGACACGTTTTAGACGAAGGGAAGGTGTTAGGCACCCCTCATCTACCTTGTTCACAAGGATACTAGGGTTTAGGTTTACAGTTTAGGAATATGGTTTTAATTTTTATTAAGGGAACTCGCCACAATTTTAAGTCGTATGCCTTCGTATCCTCTTATGAGGAATCAAAGTCCCAATTCGTAGTTCGTAGTTGTTTGGTTAATTTTTTTTTTATGGATTATGAAAATATCTCGAATTCTCCTTGAACCAAGTCTAAGTTTGTAAATTGTGGAGTTTGTAAACGCAGTTCGTGGTTAATAAGAAATATTTCCATAATACTTTTTTGAATATATATATATATATATATATATATATATATATATATATATATATATATATATATATATATATATATATATATATATATATATATATATATATATATATATATATATATATATATATATATATATATATATATATATATATATATATATATATATATATATATATATATATAGGTTTGAATTAAGTTAGTAGCAAATTATTAGTAATTTATTGGATAGATATTTTCGAATATATTATGTAATATAAGAAAAATAATTTTTAATGCATGAGAAAAAAATATTTGTAATGCAATTAAAGTATTAAAAAATGAGTTAGTATTAAAAAAATAATTTGAATAAAATAAAAAAATAAACAATTTTAGAATTTATTACATAAATATATTAAATATTAAAAATATTAATTATAATAAAGTAAATGAAATAAAAAATAAAAAATAAAATTAGTTCTAATAAAAAAAACACAAGGGGGGTGCAAAATCAGTTTGGCTAGTAATTTTGGAGATGTAAATAACAGGGTCCTAAATCCAAATATGGGATTTAGGCCTAGTGGCGTAAGGGGTGTTGATTTGATCTATGTAGCAAAACTGAGGGCGCAGGAAGTAAGGGCCCAAATCCAGATGTTGGACTTGGCCCAATAGCGCAGGAGGGGTGTAATGTCACACTAACGTAGTAGAGGTCGGGGGTGTAACTAGACATAAGCTCTGGCCCAAGTGAGAATAATCGAAGGATTTTGTTTGAATTGTGTATGACAGGTACATGGTGTTATGGTGAGATTGCACGGCATGGAGCGTTTGATTAAGATCGGAGGATGGTGGTTAATGGTGAATGGTATGGGAGTCACACTGGAACAAAGAGGGCGTTTATACAACTATTATCAGGGCCTGAAGCTCATTTCTCTCTTTTCTTTATATCTCTTCCCCTCTTCTCTCAAACAAAACAAAATCTTAAGGCGATCAGAAATTTCCCCGCCGGCCAGAAATAGCTTCCACCGGAAACTATAACCTTTAGCCACTATAGGAAACCCAACATCATCATCAATATTCATCTACGTTCTTATAAACCTTAACCCTATATTCTTCAAACCCCACGAACCCCAAGAATCCTAGGGTTTTGGAATGAACCCTAACCTAACCCTAAAAACCCTAGGAACCCTAACCCTAGGATCTTTCCCAGAAACCCCCAAAATCAAACATAAATCGTAGAGATTCACATATTATAACCCAAAGTTGAGTAGTTTGTGGATTACCTATTCGCAGTGATTTCGTTTTGTTTTGGCTTTTTGCGTAATCTCCTTCTGATCTTCTGTCTTTGATTTTGCAGGTAACAGAGACAACGTGGCGACAATGGATTTGGGTTTGAAGGCGGCGGCTTTAGGATTCAACAGATCTAGGGTTTCAGCTTTGAAACCCAAATCTCAAACAAGAAGGTATTCTTGCGGCTTCTACTTCTTCTCCTTCTTCTTTTCTTTCTGTTACAAATTTTTCTCCCTTTTGTGATTTTTTAGGGTTATTTATATGTTAGAAACTTAGATAGATTAGTAAGTTTTATGTTTGATTGTCGTTATAATTTAAGATATTTTTAGAAATTAACGATTTAATTATAAAGCACGTTAGAAATTGATATGATCTGATTTGTATTTGTATTTGATTCGATTTGATTCTGTTTGTAAAATTTGGACGATCTTGTATAGAATTCAGATTAATTTGCATAATTGATTGAGTATGATTTGATAGAGATTTGATATGTTTTGCGTTTCTAGATCTATGTTTTTGACGATGAAGATGATGAGTGGCCACCGCTGGGTTTGTAAAATTAGGGTTTCAAAACCCTTGGTTGACTTGGTCAACCAAACTCATAACAACAATAATTAATTTTGGTTAATAATGATAATAATTATAATTAAACAATAATGTTAATAGTAATATTAATATAATTAATAATAATGTATTAAGAAATTGAATGATTATAAAAATAGAAAAAAATAAAGAGTTAGTAGTTGACTTTGGTCAACCTAAAAAAAGACTAATGGGCCTTCAAATGAACAAACTGGTGGACCAGTCTGAGTAATAACGTGCACCCCCTTTCAAAAACCAAAAACAAATGAGCCACTACTTAGCAAGTTAAACTTTTTTTATAACAACACACCCCTTCCTTATCTTAAATAGGCCTATAAACTAAATGGGTCATTCTGATTAATCACCTACGAGTTTTTACTTAAGACACACTCCCCCTCTATCATTATTCAAAATGAATCGTAAGACCTATTTGGGCCTTCAGACTTTGATGGCCCTCTTGAGACAATACACCCCTCCATTTTTAACATGGACTAGAAACTTAAAGAACCATCAGATCTCGATGGGCCGCCACATTTAGTAGAGATACTCACCCTTTTATAACTACACCCCAATCATATCTAAAAAATCTTTAAATAGACAAAAATAATCTAAATTTTATATTATACTTTTTAAATCAAAGGATATGATAACAATTAAATTAATAAAAATTGGTTAGAAATTAGTAGGGCAAATTCGGGGTATGACAAACGTGATTATGTACAGCTGAACAGTTGGATTCTTTTAGTCTGTTACAGATGCAAAATATTCTGGAAATATTATGCTATCCTATATGGAGCTCAATTTAAATATTAAGAGATTCAAGTTGATTTCAAGGAGCACCATTAGTTTCTAATTATGGAGGTAAGTAAGGAAACTAATGATTGATGTTATATCTTTGAGGAGATAAATCTGCAGCTTCTCTAGCAATATCCAGTTGTGTTTTTGAAACCCAAATCCAGTCCATTCAAGGTTATAAAAAGAAGGCATCTACCCTAATTTACCTGTGGAACTTATGTTGTATTATGTTAGGATTTTATGCAAGTTTATTGTGAGTCTCTCTAATATCATCTTGATAAAAGAGTAGGATTGTTCTTTGTGTTGTAAGTTTAGTCAACCATTCTAAAGCTTTTAAGCAGTGAATAATTGTGTGTCTTTAAAGTGTGACTTCTAAAATATTTTAATTTATTTATAGTTGTTCAATCATGGTTGTGATTGGAAGAGATTTGAGAAGGGTCTCATGCCTAGGTGAGTCTTAGGTAGAAGTTAAGCACGGGTAGTGATTAAGTGAGTAGGTTGTAAACTAGGTTAAAGTTTATTGTGGATCTACAAATTGATACTATCTAGTTGACTTCGTCCCTGGTTTAGTAGCCCCCAGAGTATGTGTTATTGTACACCGAAATGAGTTAACAATTCTGTGTGTTCTTTAATTTTATACACTGTTTAATTGCTTTACCTTGTCATTGTGTTTATGTTCAGAGCTCAGTGTCTCGATATCTCTTAGGATATCTGAGATTTGTATACCAGAATTTCAAATAGGTCGTATCCTACCATATGTCTTCAATAGTGGTGTCAACGGTGCTAATGCAATAAACTCTGCCAAACTTATTGGGAATCTCCCTCCTAACCATATGTTAACAACTAGAGTGATTTCCTAGAAGAGATATATAGGCACAACAGAACCTTCTCCGTACAATGCGTCTAATAAATATTGAGCCCATAAATCATCTCGATTACATGAATTCCCTTTAGGGAATGACTTAATGCACTTGAAGACAATATCCACTTAAAACTACTATAGAAGCTTTAGAGAACAAAG
This sequence comes from Vicia faba, assembly GCA_948472305.1. Classification (NCBI taxonomy): domain Eukaryota; kingdom Viridiplantae; phylum Streptophyta; class Magnoliopsida; order Fabales; family Fabaceae; genus Vicia; species Vicia faba. The sequence goes on along the minus strand of OX451739.1, from coordinate 434,547,543 downwards.
TGGTCAGCATGATGGGAGGTGGTTTGTGTAGGTGTTTATCCTCCAAATCCTTCACCACATGTGAATTATAGGGGGTTACACCAGATGACTCCAATACATTTACAACGACAATGAAGTGACCATCAACAACCTTATGAAGGCATTGCTTAACGTAGAGCTCACCTTTGCATATTTCTCCTCAAAATGATCTCCCTCGTGTCCTAATTTATCTTTCTCAGAGCTACCTAATATCCTATCAACTAACTTGACAAGACCATCTACATCCCTCCAAATAGCTAAACACTCCATAATGTGATGTTGTTGCAAAGTTTTTCGATTTTTAGACATGCGATCCCGCCTATTCTGAGGTGTGACCCCTTGTAAAGTGGAACAAGGAAGAAGTATTAGCTAAAACCTAGCTCATACATATCTGGCTCAAAAATCATCTTGAGGAGCGCATCTTTCAATGCCTGGTAAAATTTAGATGACACTTAAGATGTATGTTATTTACTATGAAGATAGGTGATGTGAAGACCCACTTTAACAACCGTGCGTCAAAAACAATCATCTGATATGCGTCAAGGTTATCAAATTCTATTATGGATGGTTTAACAATACACATAATGTGACTTAAGACCTCTCATGTCCTAAGAGTAACATGAACCAGGCCATCAGAATGATGACATGCCCGACTCTTGTCATAAATGCTCATACACTTTCCACATATCCATTTCCCAACTCTCATTAAAGTCTTCTCGAATGCCGTAAAAAAATTTGGGTCACTTTCAATAGCTTCCCGTATTATATGTTTGTGTTAGTCAGTGCATAAGTGTAATGTTTTAAGATGAGACACCATACAAGTAATACCCTTTGCTCTCAACCAGAATGATTTTGTATCGAGTAAGAGAAAAACTAAATTTTTCATTGTGTTATAGTTTCAACTCATATAGGAGGTTTTCGTTGTCCATTGTTTTTAACCAATGTTTTTCAAACATCCACAATTCATCTCCTTTACCCTCTTGTATATAGAATCACATATCCAAAACAAATAAATCTATAAGAAGTTGAAGAAGTTTATTTGTTGAGATTATATTTTTACCATCAAAACTACTCTTGACTTATTTTCCTTTGACACGAGCTTCACATATATTGTCTTTGTCAAAATTGATTTTTGGAAGTCCTTTTACTAGATCATGTTTTGATAAATTAAAGTTGAAATTTTCTTCACATTTACATGACCAACTTATCTTTTCCATATCCATTGGTCTTTTTCTAAGTCCATAAAGCATGAATCAGACTAAAAGTCATCTATGTATATTGTGTAAATATTTTTCTGCCTTGAACCATAGAAGAGAATTTAATCAGATGAAAGTTTTTTGTAACTATGTGTAGTTTTGGTTTGAAAATAATTTCATAACCATTGTCACAAGACTCACTAATACTTAATAAATTTTATTTCAAACCTTCTACGAATTGAATCTTTTGAATAAGAGTAGAACCATCTTTACCTATGGTTGCTATACCTTTTATTTTAGTTTTATCATTATTTCCAAAAGCTTATGATCTTCCATTTTGTCTTTACATGACAAAATGCACCATTTTTCTCTAGTCATATATCTTGAGCGGCCATTATTAAAGTACCATCAGTTTTCCTCAACTGTTAGTAAACATTCATGCATTAGATATTAAAAGGTTCTTATATATCCATAAACATTTTGATCCTTGGTGGTTAGTTTTGAAAGTAATATTACTTTCATTTGAATTTTTATGATACGAATTTAATGGGTTTAGAGAGAATGCTTTCTCCCCTTTTGAAATAGCATTGCAATTCATGGTGCTTTATTTCTAAGAAAACATTTCTCTTCTAGAAGTCCTACCTTTTTTTTCTTCAGAAAGACCATTTCTTTTCTTTTATAATTTTGTTCTTTTAAGTGACAACAATTTTTTTACATCTTTTGATTTTTTGTAGTTTTAATTTCCATTCCAGCATTGACAAATAATCTTGATTAAAATCTTATGATTTTTTTAAAAAAAGGTTTTAATTTATTTGACAAAGTTGGTAAAATCTTAAGCTAAAACTTCTAATTATATTCTAAGGATTTAATTTTTTTTTTTTTTGTTTGAAATGTGTTTTTGAGTACTTGGTTGTTTCATCTTTTTATTTAATAATTTTTTATGCATAGATAGCTTAGTATGAATTCTGCAAATTTTGAGTGGTATCGAGATGAGACTTGAAGGTGTGAAGAAAATATAAGAAAGAGGGGGGTTTGAATTGGATTTTCCTTTTTTGAATAACTTTTGTTTCTAAGCACTATTCATTTTCTTTCAAGATGTTGTATGCTCAGAAGATCAGAAATAAACTTTTCAGTAATGACAATTTTCAGACCCAGCACATGAGCAACTACATGAAGATTGTCACAATCTGCTTGAATCCAGAAATCCTTAACCAGAGAATTATAAATAGGACCATGAAGACGCATGAAATAGTGCTCCCATCCTTGAGCATTCAAGTCAACAATTAGGTTTGCACCACTTGCAAAAAGATTATTGAAGTCCATCATATATTCACGAAGAACATTTAACTCATGTGATTTTAGTTACAGTGAATTTGGGAAGATTTATGTGTTATGTGGTGTTTATCATTAATTGATAGAGAATATGAGCCAGTTACCATAGGAGAAGAAGAGCTGGTTGGAATAGTTGAAGAAGACAACCCAGAAGAATTTAGAGCTTGTTCCATTTCTTTGGCAAACTGAATGGCTTCTTGTTGTTGAGCATGCATCATGTTGAAGATGATGAAAGTTGTTGACGAGGATGATGATTTTTGAGGAAGAGCATTGATGAAGATGATGAGCACAAAGAATTTGTTGAACGGTTTGAGACAAAGAGGGTTTAGGGTTTCTAAAGTGTGGAAGTGACGTGAACGTGTGTGATTTATAGTGTTTGAGAAGTGAGAGAAAATAAAATAAAATTGAATCTAATTAAACATGATAATTAGGATCATTAAATGAAAGTAATGATTATGATATCAATCAAATTTCAAGAAATACACAAACTGCTCATTACATATCTTAGATAGCGTGTGATGATTAAGCATAACCCAGGGTTACATACGTTAATCAATACATCTAACTAAGTGACACGTTTGATATCCTCAGAGTCTGGAGAACCAAAGGGTTTCCATCTAATCAAAGACATTTCTAACCAAAATATCTTCTGATTACTGAGGTTCTGAAAGAAGTAGCAGTAATAAGATTTAAAGAGAATAGAATAACTACTCATAGAAGTCTAATAGTCTATCAGTTGACTCTTTAGATGATTTGCAGAATCCAGACTTTATTCAGAAGATGAGCTGGCACAAGCAAGATCATTAAGACTCAGAAGCATTTCTCCAGAAGATTTAAAGTTTGGTTTTGTTCTGACAATATCATCTTGGATTACAAGAATTTTAGAGCCAATAATCTTTTCTTTTCCGGTTGCTTCTGATACTATCCACGCCTCCAGACTTAAGTTCCAAATCATGAAACATATGCCTTTCTCCCATCATGTATTGCCACCATCCATTGTCCAGGTACCATGATTGGTGTTTCAGTAGCCCCACAAGGAAATCTGCAATTCAGATTATCTGATCCTTATGTATCCACTTTTTGGGTCCTCTTTTGTTAGAAATTCCAGAGGTTCTGACACCTTTGGATTTACGTGCAACAGAATAATCATGTGAAATTTGTGCATGATACTTTGTTTTAGAAAATTTATTGTGTCTGTGTTTATGCTACAGTAGTATCAAAACCTTCTTGTTCTGGACATTTCAAATTTGTGCCAACAAGCACGAAATGTTCAGAAAGAAGTTTTGGTTTGATATTCAAAGTCTCGTCAATTTTCTTTGATGATCCTGAATATCCCAAGCCTCTGCTTCCATTTCTACTAACACCATATATCATTGAAGATATTTTTCTTCTATTTATACTTTTAGCAAGGAAGTGTTGAAAAGCTCTACCATATCTGATTACTTCGTCAGTAACAGATGTCTTAGAGAAAATCTCTTCTTCTAATCTAGACACTTTGCTTTTCAGAGAAATATTTGATTTTTCCAAAACAAATAATTTTTTATTTAAGTCAAAATTTGTTTGCTCATCTATAGTAGAGTTCTCAGAAGTAGCTACAAAACTCTTTTTCAAAATTTTGTGTTTACTTAGAATAAGTTGATATCTTTTCATTAATTCTGATAAGCCAATTTTAAGTTTAAAATGAGATAAGTAAGAAATTACCTCATTGTCGTCATCAGAGTCTGACTCATAGTTAAGTGTCAGTTCATCTTCTGATGTTGCTTCTCCTTTGCTAGTTCTGGCCATGAATGTCATGTTTGCATGCTCTTCATCAGAATCTTCATCTTCTGAATCTGGATCATCCCATATTGCCATGAGACCCTTCTTAGCTTTGTAAGCCTTCTTAGGCTTCTTGTCTTTCTTAACCTTTGGACAATCATTTTTGTAATGTCCAGGCTCGTTGCGTTCAAAGAAAGTAAGTTCTTTCCCAGAAGAATTCCTCTGACCGGAAGTGGATTCACCTCTTCCATATGTCCTTCATTGACCTCTGAACTTTCTTTGTCTATGCTTCCAGATTTGACTTATTCTTTTGGATATCAGAGAGAGTTCATCATCATATGAATCTTTTTCAAATTCTTCTGATTCTTCCTTAGTTTGATAAGTTTTGGTTTCCCAGAAGTAGACTTTAGAGCAACTAATTTTACCCTCTTTTAAGGTCCATCTTGTTCCAGCTCTATTTCATGACTTCTTAAAGAGCTAATCAGCTCCTTGAGAGAGGTGTTGTTCAAATCCTTTGCTAATTTTAAAGCAGTTACCATTGGTCTCCATTTGACGGGAAGACTTTTTATAATCTTTTTAACATGATCTGTAGTGGAGTATCCTTTATTCAGAACCTTAAGTCCTGCCACAAGAGTCTGAAACCTTAAAAATATTGTTTCCACATATTCGTCGTCTTCCATCTTGAAGGATTCATATTTTTGAATTAAGGCCAGAGCCTTTGTTTCTTTTACTTGGTGTTTCCTTCATGTGTCATATAGAGAAAATCAAAAATAGAATTTGTCGTCTCTTTATCTGTGATTTTCTCATATTTATTATATGAAATAACACTTAGAAGAATGGTTCTTGCTTTGTAGTGATTTCTACATTTTTTTTGTGCTTCTGGCGTTGCACTTCTTACAATCGTATGACCTTTATAGTCTACTGGATGAGTGTAGCCATCAACTACCAAGTCCCATAGATCTAATTCATATGCATGAAAATAACTTTCTATGCTATCCTTCTAATAGTAAAATTTCTCCCCATCAAACATACGATGTTTTGAACTATAATGATCTATATCATTATCCATATTATCAACAGTGGAAGTAGATGTAGCCATTGGTTTTTCACACATATTGGATCGGTACTGAACACTGTTAAGTGTTGATAAAAATTCAAACTTTTTATCTCCTCAGAACCGGAGCTCTGATTCCAATTGAAGGTGTGAAAAACACATAAAGAGGGGCACTACGCCACATAAGGGAATAAACAACGCTTTTTTTCCATAGACATCGCTTATAAGCGCTGCCTATTCCTACGCTATTGTAAGCATAGACAACACTTTTTGTCTATGTGAAAGTGCTGCTTAATGTAGACTTTAGATAGCGCTTTATTTAATAAGCGCTTTCTAAAGTCCCCTATAGGAAGCGCTTTTTACATTAGAAGTGCTTTCTAAAGTGTGCATATAGCAGCGCTTTCACTTTATACAACGCTTTAGAAAGTGTTGTGTAATGTATTTTTTTTCTTCACTTTTTTATGATTTTGGAAGCGCTTTATTTAGAAGCGCTTTCTAAAGTCCCCTTTAAGGCAGCGCTTGGTATTTCACAAGTGCTTTCTATTCCCCATCATAGGTAGCGCGTTTTGGTTTAAACCGTTGTCTAATGTTCACGGATTTTTTAATATATTCAACTTATATTTTAAGCGCCCTGTACACATAATCACTTAAAATTTAAGTGATGTCTTTCAAATTTGCACCAGATTTTATAAATTTGAAGCTTCAATCCAATAAATATGCACCAAGTTTACATATTTATATATACAACTTTAATCCAATAATTTATATACACATAAATGGGATACAACTTAAAGAATTCAATAATTTATATATACATAAATTTAAATATTTACATATACATCTTTATAATCCAATAAATATGCACCAAATATACATATTATTGTCTTCTAGAGCTGCTATATTCTCTACTATCTTCTCTACAAGCAACAACAATGAAGAATCCAAAATGAATATATATATATATATATATATATATATATATATATATATATATATATATATATATATATATATATATATATATATATATATATATATATATATATATATATATATATATATATATATATATATATATATATATATATATATATATATATATATATATATATATATATATATATATATATATATATATATATATATATATATATATATATATATATATATCTTCTATATATGTACCTATCAAAAACAAAACCAACAAAGGCATATATATTAGAACCAAGCTATATATATATAACACTTAAGTCTTATAACTATTATAATTTAACATAAATCAATGCAACAAAAACAAATCAAGAATTCGTTATAATCCACCATTAAAAATTCCGCGATTCATACCATGATACAAACAAAATTTTGTTTGAATTTAAATCCAATATCATCCTAACTAACCTTCCATATAACAACAACATTTCAACAATTTATCACACTAATGACGACATAGTATCTCATTAAAACTCAAACTTATATATACTCAAAATTCTCGTCAACGAAAGTGTAACAATACCTTGTAAAATTCTCATCTCAATAATGTATTGACACCAATCCTCCTTAATTTCGTCCAATTGATCTTTCGAAAAAGTAGAAGACTTGTATTCATCGAAGTACTACATAATGTAACATAATGTGATTTAGTTAAAACTAATTAATTAGATAAAATGTGTTAAATATATTAAAATAAATCATAATTTAGAAACTCATACCATGGTTGGAATCTCTATTTGATTCAAAAGAATAATTTCTTTCATAAACTTCAACATGAAATAACCGCAATCTATACCATTACGCTGACGAGGACACTACATAAACACAATATAAAATTAAAGTAGCATTGAATGAATAAACACAATATAAAACATTAGCACAATATAAAACCATAAACACAATATAAAAACAAAAACACAATTTTACTGAATGACAGAACATATAATATTTTACTAGTACCTTTTTCACTAACATCTCTTTTGTTTCTTGGTTGGAATATGAATTACTTGGCTCTTAACAACTCGGAAGGATAGATTGATCCAAATTCCCTCATTGTGATATTTCTAATATATGATTCATCCGCTATAATATTCTCATCTTGATCATTTCGTACATACAACTTATTCCCTCTAACATATGACTCATTCTCAACATCAACATCACTTTGATTTACAATGTTATCATTAATCACTTTGTTAGATAAAATCACTATAGACCATTTCCTACTTATCGAATTTGTGACATATAACACTTGTTTAGCTTGAGAGGCTAGAATAAAAGGCTCATCTTTGTACCCCACCCTATTAAGATCCACTTGTAAAACTCCCGACTTATCCATTCGTATGCCACTATTATGTACCCACTTGCAACCAAAGATAGACATCTGAAACTTCTCATAATTAAACACCCAAATGTGCTCGATAACCCCAAAATATGACAAATTTGCATATTTGGGGTTTAAGTCATTCACACTTGAAATGCGCATTGCTTCATCTAAAATAGTGACACCACTATTTTGCATAGTACTTTTATCATCTTGTTCTTTGGTATAAAATTTGTATCCATTAATTGCCTATACGCTATAAGAAAACACGAGCAAACTCAGACCATATGCTAAACATCTCAACCTTTCTGTTATTGAAGCGGGATCTAAATCAAACTTTGAATAAATATGATCTTTGAACCATTGTATAAAACTTTGATTGTGCTCTCGTACTATCCAATTTTCATTTCTGTTCGGATTTAAACCCCGGAGTACATCCTTGTGCATTTCAACATACGGCTCAACCTCATTGTTATTATGCAGAATATATAAATGCACTTGATACCGTTCAATCCTTGATACTGTCACAATTTTATTTCTGATAAAAAAATTTCCTTCCTTTCGAAAATATGAGATTTGGGTAGTCCAATGGATTGAAAATTAGTCAAATATTCAGTACAAAACTCAACCGCTTCTTCAGTAATGTATCGTTCAACCATATAACCCTCTAGCCGACTTCGATTTTTCACGTACCCTTTTAATATTTTCATATAACGCTCAAAAGGGTACATCAATCTCATATAAGTTGGTCCACAAAATTGTGTCTCTTTCACAAGATGAACAACAAGATGTACCATAATGTCAAAAAATGAGGGAGGAAAATATATTTCAAGCTCACACAAAATAATAACTATTTCTTTTTGCAATATTGGTAAGATCTCAGGATCAATCACCTTACTACAAATTGACCTGAAGAAAAAACACAATTTATTTATGGCGCTTCTTGCTTTTTATGGCAAAATAGAACGTATACTGATTGATGGAAAATGCTCCATTATAACATGGAAATCGTGTTTCTTTAAACTCTTTAACTTAAGGTCTTTCATAGACACAAGTCTTCTAATATCTTAAGAGTAACCTTCTGGAACTTTAACTTCACTTAGAAACTTACACAATATTTTTTCTCCTTTCTAAATAAACTATAAGTAGCAGGCGGAAGATAAGTTCATGTTCCTTTCTTCATGGGTCCTAACTCAGTTCTTATTCCCATTTGTATCAAGTCCTTTCTTGCTCTAAGGCCATCCTTAGACTTTCCTTGTATATTGAGTAACGTACCAATAACACTTTCAAATACATTTTTTTTCAATATGCATAACATCAAGAAAATTTCTTACATACAACGACTTCCAATATGGAAATTTTAAAAAAATTGACCTCTTCTTCCACCCACCTTTGACAAGCATATGTGCAAAAGGCTTGCCAAGCTGAGTACTCATATCTTTCACCTTCTCAAAAACTTGGTCACCTGTCAACGTAGGTGGACCTCTATCATGTTCTAGATTTCCATTGAATTCCTTTCTCCACCCACGGTAGTGATGATTAGAATTTAAGAATCTACGATGACCGAGAAATACATTCTTTTGATAAAATTCCAATCGCTTCCAATTTGTGCATTCTTCACAAATAGGACATGCTTTTTGACCTTTAATGTTATACCCTGATAGATTTCCGTATTCCAGAAAATCATTAATTGTGCCAAACAACATCGCTCTCAAATTGAAACTTTCTTACTTATATCCATCATAAACCTCCACACCGCTCTCCCACAAAATCTTTAAATCTTTGATTAATGGTGTCAAGTATACGTCTATGTCATCCCTTGGTTGTTTAGGTCCAGAAATTAATATAGATAACACCATGTACTTGCGCTTCATACATAGCCATAGAGATAGGTTATAAATCATAATAATCACAAGCCATGTGGTATGTGAGATACTTTGAAGACCATGTGGGTTCATTCCATCAATAGATAATGCCAAGAGAAGGTTTCTTGCTTCTCCTCCAAAATCAGGATAATCATTATCAGTTTTCAATCACTATGGTGAATCTGCCAGATGTTGAAACTTTCCATCAATAATTTGTTCATCTGCATGCCAAGTCAAGTGTCTTACAGTGGTTTCACTACGAGACATGCGTCTAAATCTCATAATTATAGGAAAATACCATAAGACTTTTGCTGGAGACAAATTTTTCTTATATCGAGATAAACCGCATTTAGGAAACTCATTTAATGATGCATATTCGTTTTGAAACAAAATGCAATCATTTGGACAAGCATGTATCTTATCATAGTTCATGCCAATATAGCACAACATTTTTTTGGCCTCATATGTTCGATCAGGAAGAACATTATCCTTCGGAAGCATATCTTTCATAAGGACTAATAACTCTGAAACTTTTATCTGATCATCCATTGCCCTCCTTTAAGTTGTACAACTTTAATACCGCAAATAATCTTGTGAATTTAGTGCAACCTTTATACATTGGTTTCTCTGCATCTCTTACCAACCTCTCAAACATTTTGGGACAATCCTGAAGATCTTCTTCAAGTGCTTATGCAATCTCTTTGACACGACCACAATCGTATGTATCTCTGCCATTGTCGTCAGAAGCATATGTCGTACTATCCCCCGGCTCAACATTCCCGTTACTTTTCTCACCATGAAATATCCAACATATATAACTTCGATCAATTCCATTCCACAGTAAATGCGATTCCAAGCCAATTGCGTCAACCCGACCCCCATAAGAACAACCCAAGCAAGGACATTTCATTCGACTGGGGTTTTCTCCATGTTCAATAGCAAACTTAACGAATTCTAATACCCGATTCTCGTACTCTTTTGACAATCGATTGGAAGACATCCATTTTTATCCATGGTTTTACTACTAAGTAAGCTAAACAAAAACACTATAATTAATCATATAGCTATAACAAAAGAACAACTAATTACCTATAGAGAAGTCAACAATTTCTGGAACCACACAGTATAAGATTCTTGGAACGATTAGAATTTCACTCTTCACAAGAGAAATTGGAAATTGTGAAAGCGGCTATGAAATCGGACAACAACTACACATAAAAAAAAATCATTTCTTAGAAAATATTTTTTCAACTTCAGAAAACAAAGGAACCTTTTACATAATAAAAAAGTTGATATTTTTAATAAACCAAAGAAAATAGATGCATTAAAATAACTTAGACATAAGAAATGATGATGCTGCATTAAAATAACTTAAACACATTCTTATGTCTAAGTTCTCTTTTCTTTCTTTTATCGAGAAGTATAACTTATAATTTATATTAAAATATCTAGTACCTGGTATCTAAGTTGAGCTTCTGTGTTGGTTGAAGATTTCAACCAAAGTAGCCCTAACAAAAGTGCTACACCTTGGGAGAAACGTGAGGGAGTTTGAGAAAAATAAGTAAACCCTGCATATTGAATGCATTAGAAAAATAACTAAACTTAATCAAATTAGAAAGTATTTCTAACAGTACAAAGACAACTTTATATATGTGTTATTCTGTTTACAATTTTTTATCAAGTAAAGCAAGTTTGGAAGATTGAGTTAACAAAACTTAAACAAATAAGCACTGAACTAATACCAGAAAACAAATGGAAATGTTGTGTAAACTATATATCTAATATTGTTTTAACAACAAAAAACTCTTTGAATCTCTACAACTCACGATTTCAATAACAACAACTACAAAAATATATGAATCGTTGATGAATGGAGGAAAATAATCGTTGCAGAGAACACAATCACATCAATATTTGTTGATGAATGGAGGAAAAGAAAACCACTTACAGTTATGAACCGCGTTCAACCGTTATGAATCATTGTTAGAGAAATCGCGATGAAGAATCATTTGGAGAAAACATTGTTGGAAAATCGTTGTTGGAGAAATTTGTTCGTAATCGCGTTGTAGAGAGAATGTTCAAAATCATTGCAGAGAAATTTGTTTTTGAGAGATAACGAAAACCTTTGAGTTTTAGGGTTTTCGTTTTTTAAATTTAGAAGTAAGACATTTATGACCTTAGGCAGCGCTTTTTAGAAAGTGTTTTCTGATGTATTACCTTTAGCAGCGCTTTCTAAATAAAAAGTGCTTTTTGATGTATGCCCTATAGCAGCGCTTTTTGGGTATGTATGGCCTTAAGCAGCGCTTCTTAAAAGCGCTTTCTAAAGTAGGCCTTTAGCAGCGCTTTGGGCCTATGACATCGCTTTCTATTGTTGGATCTATAGCAACGCTTTGAGTTTAGGCAGCGCTTCTAGAATTTATTTTTTATTTCAATTTTAATTGACCTTAGTCAGCGTTTTCATAAAGCACTGCCTAAAGTCTAAGCCTTTAGCAGCACTTTGGGCCTATGACAACACTTTCTACTGTTGGGCCTATTGCAACGCTTTGAGTTTAGGCAGCGCTTCTAGAATTTATTTTTTATTTCAATTTTAATTGACATTAGTCAGCGCTTTCATGAAGCGCTGCCTAAAGTGTGGTTTAGGAAGCGCTTTTCTTAACTTTAAGCAGCGCTTTTTTACAAAGCGTTGTCTATTATATATAATTTAAAATTTTATCGTGACATATAGCAGCGCTTTGTTATAGAAGCGCTGTCTAAAGTGCGCTGCCTAAAAACATTTTTGGCGTAGTGGGGTTTGAATTGAGTTTTTAAAACAAAAACGTTTCTTTAAAAATATTCTCCTTTAAGTTAAAAAAAATTTTTTACTTCACTCTTGATAATAACAATAAGTAAGAACATGAATTAAAGAATAAGGTATGTTTATACTAGTTCACTTGAAAATTATCAAGCTAGTCTAGTCCACCCGCCAAGCTAATTTCGCCTCACTCAATTGAGGACTCAATTCACTATAACCAAACTAATTACAATTTGCACAAGATACCCGCAAGTGACTAACAACTTCTAAGACTCTTAAATCCTAGACTTCTTAAGGATACTGCCCTACCCGGTCCCTTAAGGAATATCAACAAATAATCAACCGGATTATTACAATGCACAAGCTACCCTCAAGTGACTAACAACTTCTAAAACTCGCAAGTTCTAGACTTCTTAAGGATACATACCTACACGGTCCCCTTAAGGAAAATCAAACAACTGTTCAAATACAAGTTTTGTTTACAATAATATTGCTTATACACAAGCTGAATATGTAAACTATTTTAAGAACAATGACTAAATAATAAGAAAGTTATGAACATCATTTTCACGTGAACACTTTGTTGGTTGTCTCTTGCTTTCTTTCTTAGTCTTCAAGCCTTTATATAGCCAATAAAATAATATATCTATTGAGGGGTACTCTTGGGATTTCCAGAATCATTGGCAGCTTGAATAGTAACATGGGGACAAGATCGTGCGACGCGTCTGTCCTTTCATGGTAGTTGAATGAAACGTTGATTGTAACATGTACTATTTGTACTATGTTAACGTTATCTTCTTTCCTTATGCACTTCAGAGGCTTTTGCGAGCATGAGTCAAGAAGCGAGAACATAACACAAGGTCATTAGAACTTCAAGTCTTTAGAGTCTTCAGAACTGCGTCTTTAGAGTATTCAGCACTTGGTTGTGAGAACCTTTTCTTGGAACCTCGAGTCTTTAGAACTTCAAGTCTTTAGAATCTTTAGAACTTTTCTCTTTACAGTTTTCAGCACTTGGTCTTTTAGAACCCGTTGTCTTTAGAACCATGAGTCTTCAGCATCTGGACTTAAGTAGCAACTTCTGTCTTCAGATCTTCTGGTTGGTTTCTTTAGAACATGTTGTCTTTAGAAGCATGATTCTTTAGCATCTGGACGTAAGTAGAAACTTCTATCTTCATATCTTCTGACTGGTTTCTTTAGAAAAATATCAGATCCTGCACTTCAGATTCTTTTGGAGCATCTTGCTAATGTTCAACAGAACTTGTGTAGCACAGAAGCGGAATTAATTCTCTTCTAATGTCTTGTCTATTAGAACATAGTTTGATTCTACAACCCTTGTAAGAGTTTTGATGATAACAAACACTCAAAGAACAATTATGCTCCTTAAATAAGTATTTTGTTTTGCAGAGAAATTCAGATGGAAGAAGCACAAAAGATGAGTTAGATAGTAGTTTCAACTCTGATTCTATACATCTCTTAAAGAAGTTCTAACACTACAAATGGAAACTTTGTGTTTCTGATCCATAAAGTTCTGGAAAGAAGAAACTGTAACTTTCATCTTCTGAAGCAAGCATGTTCTGAAGCGTTACAATTCACTTATTGCTATTCAAAAGTAACGGCTGAAAGGGGACAAGGATCTCTATTTTTGGAAAGCTCTTCAATTATCATTTATCAACATTCCAAAAGCTTCCCCATGTGTTGCCTATTTAAACAAAGCTTGAAGGAGAAATCGTTTACAATTTTGCACACAACAAAGGGAGTCATCTTCATCACCTTCAAATATACTGAATCTCATTTGTCTAAAACATCATGTGTGTGATACTGTTTTATTAGAAAACACTTTTTGTAAACTCTCTTAAATATTGTATAGTGTAATTCCTTGAGAAAATCGGATTGTGGTTTAAAATCAAGAATACTTTGACGGTTGTCATAGTATCTGCGTAATCAAGTTTGATTAGTGGATTAAGACCTCGTTGATAGAGGCGAAATCACCTTGGTGGGTGGACTGGAGTAGTTTGAGTTCAAACGAACCAGAATAACCAACGCGTTCTTTTCTTTAAGTTTTAAAAACCCCAATTCAAATCCCCCTTCTTGTGTTTTTCCATTCTTCATTGTCCACGCCATCCATCAGAAGCAAAGCCTATTTGTTAAGTACTCAACATTAACAAACTTTAGAGTATCAAAATTGTTCATACAAACATAGTCATTTGTTATCATCAAAACTCAGAGATAATATTATAGAACCAAATCTTGTTCTTACAACGACCTCGTCCTCTTTGGCTCTTGTAATTTGTTAGAGCGGTAGAGTAGCAAGAAAAAAGTAATGTATAAATTTACCAGGTGATATTTAGGTTATATCGCATCGTGTCCACAGAAACTGGTGAGAGGGAAAAGCTACCATTTAACAGTTTCAATCCTTCTAAGTTTGGAAAAGGGGTTTGCAGCAAAAATGCAGAAAAGTAAATAAAGGAAATAAAGAAAGCGATAAACAATCACCTGCAACCTAAGAGAATTCATTATGGAATCACATTTCACTCTACCGGTCAAATACTTAAACTTACCATCAATTGCACGCGACCTAAATCACTTGTCAATACAATCATGTATCGCTCATACTAAGGCTATCTCTAAAGCAAAGTGAGACATGACCCATATTGCTCTCGTCAATAATCTCTCAACCGACTCAAATAACCCAGATGCATTTCATAAGCGATACCCATATGAATATTAAGCCTAAATTATTGTACATAGTCTAGGACCTAATAGATATTCATTCGAGAAAGAGATTCGGAAAGCATATGTCTATAACAAACCAAAACTCTGCGATTAAGCAAAAATCAAGAATAAACATCGGTATTAATTTGTAAAAGAGATTTCATACAATCCAATGATCAACAAATGTACATACAATAAGAGTAAATATATACATACAACACCCACCATAGGAATGATACATAGGGAATAAGGAGATGAATAGGAAACTTCTCGCAGTGTCAACACGATCCGAGACCACCCATAGTCAATTTACATGATGAACCACCCAATGATGTTGCTTGAACCTCTAAGCTACAAAGAATTGGATCAGAGCTCTCCAAGAGGGAAAGAGATGATAAAAACCTAGAAAATTTGTTTCTAAACTATTTATACAAAACTGGTCTCAATAGACCGCGCTTAGCGGCCTTACTGCGCTAAGCGGGCTACGCGATATTTACACACTAAACCGCCTAAATCGCACAAAGCGCGCTACTCGTGCTAAGCGGGCTCCAAAACTAAGCTTATTCCAAAATGTCAAAACACAAGCAGTGCGCTACAAAATATGCTGAGTAGACTCGCGCTTAGCAGCCTTTACATGCTAAACGGGCTCTCCTGGGCAAAACTTCTCAAAACTGGTCTTTTATTCTGAAAACGCGCATCCGCAGCCGTGTCTTCGACACCTTATTCTTCGATGCTACAAATGCAATAAATAGCTTCAAAATGAATGGAAAAATATCAAAAGGTGCACTATATACACAAAAACACAAATAAATACAAACTAAACGTATTTACACAAAAGTCGAGATTATTCAACGATTATTAACAACAAAGAGTCGATAAGTGCAACAAAAAGTATATACAAAAATAACTACAATTTGAACTTATCAAACTCTCCCCAATTTGAACTTGTTTGTCTTCAAACAAGGTCAAACAACTCAAAGAAAAAAAGTCACAAATCGAAGAATCATGAATCAAGAAGTTTTTAAACGGAAAACAAATGTATGATTCAACCAAAAATGAACACGCAAGATAAATACTTATCACAATCCTACAATGACAACATGTAAACGAAACGAATCCTAAGTACAAAAATCATACTAAAAATTCTAAAATAAAACAAGCTCAATCATGAATCACACCTAGTAAAAATTCATCGATAGATGAAGAACACACAAAAGTGAGGAGAAAAAACACACATCCACAATCTTGAAAACAATAGAATAAATTATGCATTCATCCAAAAACTCGTATTAAAAATATAAAGGCAAGAATCACAAGGACTTTTAAAGGTTGTAATGTGGCTTGGTTAACAAACAAGGGATAAGTCCTAAAGCTAATCGAAACAAAAACTTGCCTAAACCTAAGGGAGTGATCAACTCACAAAGTTTCCAGCAATACAATCTCAATCAAACTTATTCTTCATTCCAAATTTATCAAACCAATCACAATACTTATTCGGACAATTATTTGAATTCTTTTTGTTTTTCTTTTTATTTTCAAAGCTTTTTCAATTTTTTTTCTTTCTTTTTCTTTCTCACAATTCTTTTTTTCTGTTAGAACCTCATAGCAATCACAACATAAGCACATAAACACTTTTCTCTCCAATTTGAATTCAACCATATCATAATATGAATACTCTCTACTTTTTAAGGTAGGGCAAAAATTCAAACCATAAATCATAGTTAAGGGTTCAAGAAAACAAAGAATCAATATCCATACAAAAAGATGAACCAAACACTTATAGACAAGCATTTAGCAAAAACAACAAGGCCATCGACAAGAAGGTTCAAAGGGGTTACTAATGATCACACAATCACAAGGTGAATTAACTATTTGGCTAAGGTAGTTGTGCTAAAAATGAAACAAAATGCCTTGATCATGTTCATGCATTCATTTAATCAACACAACATAATGAAATCCAATTAAAACAAGAATCGTAGCCTCTAGCATATATGAACAATGGAAAGCCTCCTCACTTTTATGGGTAAAAAGGAAACTAAAATGATTCAATAAAAAACAAGAAATGCAAAAAGAATGAATGGTATGGTAATTATACAAATGAAAAGTTTGCTAAACATGTTATGCTATAGAAAGTGATAAACGAGTACCTGGCGTACCAACTTCAAAAACTATCATTACCATACATCCTCAAGTTGAAATACTCAAACTCGGAAAATCACCAAATGCGACTTCATCTACCGAACCAAAATTTGAGTCCAAACAACAACTAAAAAATTAGAAAAACAATACTATTGTTATTTACTAATACAAAGCCTTGGTGAAAGTGGGAAAAGGGAGGACCAAGTGAAATAAAAATAGTTCACTGACACAACTCAGGAGAGCCCGCTAAGCAGGCTCAACCACGTTAAGCGTGCTACACTAGTAGCAGAAAAAACTAGGACAACAACATGAAATCCAGCAGAACCCTCCACAACCACCTATACTATCCTCATTTACACATCTACACAGCATTTAGAACACAAACACATTTCCACAAGTTAAACACGACAAGCTTGCGAAAAACCACAAAGAATAACAACATAAAACAACTAATATAAACATACTAAAAGAATGGGTGGAAATTGATTAAACAAGTTGTAAAGTGAAAATTTGAGAATTTTATGAATAATCTGAATATAACTTGTTTAATGAATGATCACCACACTACCTAAGCTAGAATGAAAAAGTAACAACGAAACGAAAAACGATAAAACTTGCTTATTTTACGTCGTAAGCTCGACACCTATTATTTACAAACCAACATATTGCTTAAGACGAGCCAAATGCTTCATTCCCGCCTTCGCTCAAATCTCTTCAAGCTCTAACAGGAACTACACATCTAACGACACTTTGGCAAACGTGAAACAAAACAAGTATACTATATACAAATGTATAAATCACGTAAATATACAAAATAAACAAGTATGGATAAAATGTACAAATACATATTATATACATATTTATGAAACTTAAAAAGCAAAACTATCGTGATGTAGTTACTATCAACATCAATTCCCGGCAACAGTGCCATTTTACTGGAGCGGTAAAGCGTCAAGAAAAAAGTAAATTATTAATTTATCGGGTGATATTTATGTTATATCGTATCGTGTCCACAAAGATTGGTGAGAGGGAAAAACTACCGTTCAAAATTTTCAATCCTTCTATGTTTGGAAAAGGGGTTTGTGGAAAAAATGCAGGAAAAGTAAATAAAGCAAATAAAGAAATTGATAAACAATCATTAGCAGCCTAAGAGAATTCATTCTGGAATCGCATTTCACTCTACCCATCAAGTACTTAAACTTGTAGATCAATTGCACATCACCTAAATAACTTGTTAATACCATCACGTATCACTCACACTAAGGCTATCTCGAACGCAAAGTGAGACATCACCCGTATTACTCTCGTCGACGATCTCTCAACCGACTCAAATAACCCGGATGCATTTCATAACCGATACCAATATGAATATTAAGCCTAAATCTATGTCTGGAGTCTAGGAACTAATAGATATTCATTCAATAAAGAGATTCATAAAGCATATGTCTACGACAAACCAAAACTCTATAATTAAGCAAAAATCAAGAATAAACACCGATATTAATTTATAAAAGAGATCTCATACAATCACATGATCAACAAATTTACATACAATAAGAGTAAATATATACATACAATACCCACCATAGGAAATATACAAAGGTAAGAAGGAGATGAATAGGAACTTCTCGCGGTTTCAACACGATCTGAGACCACCCATAGCTAATCGATATGATGAACCATCCAACGATGTTGCTTGAACCTCTAAGCTACAAAGAAATGATTCAGAGCTCTTCCTAGAAGGAAAGAGATAATAAAAACCTATAAAATTTGTTTCTAAACTATTTATACAAAATTGATCTCAGCAAACAGCACTTAGCGGGCTCATCGTGCTAAGTGGATTGCGCGATACTTACACACTAAACCTCCTAAACCGCGCTAAGTGCGCTATCTGCGCTAAGCGGGCTCCAAAACTAAGCTTCTGCCAAAATGTCAAAACGCAAGCAGTGCTCTACAAAATGCGACGAGCGCACTCGCGCTTAGTGGTATTTGCACGCTAAGCAGACTCTCCTAGGAAAAACTTCTCAAAATTGGTCTTTTATTTCGAAAACGCGCATCCGGAGCCGTGTCTTCGACACCTTATTCCTCGATGATCCAAATACAATACATACCTACATAATGAATGGAAAACATCAAAAGGTGCACTATGTACACAAAAATACAAATAAACACAAACTAAACATATTTACATAAAAGTCGGGATTATTCAATGATTATTAACAATAAATAGTCGATAAGTGCAACAAAAAGTATATACAAAAATAGCTACAATTTACACTTATCATAATTCACATAGTTTGCTTCCTTTGCATTGACTTGTAGTAGTTTCTCCATAGTCTCCTTTTGTTTAATTTTTCTCTTTTGTTTTTCTTCGTATGCTTGTAAGGAATCCATGGGCTTTTCAATAGTCATGATCTTTAAATCCTTGTTTTCTTTAATGTTGGTGACAATGAATTCAAAACATAGATTTAAAGTGTGAAGAATTTCTCCATGACTTTTACCTCATCAACAACTTCACCATTTCTTTTAAGTTGATCAACTACATCCAATACTCGAGAAAAATAATCCAAAATTGACTCAGACTCCTCAATAAACAAACGTTTAAAGTCACCTTTAAGAGTTTGAAGACGAATATTGTTTACCTGCTCAACTCCTCTGTTGCAGGTTTGAAGCTTATCCAATGCTTCTTTAGTCGTCATTGTGTTGGATATCTTCTCAAACATATCTTTATTAACTGATTGATAAATGAGAAAAAGCACTTTCTTGTCTCTCTTTCTTGACTCCTTCAACTCCTCCCTTACACCTTGGCTTAACGAGGATTCATCTTGCTCCTTGAAAATTCTCTCAACGATATCCCACACGTCTTGAGCTCCTAGTAGCGCCTTCATCTTGATACTCCAGTTGTCATAGTTGTTCTTTGTGAGCATCGACATTTGAAAAGGGAAACGTCTATTTTCCATCTTTTGACGACCTTGAAGCTCTAGTACCACTTTGTTAAAAATAAGGCCTTTTATGTTTAAGAAAAGTGTGTGGGAATATTATAGGTTTGAATAAAAATTTGATAAATTGGAGAATTCCTTATGGAAGAGAGAACTTTGTATTTTTGCTTAATACAAATGTGTGGGGGGATTACATCTCTATCTATAGTACTCTAAGAAAAACTCTAGACACACTAATTCTAGAGAGTTTGCAATCCTAGAATTCTCAAAAGTAGTCTAAAAAATATTACAACCATAAAAAATATCTAAACACTCCAAACACTACAATATTTCTCTATAAATATTACCCAAAATTACTTCGGCCCAAAAAAGCTAAGCCCAAAATACAAATAATAATTAGGCCGAAATCAAATTTATAATTTCAAAAGTAACAACTACCACGGTCTCCAAATCTTTAAAAGACTTAGATTTTTCTAACTCTATCGTGAGTCAAATAAACTTTTTCAATATATTGAGCCCATTTACAATGAAGATAAGTATTGCAAATATTTCATATATTGTCACGTATTCCTTCTTTTCAAAGGTTTCAAACCTCTTTACTCCCATGTCAAATTTATCCTCATTGACATGTCTAATTCTTTTTTGATGAATTTTGAGAACATCCCTTCATTCTTTTGCATCCGTGCAATTTACTTTATCGTATTCTTTCCTGCTTTAATCACAAGTTAAAATAAGTTGAGCTTTAGAGTTTATAAATATCTTTTTATCCTCATTTTTCTGATTATATTTTGTTCTAAAATAATTTATATATTATCGTACTTATATCCTTGACACTTGTATTCTCATATGTACAAGTTATGCTTTTTCGTTTTATAATAATGAAAATACTTTCGTCAAGTGATCATGTCTTAATTGTTAGACTTAAATATATACAAATATTGATAGATAGTATTTAATCTTGAAAATTAAAGGAGTTTGTTATCTTAAAAATATTTAGAGTATGTTTCAACATTTTGTCCCACACATTTTTACTATCAATGATATTAATATTTTTGTTAGATTTCCACAAACAATAATCGATGATTTCATCCATCAACATATTCAACATAAGCATTATAATATGAGACTGTAACAAAAGTTCAGTAGTATCAACTGCCAGCATTATTAAAATGTCAAACACTCAAAAGAATGCATTGCACTTTTAATTTTTATATAAATTTTTGAACAAATAACATAAAATGGTGGAAGATAGACAACAAAAAAATGAAATCCAAAACAAAAAAATAAAGAAAAACATGAGCATGCAAAAACGCAAAATCAATCTCATAAACAAAATTCAACATTTCTTAATCTTAATATGATCTCAATCCATGTCGATCCTTCGAGGATAAAACCACACTTGATGCTGGTTCAAACCATCCAAGCTTTTCGATGAGTTTCTTCATCATATCACCAGCTAAGTAACAAACCAGTGTGGCAACAGCACCAGTGCTAACATAGAAAAACACAGTTTGAAAATATGTTAAGTAACTGTTTGGTCTCTTGATATAAGCTTTGAGAATAGAAAGAAGTGTGATGCATATAAGAGAAGCTCCTGCAACTGCTGCTAGCTTGAAATCCTTTTCATCCTTATCGCGAAATGTGAAGCCATATACAACTGGAGGTATTAGTCCAAAAATAATGAATGAAGAGATTGCAATAAATGCATGAAGAATGAAATTCTTTCTTTGTCCAAGTACTTCATTGTATTGATCCACTACTGCTTCTGTGTTGGATCTTTTTGGTTGTTCAGCTTTCAGTTCCCTAAGCTGCAATTATATTCATGTATTAGAAATAAAAAACGGTTTTTTATTTGAAAGATAAAATATAAGGAATATATTAACTCACATTTTGACCAAGTGCGAAAAGTCCACCGATGAGGTTTGCAATAGCCAGTGCAACAATGTTCACTGCAAAAATTGATGCATTAATTTCTCTTTCATATTCTTCCCAAAATAAACAACCTTAAAAATAGTACTTTATTAAATGAAGTAACAAGGAAAAGATTTTTAGGTAAGAAAGTCCCACATGTGGCAGCATCAGCACTTGCTGCAGAAGTCACAACACTAAGACTTGCTAATGATTCAGCCAAACCACCATACACAATACTTTTAACAATCTCCAATTTCGTCGTATTTGTTTCAACAATTGGATTACTATGAGTAAGAAGTGGTGTTCTTTCGGTTACAGAAGAAACTACTTCTTCACCAGAGCCTGAAATATCAAATTATATGAGCTAGTTAGAAAAACACCGGGATTTGACACGATACAGACATTCTGACATTGATAACGTCATAACCGTTATTTACACGATAATATTTGACTTTTTATTTATCTACTATTAAAGACACATTTTAGACAAGTGTGGTATAAATATCATTCGGATGTTGGATGTCATAAAAGTATCGGACAATCATGTCAGACACTGCGACACAGATTCTGGAACAAAGTGAATACGATATTTACCTGTGGATGCACCATCAACTTTAACTTCCACAAAATCTGTCTGTGACTTGTCTGGAAAATCAATTTGAGGTTGTTTGGACAAAGTTGTCTGAGAAACAGAAGATATAACTTTCCAATCACTATTTTCTGTAGTGACAGTTTCAGAGGCTTGAGAAGAAGTTCCACCTATAACACCCCAATTACTCCAAAATTGTTTTTTCTTTGTTACAACATTAATTTTTTGAGGTCCATGAATGACCACATCTTCAAAGATTTGCAGGGTTTGTTTTCCAGATTCATCTATGGTCTTAGTGACCGATGATACGGAGCCTCTAGTGACGGATTCATGCACCTCTTCAGATTGAACACGTTTTGATGTATCATGTTGTGATGAAACTTGAAATGTTTGTTCATTGACTAAACTTTGAACGTTTGTTCCAGATTGATGCACTTCTTGGTTACTTAATGAACCTAGTTTTGAAAAAAGAAAATCAACATTTGAAATTTTGTTAAGAATGATAAGATACATTGTTAATATGAATAAGACATTTTATATTTTAAAATTTTAGTAGTAATTCATTAGAATGAATCGAGATTAGTGTTAAAAAAAATTATATATACACTAGAAATTCATATTAATTGAACCCGGTATTATATTGTATGGTATCTGAATATGACTCGCATGTATTGTAAGGTACTAATAACCATGATTCAATAGAAAAAGTTTATAAAGAAGTGTTATTCAAGAAATCAACTAGTCAAATAGATATATTCTTTCAAATACATTCATTACCTTGATTGTTTAATTGTCCATCTCCATTAGATACCAGTCCAGGGAATAACCAATTACCTGTTCAATCCAAAGAAAAAAATCAGATCGAATCGGTGAGACTTTTAATCATAGTTCAATTTTTAAAAAATTGTAAAATTTAAATAAAATATGAAAAAAGTATTAAAAAAAAAGTAAAAAAATAGGTAAAATATCATTTTGATCCTATATATTAACGTCAAGATTCATTTTGATCTCTTAACTTAAAAAAAAAATTTATATTGATCTTTGAACTCTTCAAAACGCTTCATTTTAGTTATTTTTGTCTAATTAACGGCGGAAAAACTCAGAAACCAGTCGCTAAATTCATCGTTAATTAGACAAAAATAACTAAAACAAAACGTTTTGAAGAGTTAAAAGACCAATATAAATTTTATTTAAGTTAATGGACCAAAATAAACTTTGACTTTAACATACAGAATCAAAAATAGTA